>JBAMCE010000451.1:12185000-12665000 GCA_037075305.1 Drosophila kanekoi
CCATTGTCCGGATGACAGTTTCTCCACATGATCACGCTCCAGAACACAGAGACTGGCCAGTGCCAGCCAGAGTGTGGCCGTCTTTGTGCAATGCTCCGGCGTGCGGTAGATCTCCTCGAGCCGTGTCAGATTAAGAACAGACTCCGCAATGGCCGCCTTGGTGATCTGCGACCACTTCTCGCTCAGCTTACCCTGTAAATAGGTATTTTATTAGCTCGATTTGCATCTGCTGAGAAACAACTAGACAATTACTTACGCTAGCCAGATCACGTATGAGTCCAATGATGCTCTCCGCCTGTTTGGTGGAAATGACTCCGTTGAGGAACCAGCGCTGATTCAAATTGCGCTTGGACTCCTTCTTGGGGGGTGCGGAGTCAAAGCGAAACGGATCGCTGGTTGTGCTCGGCGCCGGCACCAGTTGCTGCTCCGTTGTGGTTGGACGTGAGCGCAACAGCTGCACGGACAGATCCAGGGAGCTGCACAGCCGCACAAATGCGGGCGTCTTCTCCAGCTGCCCAGACTTAACGCTGGCCGCAGGCACGCCCACGCCCACACCGACGCCCACGCCACCAGCTGCATTCGCCGTGTTGGTCTTGACCTTGACCTGCAGCTGCAGCGACTTGGCAATGACGGCCAAAAAGATGTCCAACAAGCCCAATCGACTCATGTCGAAATCGCTGGCGCTCTGATGCGCAATGCTATAATCGGCGGGCGGCAAACGCTGCACGCCCAGCAGATCCGCAAAGCTCTCGGGCGTTATTTCCGGTAAAATGCGTCGCAGCAGCGCCGTCACCTGCCGCTGCACTCGATCGCTGCCCGTATGCAGCAGTCCCAACAGGTCACGAAGCAGACCATGCTGCTGCGATAGATACGAGCGACCCACAACGCTGCCGGACAGGGCCAGCACCATGCTGAGCATCTCGAAGCAATAGGTGTCCGGTGCGCGGCTGCGCTCCGAGCTGCTCTCGCTGGACGTGGCAGCGGCTGATCCTCCCGCTGCTGCTGTTGCCGCTGCTGCTGCTGGCGGCGGCGGCGGCGGCTGCTGTTTGAGGACATGCGCCAAATTGGCCAGCTCCCAGTCCTCCTTGGCGCGCTGCGCCTCCTTCTTGATGGCGTGCACAATGTGCACAATCACCTGCTTCTGCAGATGCGACAGCTTGCTGCGCGAGAACAGAATGCCAACCATATGCTCGCGCAGATCCAGCGAATCTGCCAGCATTGAGTTGGCCGCCTCCGAAGTGGCTGCGCCAGTTGCTGTCACCGCATCGCTCACATTGCTGATCAGCTTGCCAAATACCTGGCCGGTGATAAGCCGGAAAACGCGCAACGTTTCCGCCTCGCAGATTTGCTGTTGGATGCGCGCCGCGTGCGCCAAGCGCACATTTGCCCGCTGCTCGACCGGCGGCTCTTCATGACCGGCACCACCGCCGCCACCACCCACCTGGCAGCTGGGCAGACCGAGCAGCTTGATTTGACGCACACGCAGCGTATTCTCCGGACCGTGCAGTTCCAGTCGAAAGTGCGTGCAGGACTCGTCGCTGATCTTGGCGGCAATCCACACGCACGCCTTCTGGTCCACGTCCACTGTTTTGATAAGATTCGTGTCGCCCAGCGACTGACCCGCGTAGAATACCACATTCAGCACTTTGTTCTGTGGAGATTGAGAGAGTTTTTGGTTAATGTTTGGTTTGTTAAGAAACTAAAAGGTGCTCTACCGAGACTCTGCAAAGGGGGTACCCGGCTGAAAGTCCGTATTAAAGACCAATAAAGCGCACTACCGGGACTCTAAAAAGTGGGTACCTAGCTAAAAATTTTGTCAAATTATAGTAGCTTCAACTATACATATGTCAAGTCACAAAGTATACCGCCCGATTTTGGAAAAGTGGGTACCCAACGGCAACTGTTCGTTAAATTACAAGGTAGTGCTCTACCGGGAATCTTTAAAACGGTTACTTAGCTACAGCTGAAAGTTAAAGAAGAAAGTATTGCACCAGGTAAGAAAGTATTGCTGCACTACCATGCTACTGAAATGCTCAAATAACAAGGTACTGCACTACCCGAACATTTAAAAGTGGGTAGCTAGGTACAAAAGATCGTCAAATAACATAAGTACCCTACCGGGCATCTACAAAATGGGTATTCGCCTGCAAATATACGTCAAAGAACAATAAAATGCACTACCGGGACTCTGAATAGTGGGTACCCGGCCGCAACTGTATGTTAAAGAACGATAAAGAGCACTACCGGGCTGCTGAAATATGGGTGGGTACCTAGCCGTATTCACTTTGAACTTTTTTTTGAGGACTTTGCATTGTCAACAATCTAAAGTCAGAGCTCAACTTACAAAATCCCATAAGGACGTATCATTCTAGTCTACCTGATGATTGTGGTAACAAAATCTTATGAATACGTTTAACAGTTTTTGCTTTAACGAGTATTCATACCAGGTATCTGGTACTGACTACAAGTGCACCTTCCTCCACAGTGCTATACCGAACTCTGCTGCTCACATTTAAAACGATTGACACAGAAAGACATTCAATAAAGTTAATATGGAACAAGCGCAAGCTGGGTAGAGAAAGCAATACCAAGCAATCGGTACGGTTGAGCTTGTCACTGAAAAGCAATTGGAATGTCTAGAAGGAACTGACTTGGAACCAAGACTTAGATAACGAAAAATAAAAGAAAAGAATATGGGGTGTGCTTGGCATGCTGCCGTGGTCTTGGTCTTTGCTCACCTGAATGTCGCGACTGTTGTCGATGTGGACGAGCACAAACTTGCAAGCGTAGCTGAGTTTGTTCATGGATAGCTCGATAATTTTGCACTTGTTGCGATCCTCCTCGTCGCTCTCCCAGAATGTTTCCGTTGAGTTGTCTGTGAGGGACTCGGCCATGGCCGGACGCGAGGAGACTGTCACCTCGAACATGCCCGACAGATCCGTATAGCTGATGACCCGGGCGCCGGGCGCACTGCCAGCGCCCAGCTGATTGCTGGCGGTGGCAATATTATGCTCCGCATCGCAATGCGTTTCGCCGGTGGCCGCCAGCAATGTGGAAACGGCCATGGCGTCGTTTTGCTCATCCGATTTGGACAATATCTTGGAGATGTTGCCAAAGACATGCGAGCTGTGCAGAAACTGATGATCCGCCTGCCGGAAGCGTATGCCAAAGCACTGGATGGCCACACGCTGCAGCGGCGAGCCCAGCGGCAAATGGAGCGTCAGATCTGCCACCGATTGGAGGAGCACATGCAGCGACTGGGTTATCAGGTGTGCGAAGCGTCCGCTGATCTGTGTGTAGGCAGCCGGATGCTCCAGTGCCGGTTCCGCCTCCTCATACTTGCCATCAACCAGCTCCGAGCTGCCCAGAGCCAGCGAGCTGACGAACCACCACATCAGATCGTGCAGGCAAACGCCCTGTGTAACGCTGCGCAGCAGCCAGTTGAGCGCCTGTAGTGCATAGATGCGGCAGGCGGCGATCCGTAGACTGCGTCGCATTGCGCCACGCAGACGATCCAGTTCGTGCTTCTGTGTGATGAACGCCATCGCGGGTCGACTGAGCAGCGCGCTATTCTGTTCCGGCAGCGGACTAATCGGAGGCGGCGGCGGCAGCGGCGGTTGCGACGTTGCCTGCTCCTTGCTCTCGGCTGGGTTGGGCTTGGTTTGCGTATCGTTGGCATTGTTGGGGGCGTGCGGCAGCACGGCGACGCTGGCCAACAGCTTGGGCGGCACCAGACGACGCAGATGCTCCGACGGATAGCAGATGAGGAGCGACCCGTCGCCCTCGCTGGTCGAATTGTTGCGCCGCCGATAGACAACCTTCGGTTGTGCATCCAACGGCAGGGCGACCACCGAGGGCTGCTGCAGCTGGAGCTGTTGATGGTGCTGCAACTGCAACTGCAGCTGCGGTTGTTGCTGCTGTTGCTGCTGCTGTTGTGCGACAGCTGCCCAGCCCTGGCCCATTGAGTAGCTGCGATGGAATTTGGACAAAGTGCCGCCAGTGGAGGTCGGATTTGCCAAAGATCCGGACATCAATTCATAGTTGTTCGGCTCACACGACTCGTACGAGATCTCCGACAAGGGCTGTGCAAATTGACAACAATTCGAGTTTAAATTATGTATATTGGTGGTCGAAATTACCCGGCTTTGACCGGGTCACATGCAGAGCAGAGGGAACCAGCTCAAACCCCGCGACGAGTTGCCGCCCAAGAATTATTCCTAGCTTCCTTTCGCTTGCCGCGCTGCTTCTTCATTTAGCCCCAAAGTAGAGGAAATGCTTTGTGATTTACCTCGGTCTCTATTGTCCGATCATTATAAAATTTTGTGAACAGACAGACAGAGGACTTGAATTTGATGCTGAGCCAAAAATCTATATTGTTTACGGGCTCGGAGAGACGCTTCCTTCTGTCTGTTACATACAATTTTCACTTAACCAATATGCCCTTTTCTTTTTCCATTTTCAATAGGTACAGGGTATTAGAAATTAACCTAGGCGTTTCGCCCTGACTCACCCGATCGTAGCCGTTCTCATTGGCATTGGCGCCCAGGCCGAACATCTCGTAGGGCAGATCCTCGTGAACGCCGGTGCCGAGGCACTCGAAACAGGCAAAACTGTCGGGCGCCAGCCAAACATTGTCCGGCGTTGCCGGCGGCACGCCCACAAAACTTTTCCGAAATGCCGTAAACTTGCCGCTCAGCCGACCGATGCGACTGTTGCGCGCCGAGTCGGCGCGACTGGTGCTCGGCTTGCTGCTCAGATTCAGATCGGGCATGCCCAAATGCTGATGCTCTACCACAACCGGCATGGCCATCGACTGCTGCTGCTGCTGTTGCTGTTGCTGGGGCGAACGCTTCTGGCTGCCCACGATGGCGGTCGGCTGCAGGCTGCCCGTGGCGGAGGCGGAGGATGAGCACAGCTCAAGCAAAAATGTTGCATTCTCCCGCATGGTGGTATAGACCTCCGAGTTGGCGATCAGCGTTGTTGTCTTCACGCCAAACAAATTCAATTCCGCAGCTGCAAAACAAAACACATCACAATGTTAGTTCAACAATCGAATCGATTGGGATAGCTCGAGAATTTTAGAAGCCAGAGTTACCAAAATCGGGATGCAGGCTTTCGCTTTGCATACATAAACCGGGAATATTGAAGTCTTTAGATACCTCCCGTACAATCCGAGTTATGGCTAGATTTATAAGGCGCTCATTTTGAATTTTCCACTAATCGATCACATGGATTCTTTAATACGTTATAGAGCATGTCTTGTCATTTCCAATTAGGTAATCAAAAAATGTACTTTCTGGTTTCTTGATATACGTAACGTTTTGTCAGGTAGCTCATAAATATTATTAAGCTAGCTCGTCGTCACGATTTTTGTATTACGTCATTGTCGACATTATAATTATCAATTGATAAGGAATCTAGCAAAGTAAACTGGCTGACTTAGTGACTAACTGATAACTTAGTGATAAACTGATTGACTGACCGATTGACAGACTAACTGATTGATTGACCGACTGACTGACTGATTGGTAATCAACGCACAGCCTAAACCAGGAAGCCTGGCAGCGGAAAGTTTGACTCTAATTCAACTCTAGTTCAACCGCAAGCGTGGGCAAGCCTTGATCAATCCGTCAGTCGGCGAAAACGTTTACGAATGCCGCCCAAAAGGGAATTGGGAAAAAAAAACTGTTGAAATTTACGCTCTCACTCACCTGCGTTGGCGGCTTGTTGTGCGGCGGCGTTGTTGGCGCTGCGACTGCTGGCCAGATATTTGTCGCGGCAGGCATCGCACATGAGGAACCAGCTGGAGGCGCCTTTGCCGCCCTCGCCGCAATTGCCGGCCCAGCCCTCGCAGAAGATGCCCACCGAATTGTAGCCCTTGCCCTTGGCGGACTTGCCGCAGCCGGGATGGGCGATGCGCATATGATATGTGACGGGCATGGGCAGAAATAGTTCGCAGATTTCGCACCAGCTGCCGTCGTCCTTTTTTTTGCGTTTACCCTTCTTGCTGGGATCCTTGCTGTCGCCGCACAGATCACCGTTGCCCTTGCCATCGCCCTTGGCGTCCGGATCGCCATCCCGAGCACCGTTCGGCGACAACAGACGCGGCTCGCGCTGCTCGAGCGCATTCGTTTGGACAATGTGCACGCAGCCGGCACAGATCTGCTCCCAGAGATATACCAGGCACCGCAGAGCCGGCGGCAACACGCTCACTAGCTCCGGCAGCGGCTGTAGCGTCGTCTGATCCTCTCCACCGGCGGCGGCGTTGGTTGTTTTTCGATGCTTGCTGCGATTGTGCAGCGAGCAGTTGCCGCTCTTGGCAAGCGTTTCCAGCGTCGAGGGACGTATATTGAGATAATGACCGGCATTGGCCACCTCCACGGAATGGCGCTGTTGGGCCTTCTGTTCGCGCGACAGCTGCAGCCGGGCATCGTTCGGATCGCGACGTGTCACCACTGTGGCGCCCTCCTTGGGCAGGCCGGGATGAAATTTGAGGAAACTCGCACAGGCCATGGCATCGTGGACGACGCCCTC
Source organism: Drosophila kanekoi (assembly GCA_037075305.1). Classification (NCBI taxonomy): domain Eukaryota; kingdom Metazoa; phylum Arthropoda; class Insecta; order Diptera; family Drosophilidae; genus Drosophila; species Drosophila kanekoi. Next base: position 12,191,535 of record JBAMCE010000451.1, read on the forward strand.
GTGCCAGAGCAGGGCGGCAAAGACCGCACGTATGCTCTCGGCAAAGGATGGGGGCATCGCACGCTTGATGGGGCCCATTGCCAGGCCGCGTCTCGACGCAGCGACATCTGCTCCGCCAATTTGCAGCTCACTTTGCGTCTCCCTGGCCGCGTTTGTTGTCGTCGTTATTTGCAGGACGCTCAGCTCATCCTCCAGCTGGGCCAGCTGCTGCTGCTGCTCCGCCTCGCTGGCGGCCGGCTGGGCGGCACGCCGCGGCGTATGCTTGGGCGTCGAGAGCAGCGCCGCCGTCTGGCTGGCCGTGAAGTTCATGCGCCGCACGCTGGCTATGTCAAAGTCGGCGCATCCGGCTTCCGCAGGGGTAGGCTCCTGTTCGCGACAGTTGCCATTGCCGCGCGGCGGTGTCTCCGGGCCGCCCATAGCACGGACCAGCTCGCGCACAGAGACGGCGGCCAGCGGCGGGGACGAGCCCGACTGATTGGCTGGCTGGCTGCTGGCATCCGTGGCGGAGGCCTCGCTGGCATCGCCCTTGAACCACTTTTGCAGCGCCTGCAGCTTGATAGCACCGCCGCCCACAACACCCGCCAGCGCCGAGCCCAGATTGGCCGGCAGCAGCTCCGTCGTGGCAGAGGCCAGCGTGCTGTCCGCGTCAAGCTGCTCGTTGGACTTGGCGGGCAGCAGGAATGGATTTGTGGAGCAGCTGCTGGACGCGATAACGGGCTCAAAGATCTTGCGCTCTGTCGGGGATTTGCTATGCCGGCGACCGGGACTGCTGGGGCTTTGTGCCCTGCTGCCGCTGGGACTGCCGGGCGGCGCCTCCGCCGGCTCCGTCGCGGATTTCGCGGACCTGCCGGACTTAGCTTGTGTTGTGCTATCGGTGACCGGCTGGAGCAAGGTGCGCGTCAAGTGCTGATTGAATTGCAGGCACCAGGCCTCCGTCGGATACCAGCCCATGGTGCAATGCTGCCGTATGGACTCGGTTGAGAGGCGCAGCCAGATGCCGTCGTCGTTTTCGATTTCGTCAATGAACGATATGATGCCGCCCAGCCGCACAACGCCCACCTGCTCGGACTGCAGCGTTGGATGGGACCGTATGCGCAGCCCGGCGCTGTGCTGGGCCTGAAAGCGGCGCAGCTTGCTCGGCGCCTGCGGGCGTCGTGTCGTGCTCGAGCGCTGCGTCGGCGGCGGCAGCATGCCCTCCTTGACCTCAACGCGATAGACTTCCTCGAGGGGTATGCCATCGATGGTGACGGCCAGGCAGTAGCCGCCCACCGAATTGGGCGTCCAGTGGACGCTGAAGGTGCCATCCTCCATGTCCTGGGCGTTGAGCGCTTCGGTGGTGCGCGTCTGGATGGGGCTGCTGAAGCGCAGCTCCTCGAACGAATAGTTCGTGTAGGGCTTCATGAATGTGATCGCCTTGAAGCACATCTTCTCCTTGGTGGTCGCCTCATAGTTGAGCCGCGGCGGCGGCGCCATCCCGCCCAGCTGGGCGCCCAGGCTGTGCCCGTTCGCATTGGCACCCTCGTCCGCATAGGAGGTGCGTCGCATCTTCTGATTGCCGCCCAGTCCTCCGCTGCGATCCGGCCCCGTCGGTATGGCCTTTATCTCCACCTTCAGCTCCGGCACCAGCACAGCATCGCCATATTGATCCCGGATCGTGACCGTAACCTGGGTGGGCCAGCCATAACGCAGCGGCTCTGTTATCGTGTTCAGCTCGCATCTGTGAAAGGATCGGGAATAGGGCGTCGGATTAGTTGGATCTTTGGGATTATAAACAGATTTGGCAGCTACTCACTTATTGGGATCCAGACGAGACTCCGGCTGCAGCCAAGCGGCCAGACGTGCGCCCGAGGAGCCGGGCGCGCCGCTTATGAAATCCTTCAGAAATTGACGCTCATTTGACTGCGAGCTGCAAGCACAAAAGAAGAGAGATAAATCAACATTAGATGATAACAATTACACTAGCAGTCATTGACCGGCATTGCCCGTAACAGGTTTTGTGCTTCAAATATTAGATATAACCTTCCCACCCAGTTTCCCGGCCTCGAAAATGTGAACATTTGTTTAAAGTCCATCAGTAAAGGCCCATGAGTTGCAAACGTTTCCACAGAGGAAGCTTAGATTCTATGAAAGGTGTCTAAAACGTCTCGGATGATTTATGAAAACAAATATCCTTGGATAGAGAATTTATCGCGAAATTGCACCCAAAAGACTCTCCGAAAAGTTTGGAACATGCCTCAAATAGTTTTACACAAAGATCATTGAAAATGAGTTCTAGGCCAATCGGTTGGTAAGCAAAAAAGTTTCATACAAACGTTTTTCACGATTTTTCCCCACATGCGGTTGAAAAATCCTAAAACTTTCCCAGCGTGCACAACCATTTCATAAGATACCTACAGTGAACATTTTAGCTTTCTAGCTCTTACGGCTTGGACTGTGCGTTGACCATCAATCAATCAGTCAATCAGTCAATCGATCAATCGTCAGTCAGTCAGTCAATCAGTTAGTCAGTTAGTCTGCCAGTCAGTCAGTTAGTCATTCTTTCAATCAATCAGTCAGTAGTCAGCCTCAGACAGGCATTCAATCAATCAATTTGTCAGTCAGTCAGTCGCCAATCATTCATTCAATTCAGTCCATCAGTCGTCTGTCCATCAGTCAGTCAGTCAGATAGATATACATATATGTATTTATGGGTACTTTATAACTGTTATGTCGTAAAAAATGTATGATTCATTAAGTGTAATTTTCTGATACCATTTTGTATTGTTTCATAATTTCTTATTTCACATTGATATGTTAGCGTGGCCCCTCCCCATAAGAATCCAGTTGAGCTAATTCCGTTGTACTCCAATCAGAACGCTGCATCAAAGGCTGCCCGACACGGTGCGCTCTCACGCTTTAACCTTGGTGTTGTCCTTCGTTCTAGCTGATAAAACTCACGTATGAGCATTCACGAGCACAGCAACGGGACGGGCGGTGAAGAGCACGTAGCGGCGCGCCCTCACTGCAGGTGACGCATTGTATGCTTATGTATGTGTATGTGAGTGCGGCTAGTCTGCAACGTGCATGAATATGCATGTGCTCGGGTAGGCTAGATCAGCCCGAGTAAACACACACACACACGTGCAAGCATATGCGCACACATGCATGTATACATGTATGTACATACATATATGTACATACATATATGCATATATACGCGGAGAGTTGCTTATGTAGTGTAACATATGTATGTACATACATTTGTAACTTTCAAATAATTCAATAAATATGTATGTCTGAGTATAATTATTATCTTAAGTAATCTTTTAAATATCTAATCGTCTGCTACCGTTAAATGTGTATGTGTGTGTATGAGCATGCACACACATACATACACAAATAGGAATCGGCCAGCTATGGCCGATCGTATTTTGGCTTGTGTGACTGCAACTGGAATTGTTGTGTATGTGTGTGCGTCCCAGCACCAACATATGTATGTACGTATGTGCGTTAAGCTACTTGCGGATAGTGGGGGCCGATCGAGAGGGCAAATAAACTGCGCGCGTTTACATTGAAACCAAACAAAACAATACCCGAAAAAAGAGAAATGAAAATGAAAGAATCACAATTTTCCAGCGAAATGGGCAGCAAAACAATGGGCGTGCGTGCGTGTGTATGCGATGGTGTGTGTGTGTGCGTGTGTATGCGATGGTGTGTGTGTGTGTGTGTGTGTGTGTGTGTGTGTGTGTGTGTGTGTGTGTGTGTGTGTGTGTGTGTGTGTGTGTGTGTGTGTGTGTGTGTGTGTGTGTGTGTGTGTGTGTGTGTGTGTGTGTGTGTGTGTGTGTGTGTGCCGCCCCAGCTCTAAAGGGCAAACACGTGAACAAAAAACAAAAGCTAGCAACCAACGGGGGCATGTGTGTGTGCGTGTGCTACCTGTGGGAAACACGTTTAGCATGTACTTCCATTGAACGCAGCGCGCATGCAGTTGGACCCAGACCCAAAACCCGAAAGCCCGACCCGATTCGACCCGAAGCCCAACCGAGCGACCGCACAAATGGAGCTCAATGTAGAGCAGCAAAATAATAATAAAAAAAAATATATAAATATAAAACAACAACAAGTTGCAGGCCGCCACAATTCATTCATTCACTCATTCGTGCATTCAATAAAGTGCGACAGAGACGCGAGGCGCGAGACCCAGCTGAACTTTGGCACCTGACGAAGCGCATCCAAAAAAAAAATGCCGAACTGACTTTCAGCTGGTTGAAGAAGCATTTGAAACTCCTAAGCTCATAACAAGTTCAACCCATATTGCTGATTTTTTCAACTATCTAGACAAGAATATTTTTTTGCAAATTGTCACGATTTTATATATTTCTAGCAGATATTATTGAGTTTGTGGGAATTACATTTCTAGACAAGAATATTTTTTACATTTCTGCTTAGTTCATAACTCTGCTCTATAACTTCAACAGAGAGATTAGGCAATAGACAAAATGAACAATTGAATCACCGATTCAACGATCCAATAATTGACGCACCAAAACGCTGGAGGGGTGTACCTAAGGGGTGGGAACAGTTGAGCCCGCATTGACAGTTGCAATGACCTACCGAAAGAGAAAGAGTGAGAGAGAGAGGGGGGAAAGGGGGTGAGAGGGGGCAACATCCGCTGAATAGTGCCAGAGTTATAGCAAATGGAACGCAAATTGATTGCCAAGTCGCGCGCTCCACTTACACAGACCCTAAGCAGATATTGCCAATGGGTGCCAGACTCTCTAAATAGCTGCAATTAAGTTACGGCCAGGGGCACACACACACACACACACACACACACACACATAGATGCATACATACACACATATGTACATATGTCACCCAATTGAAATACCCCTAAACTGTTCTCTGAGACAGTTTATGGGATGCACCGTATGAGCTATAAATAATTTCCACTTAGAGCCCACTTTTCAATTTACAAAACTTGAATATATGATAATAACCTATAAATAAAATTCGATTGATGTCTCGTTTGAGTACAAGTTTTTTATCTGTATCCATGTGACAAATTTCCAACCAAAGAAAAGTATAAGTACAAACTCTTTTATATGTATGTATATTTTTATATACTTACATATGCATGTATTTATCTACATACATACATATGTAGTATATAGTTGCTTATTGATGAATCTCTTATTAAACGGTTTTGTGGCTGCGATTTATCGCCAGAAAACAAGAACAAACATGTTCCTATACAAATACACACATACACAAACAATTATACTTGTGTTGTTCTTTGTCATAAAGAAAAGAAATCATACGAAAACTTAAGAAACAGACAGCACCCAGCTGATTCCAAGAGAGCCATTACATGAATGGCAGCGAAAAATAAAGTCAGAGAGCGAGAGCAAGAGGCCAGTTGAGAGCTTAAATGAGATCAGCCTAAGACGCACGCACGTCGAATGCATAGGCAATCGTTAGAAGCGAGCGATAGCGAGATAGAGAGAGAGAGCGAGAGAGAAAGATATAGAGCGTCGGCCAGTTCGGACTTCAACAAACTATGAGTTCGAGCGCTGTGTTGATCGCCTTCAGTATTAATTCACATGCGGTAACGAACGGTTGTGTGCAGCAGCTGAGCTGACAAAGTTCAAGAATTTTTTTTTTATCTTATTCTTTTTTGTGCTGAATAAAAAAATATTTCTGCTTTTGACGAGCAACATTAATGTGTATATTATATGGGCAAAAGAAGATTTTGACTCTGATGAAATTCTTACACACACACAAACATATATATGTATATGTATAGATTGTGCATACATGTATAGTCGCAAGCTGTGAATCAATCGGTAGAAAAAGTGCAAAATCTTAAAGAAACAACAACAACTACGAGACAATAACGAAGAAGAAGATAAACAACGAATCTTCTCAACTCCAAAACCCAACAACACCCAACACATAGAGCACTGAGAGACGGACACACTTCAGAAAACAGTCAAAGGAACAGGAACAGATAAGTCGACATGAAGAAGCGGTTGTGGGAATTTGCTCTTCTCTTGGCTGGCGCTGCTACTGTTCTCGGCATCAACCGTGGCAGCAGAGATGCGGGCGAGGGGGAGCCGCTGAGCATATGTGTACCCTGCCATTGTCACGGCCCAACGGTCATATGCGACTATGCGCATAACAAATCGGTAAGTGTTCCCAATTGAATTGAATTTTGTTTAGAACACATTTCAAACTGTTCCCAATACGCGTTCCATCTGTGCCAAAATTCTTTCCAATTGCAAATTCTACAGTAGCCGCGCACTAATGCGAATATTTCGCTTGCAAATGTGAAAAAAATGAAATGAAATGAAAGTAAAAGAAATAAAGTGAAGCTGAACTTGACTTGACTTCTTGATCTCGTTAACTCTAACCATTTGTGCTTGGTGCTTTTTAGCGAGTGCCGCCTGTGTGAACAATGTGTGCATACATTTGTACATATTATCGGAACAGTTGCCGCTTTAATGGAACGCATTGTTATACTGTCTTGGCCCACAGACTTTTGGCAAGTGGGCGCAAATTTTGTCTGCATATATGTATATATATATATATATATATATATACATATATGTGTATATATGTATATGCATATGTGTGTTTTTTCGTGCAGCATTTTGTCATAGATTCAAAACGTAAATAAACTCACAAAGCGGGTGGGCAATTAACGGGCAAAACGAACCAGCTCAAAAGAACAATAAAGCAACCAGTTCAACTGGTTATGTTAATGAATCAGGTGTAAGGCAGGTGTGTGTGTGTGTGTGTGCGCGCGCGTGTGTGCGTGTCTCTGTTGTCTATCTTCGGTTCTTCTGTCTGCTGCAAGTTTTGGGGCGCGATTCGCCTTTGTTGTTGTTGTTGTTGTTGCCGCTGCCTGCTTCCGGATGCATTTTTCTGCTTCTGCTGCTGATAAATTTAACTATAACTTTTAACTAAATCGTGGCAAGGGCGTTTAACCGGAAGCAGGCGTGGCAACAGCCAATTGCCGCTGTCGCTCGAATGGCGTGACAGCTGATGTGTGTGATTGTATGTGTGTGTGTGTGTCGGCATCTTATAGATAGCTTTAAATGCATGTAGTATAAATCTCTCGACTAACCCCCCCTCTTACTCCCACACACACACACACATACATACACACTTAGGCATCGCACATTGCGGAGAATGTGCAAAGTTCACGAAAACAATCAAAGAATGTTTTAGGCCTTTATCATGTATCTTTATATACTGTATCTATATCTAAATCAATATTTATATCTGCACCCGTATCTGTATCTATATCGATATCGATATCGATGTCTGTATCTGTATCTGAGACAAACAGAAGTTCTAGTTCTAGTTATGCTCAAAGAACCAAGTCTTAAAATCCATATTCATGAAAGCTATTCGAATAGTTAAATATTCGCCAACTCTTTACACCTTGTAAAAATCGAAATACTCAATTTTAGGCTCTTATAATCTTCTAGCTCTTCGAGCTCCCATCATTTTCTAGTTATCCAAGTATACTTTTGAATATTTATCGATAATATGAAAATGAGAAAAGCTCGTTAGACGTTTGATAAAATGTTGAATATATTTGAAAAATATGAATTCTTCAGCTCTTACCATGCCGAGATAAATAACGTTAAGAGGGGCATGGCAAACCGATAGTTATCGATGTTATCAAAACGGCCGAAAAGTATCATATTTGTCGATGTTTTGATATCTATTGATATATTTAGATAATGAGAGCAGATAACAGTACAAGGAAGATAAATAAACTCGCTTGTATGATAAAAAGGTTAATATATATGTGTATTTGCATGGCAAATCGATATTTATCCATCTAATTGTAACGAGCGATAACTCTATCGAAAATACGAAATAAACTCGTGTTAATTGAAACTTCAAAAATCGATTCATATTATCTACAGGGTATCAAAGTGCTTCACACTTGATAAACGAATGAAAATTTTCCACATTTTCAAATCAAACAAAAAAAATGTTCAGTTTTCCAATGCGAGGCACACATAAATAACATGCAACGCGTTCTAGAGTGAGACGGAAAGATTGTTAGGAAGGCGAATGCACGTGTCTCTCTCTCTCTTTCTCCCTCGCTCTCTCTCTTTGTCTCTCTCGTTGTCTCTCTGTCTCTCTCGTTGTGTGTGTTTGTTTTAGGAATGACTGTTTAAATACCATTGAAATGGGTACTTAAACTACTTAAAACCAAATGCGAGTGGAAATTGAAATGGAAATGGAAATGGAAATGGGCACGAGAGCTACTAAAAAATCCATCAAGTGGCAGACAAGTCTTTGTACCTGCTTCCCTCCACACCTCCAGATGTTTCATTAGCATATATATCAATTCTGATACACACACACACACATATATATATATATATATATATATATATATGTATATAATATATACAGTTATAGTCCAGTTATCATCTTCGAGCACCCAATTTTAAACTCAGATCTAATGGCAATTGCGATTTATGGCACATTCGTCTTTATAATCTGTATGTTTTAGAAGAAACCAAAGATATCTCGTTGGGTCAACGAAGTGCCATAAAATATGGCCCAAATTCCAGATGCGCAACATTATAAATTCAAGCAGAAACCTCAATTTCACAAATGTGTAGAAAACAAAAAACATTTTCAATTGATTTGTGAATTCTGATCTCCGCATTTGATTTTATCGTACGCACTCGGTATACCCTGCACATAGGTAGATAGATAATATGCTCAGGGATTCGCGAATGTGTGATTTATGTGGATTATTTTGCCAGGCATTGGACGACTTTTAGCTAGCTTGGAAGGGGAATCAGCTGATAATTGGCCAAAGGTGCGAAGATATACGAATATATATCTATATAGAATGATCGGGAAATGTTTGCTTGATACCCAAGAGCGACTCTTATCGGGGCTGGACAATGCACACAATCTGTGCCTCACGTCGTCTCACGTAGATACTATTGTATCTGACAGATACGCGCACGTGAGCCACAAAAAGAGAATGAAAATCGGACGATTTGCTGGCCGCTTGCTGTGCGCTCGGCTATTGGAAAATCCTGCCACGCCATGCGGCACACATATGGCGTGTGTGTGTGTGTACGTGTGTGTGTGTGTGTGTGCGTGTGTGCGTGTGTGTACGTGTGTGTGTGTGTGTACGTGAGTTGTTGTTCCTCAACAGCAAGAAGAAACTGTAAAATATTCTCACCATGTGCCGCGAAAATCTTCAACGCAAATGCACATCATAATTTATTTTAAATTGATTTTCAGTTTGGCTTATTTATATGCACACACACATACATACATACATATTTGTATATGTATATACACGCATACATATGTATGTATGTATGCATAAAGGCATATATCAGCCAAATGTCGGCTGCTATTTCCGCCCACAGCGCCCCCCGCTGCCCGCCCGCTCGCGAAACAAACCTCTTCATATATGTATATATATATATATACATATATGTTATATGTATGTATGTATGTATGTATATATATGTATATTAACACAACTTCCAGCTTGCCGGGCTCTAAATATAAATGCGACGGCGACAAAAATGCGCTGGAAAATTGGGAAAAGTGCAGTCGGTGGGAAGAAGAAGAGAAAGAAGTCGACAAAGTTACAAAAATAAGAAAAAAAAGCACACAAATGCTGCACAGAGAACTTCTCTAAATATAGATGCATGCTTTACAAGTGGGACCCAACACATACATACATACATGCATACATACGTACATATATATATATATATGTATATGCTATATGTATGTATTGAAAGCGCTCTCAAAAGTTGATATATGCAAGTTTACAGCTAATCCGCGGTGTGTGTTGCTCCATCGAGAGATAACAAGCAGAACTTAATTGAAATTTCCGCTTTGAAAGAAATGAAAACGAAATGAGAAGAAAACAGAAAAAAGAAAAAAGAAAAGAAGACAAAACACAAAAAAAAACAAAAACAAACTGGAGCAATTGAAAGAAATTGCGCCCGAAGCAAAGCCAATCGCAGGCTGAGTGATGGGTTGTAAAGTAAATGCAACAACCGACGAGGAGGGGGAGAGAGGGGACAGTCGAGGGGACACGCACAGACACACACACACACACACGCACACAAACAAACAACAATAGCTATAGCCACATTAATATGAATAATAACAATAATAAACCGCAAATGTCTGAAAATATATGCAGAATACATGTACAAGAGCGAAGAGCTCATACATATGTTTGTATGTATGTATATATGTATGTAGGGGACGATGAGCAGGGGGTAGGATATGGAAGGGGGCCTGAGCCGAAAGACGTAAACTGCGGGCAAGTGTATGCTGCTTGTCGCGCCGTTGGGGTCCGGAGCGAGAGGGGTGGGAAACAATTGTTGCGTCGCGGTGACTTATGGAAATTGTCGCAGCTGCGCGCAGACCACAGCAGCAAAAAAAAATGTACCGCAAGCACAAGTGAGGGTAGCGGATAAAAAGAAGAAGAATGGGGGCAGAAAAGAAATCAAATTAAATCAGGTGCAACTGACTCTGCAATACTCGCTCTCCCTCGCATTCGCTCTCTCTCTCTCTCAGTCTGTCTCTTTCTCTCTCTATCCCTCTCTCTCGGTCTCTTTCTCTCTCTCGCTCTTTCTCTCTCTCTCGCTGTCTCTCTTTCTCTCTCTCTCTCTCTCTCTCTCTCTCTTTCTTTCTTTATTTCCCTCTCTCTGGTTCTCTCTGCTCCTTTCTCTTTCTCTCTCTCTATACCACACTCGTGTAATTTCGATAGATTCGAATATAACTTTGAATTATAATCGTACCGATTTCGTATATGTATGTAGCTAACTTGAATCGAAAAATGTTGAGACATAAGGAACTACATATACATATATATTTCATTATTCATGTATTTATAACTATATAAATCGGTATATAGAGAGATATAGAGAGAGAATAGATCAGATATTGCGAATTACTGGTGTTCCGAACTTAAAGTGTGAAGACATCGAGGAACTGTTCATTAATAATATGATCAATCCATATAAAAGGTATACGTGTGTATATATAGACCAGATAACGCAAATTTCTTCGAGAACCATATGCATGTATATACGTACATGTATACTCAGAGTCATTTGTCGGCATTTATTGGGACTAAACTGTGACTGTAATGGTCTGAAATGGTGTACCGTTTAAAGCTGTGATGACGAAAGAGGTTTACTTGGACATTCGAATGATAGAATTGTCTAAGAGCGCTATAAAGTTTGGCTTCGTAGACCCCCAAAACCCCAATAAACCAGAGGTACAAGGTTTATCAAGACAACGACCCCACAGACAAATCGTTTTTGTCCAGGACTTGGCTGCTGTATAATTGCAGCAAAGTTATTGAGAACCCTGCCCAGAGTCCTGACTTAAACCCAATTGAATTTGAATTTGTGGGCTTTCCTTAAGAAGCGCGTGGGGAAACGGAGCCCAACTAATAAAAACGCTCTCATCAAGGCTCTCATTCAAGAAGAATGGAAGAAGAATTAAGAAGAATACTTAAGAGAATAATTATATGCAAAAAAAAAAAAATTAAGAAGAAATAGTATAAGTTGGTAAAATATAAGCTTAAAAATGAATTTGTGTGCTGTTTTTCAATGCAAACACAATTACTTGACAAACTGTATATAATATATGTATATGTAGGTGAATACATGTTAATCATAATTATGAACGGCCTTTTAGTTGTTCGGTTTAGGGCCCGTTTACCATTGGTCAAATGACAGCTGCAAGTTCTTTTATAACAATGAGTTGCCCCGCCCCAGCCCCCCCCCCCCCCCCCTATTTTGGTCGCTTTGCAATTGTGAGCGAAATATGGCAAACGACGCACAGTTGGATTTACGTCAATTACGCGGAAGTCAAGCAGACATTTAACTTAGCACGTAGACCTGCTCCTCCCGACTAATTTCCAACAATAACTTTGCATAGCTGACTCGAGTGTCTGTGTGTGCGAGTGAGAGAGAGAGAGAGAGAGAGAGAGAGAGAGAGAGATAGAGAGTGATGTGTACATAAGATTATCTAAATTGATTGCAATTGATTGCGAGCTATGCTAAGGTGAGCAGAATGCAGAAAGTTGACAGTTAACATAGCACATAACATAATTATGTAACATAACATATGTTACGATAAAACAGTTTTCGTCTTGCATTTCATTTTGAAATTCCATTTTCGCAGTGTGAGCGCGTCATCTAATAATAAAAAATAATATTAATAGATTTCGCATCCGGTCTAAAGAACGGACGTCTGCTCGGCGGAAAAATAAATTTGGGAGTCAAGCAAAAAAAACTTAAGAAAATAATTTCCGAGTATGGAAACCTTCCGTTGGCAGTGCTTTTATTAACTAAACAAATAAATATATGTTTTATTATAAGTAGAAATTTACCAATTGCCTCCAAGAATTTATAAACTTTGCATGAAACATGGCACAAATTTCAGGCGTTTCCTCTTCAAAAGAAGAATATGTACTATATATAAATCGATAAATTAAATGAATAATGTTTACTTATTTCCATTTAGATCTATAAACTGTAAACTTTTATATTTTGTGTGTACTGAAAATTTTGCTGTGAACCGAACCGGTTCAAGCTCAGTTTTCAAGCTATTCCCAACTGTGAACCGAATATATATATGTATATAAACGAGAAAGTTGGCATATCTTGAATACGTTGACGATTTCATTAATGCTGAGAGTTTTATCTAAATATCTTGGAAAACAGACTAGTTTGCCTTGCTAAAACCCCATTTTTCAACTGATTCTTCCTATAGAAGAGCTTTATCATAGAGAAGTGCGGATCTTGAAAAGATTCGGCATATATATATGTATATATATAAACTTGTAAAGGCCAAATTTTGGGCAACACGACTATGACAGCTACATACATATATGATATAGTGGTCCGATCTTGATAAGATGTTGCAAGTACATATGTGCAGAGCAAGGTGATGATTGATCAAGATATCTTGATCAGAAAGTCTCCATACAAGAAACTACTATTGGACCGATCGTGCCTATGGCAAGTATAGGAAACATATATAACATACATACATATATATATACAGTTGCGAAATTAATAATAGCACCACTGCAACACATTTTGTTCTTGATAAAAAAAAATGCGATTACTGTTCCGATTTCTGTATGTATATAAATGATGAGCTTAGTGAAACTTGTCGATTTTTGTCAAGTTACTTTTCGAGCGATTGTTCGGCAAATTCCAAAGATAACTAGCTGAGGGTCTAGTTCGCAAATCAACTTGGGTGCTGATCTAGAATATATATACAGATATATACATATATATATATGTATGTATGTATGTATGTTCTATATGCAATCGGAGATGTCTCCAGCTATGCATTACACATACGCTGACAACATTTTAATACCCTCTGCAAGGGTACAAAAAGTTGCGCTTGCAAACCGAGACTCGAGTCCAACAATCTGACAATCAACACGATCGCCAGTAACCAGCACCTTGTTGTTGTTGTCGTTATTGTTGTAGTTGCTGCTGCTGTCACCCCAGCACTTGGAAGTCAAACTATTTTTCTTTAATTTAATAAGAAAACTGCTCTCGCACACATTCGTGCAACTGCGCTGTTGTGGCTGGAGCAATGAACGTTGCGGTCAACTTGCCGTTGTCTGCAGCAAAGCTGCAATTGTTGTCGTTGTCGTTGTTGTTGTTGTTGTTGTTGTTGTCGCGACAACAGACATTTAAAAATAATACCAAGCACCCGGGCACAAGAAATGTAAGTCAAGCGTCACATCGACAACGGAGCAGCACATAAAAAGTAACTTAACGCCAAAGTGGAAACGAGTTCGAGTCCAACTAGCAATACCCTAAACCAAAAGCTAAAATATATCGATATTAATCGTTTTGGATGGCGACAATGCAGGGAAATTGCTATTTTGCAATAATTAATGGGCCTCAACTGAAAGGATCGTGTTTTCCTTATCGATACTTATCGGTGTTGTAGCGAATGAAAACTTTCCTCGCCAGAAGTGTGCTGTTCTATATCGATACTTATCGATTTGTGTGTTGTTCCCTATCGATATTTATCGATTTGCTATAAATGTAAGAAATTTATGAAACTCATATGAAAATATATCGGCAAATCATTCGATATATGCTGCGTAACATGAGTTAAACGATAGTTATCGAAGAATTTATCGACGATAAATAAACTAGATCTTATGAAACAAAAAACCCAAGTTGACATTCGTAAACATAAGTCTATGGCACTTTGCTCGGCCAAACACGTTCATGCCGCACAGGAGATGTTTATCGATATTTATCGATTTTGTATAAAACTAACAATATTTTCAATCATCATCATCATAGTTCATCAGCAACATATCGCATTACATATTATCATAAACTAACCTCAAATTATGTTGTTCTACATCAATATTTATCGACTTGGTACATTTGCTCAATATCTCTAATGGATGACAAAGTCATGAGACCCTTTGTTAGGGCAAACATAGAAATATCTGCCACAAGCAGCATGCAAAACGAAAATAAAGTGACGTAGTGTCTGGTCTGCCACGCCCCTGTCTCTTTGCCGCTTCCCTAGTCGGCCACATTTTGTTTGCAACTGAAATTCTCCATCTCACTCTCTCTTTCTCTTTCTCTCTCTCTCTCTCTTTGTCTTGCTCCGCACAGCTGTCGCCCATATTGGACAGTAGGTACTCGGTGCCGGCAAATATCAACGGCATGGAACTGACGCTGACGGATCGAACTGAATTTGAACTGCATGGCGGCCTCTTTCAGCAGAATCGCGTCAATCGGTTTGTGGTCAAGGGACCGAATGTACCCAATGGCAATGATCAGGTGGAATTGATAGATAACGCCTTTCGCGGCAATCTAGCTGGCTATCCGGATCTGCAGATACTCGGAGTAAGCTCTGTATTTGTGCGCAACTATTCGCTCTCAGGTGAGTTAACAAAATGTATTAAAGCTCAAGCGCAGGAAATGTATACAAATATCTGAAAGCTTTAAGCTTGCTGTGAAAGCGTTAAGTTGTTAATGAGAAGCTTAGAATAGATCTTAAGCTTCGAATATCTTCTTTTTTATATTCTTTGAATATCTAAAAAAAAAAAACAATAATAACTATATGAATATATTCAGTAAGCTGCAGACTTGCTAAGCCAAAGCTTTGCACATTGCTTAAAGCTGAAAAAAGTTTAAATATGTAAAAGAGCTTTAATATTATTGATCAAATACTAAGCTGTATCGAAAAAGCTCGTTAAGAAAAGCTTTAAACTGCAATATCATAAGTAGATGAGACGAAAAGCTATAATTCAGAGCTTTAAGTGCGTGAATAATTGTGTTTAGACACTTTAATTAAGTTGTAGGAAGGGATTCATTTAATAAGACATACTTAATGCAGTTGAAAGCTAGATTCAATATAAAACCCTTGCTCTCTCTCTCTCGCTCTTATTCCGACAGGTGGTGAGATCAAGCTACGTGTGGAGAACAGCGATTTGTTGGTATTGTTCTCGAATGCCTTCATCAATATGAACATGTCGTGCAACTTTACGAACATACGCAGCCTGGTGATAAACGAGAAGTCCTTCAATCCCATTCTCAAGTCCTACGTGAACGTGAGCATAACAAATAGTTTGATCTATTCAATATGGATTTACTTAATAACAACTATCTCGACAATTGCAGCTACACATCGAAAACGCGCACATCAAGCACATTAACAGATTCGATGTATCGATGAACAAAATCGTATTCATCAATTGCACCATTGGCAGCGTTCAGAGTCAGGCCTTCGATGTGACCAACATCAATCAGCTGGCCTTCGAGAACTGTCGCATCGGGAAGATCGAGGAGCGAGCCCTCACCAGCAAACTGTTCAGTGATCACGTCTCCATCACGCGCACCCAGATTGGCACCATCGACAGCAAAGCCATCATGGGCAGCGGCATATCCAAGCTGACGCTCAAGGAGAATACGTAAGTGCACAAACCAAAAGAAGGGATTTAGCCATGACAAGGCTTATGCCATTTATCGCGGAAGACGCAAATACGAATCGCCTGGTAGTTAAGGCTCTTCAAATCGAATAGTGTTTCGCCTCGTAGATAGCATTACGCATTGCTTGGCATTATATTCACGATTAAAATATATATATATATATATATATTCACGAGATAAAGACAAAGGGGAAGATAAGGACAGGATAAGATATCAAGATAAGGATAAGATATTGATTAGCTGTATGTTCATCTGAGTATGAATAACTCTGTACTCGCGTTTAGCATTCGCAGATCGATTCGATCATTTTTTCGCTAATATTCGATTATATTCGCGATAGTCTCCAGAAGTGGATAGACCTTAAGACAAAGGGGAAGATAAGGACAGGATAAGATATCAAGATAAGGATAAGATATTGATTAGCTGTATGTTCATCTGAGTATGAATAACTCTGTACTCGCGTTTATCATTCGCAGATCGATTCGATCATTTTTTCGCTAATATTCGATTATATTCGCGATAGTCTCCAGAAGTGGATAAAGATAAAGACAAAGGGGAAGATAAGGACAGGATAAGATATCAAGATAAGGATAAGATATTGATTAGCTGTATGTTCATCTGAGTATGAATAACTCTGTACTCGCGTTTAGCATTCGCAGATCGATTAGATCATTTCCCCAATAGTCGATTATATTCACGATAGTCTCCAGAAGTGGATAAAGATAAAGACAAAGGGGAAGATAAGGACAGGATATTGATTATCGTATATCCATCTCTTTGAATGCGTCCGTACTCTCGCTAATCGTTCGCCATGTCCATGTGAACACTTGATTCTAAAGCTAGTTTCGCGGTTGAACTTATTGAAACCTTTGAATTTGCACTTGCAGCATTGATACGATCAAGGAGGAGGCCATATTGGTGCACAGCGTGTTTGTGTATTTCGAAAGGAATTGGATCAAGTATCTGGGCGACAACTGGATCCATGTGAACAATGGCGAGCTGATTGCGATCGAGGACAATCATTTTGGCAACTTTGCGCCCATGCAGCTGAACCAGAACCAGGATCATCGCAAGCGAACCAACTGCACGTTCGTCAACAATTGGCTGGGCAATCCGCAGCCGAGCAGCCTCAATTTCAGCAACTGCGAGGTGCGCGCCATAACCGTGGATCACGAGTGCAGCTGCGACGATGGCAAAAGCTGGCTGCCGACACTGACCGATCATGATCTCAGCTCTGAGCTCTATTGCCAGCTGGGCAAGCGTCTGGACAGATGCTTCAATGCCAGCCAAGTGCATTTGCGGCGTTACGTGAACGAGGTGTGCGGCGTCAATCGAACCACGTTGCGCTGTGTCGGCGGCCATACCATGAAATGGTATCGCGTTAATTTCTACACGGAACAGGAGCGCGAGCAACAGATGCGGGGTATCTCGACCGGGACGGTTATCTGGATTGTATTCGCCGCTATCTTCGGCTGCAGCGTGGTCGTGCTCGGTGCGTGCTATTTGTGCGGCAAGTGCTGTGCGGGTCCGCGTGAGACTTGCATTTTGTCGGATACGGATCGCAATATATTGGAAAAGGATTACGAGCGATTGTCTATGAGATCGGATGGCAGCGTCGCCAAAAAGCTTATCAAGAGACTAACCAGAAAAAGGCTAACGCCCGAACAATGCTCGGAAGCGGTTATGCAGCTGACGCAGCATTTGAAAAAATTATCGGATGCATCGAATCGTGTGCTCGCCAATCATATGTCATCGGCGCACAGTAAAAAAAACGAGGACAATTACACACATGCCAATCATCATCATCATCATCAACATCAACATCAACATCATCATCATCAACACTCACCGCTGCCCACAGCTCCAACGCACGAGCCAAACGAGCCCATCTATGCCGAGCCATTGCTATCCCCACAATATTCAATGCCATCGGATCCAATGGACGCGGCGGCAACCTCCTTCTACTCGGAGCCCTACAATTCAGAAGCCAGTGAGTATGGCAATTGAGCGTAGCAAATTCTGTTCCACACGTTCCTGATATAAACATATATATATATATATATTTATCGTTGTGCATATCTGTACGAAATATGCAATTTACACATATATTATTTGTATTTATTTTTTTTGTATGTATATATTATGTTTAATCCGAAATTCTTTTGTGTGCCTAGTTCTGTTATTCTAAGCTGGCGAACACAATTTTATTTCGTCTTATATTTCTATATGCTATATCCATGTATCTATTGTACCAAAATTAACAATGTATTCTATATACTAAACACAACAACAACAACAACAACAACAAACCAAAAATTAACATATTTTGAGCAACAAACACGATACACAACACATTGTTAGAAAGTAGTTAGCAGCGCACGTAGCACATGGTAGTTCCACATGGGATCCACATGCGATTCACGTCTTTAATGCAAAAGCTGGGCACACTGTTTGCTTGAAAAAACACTTGGTTTCAGTTAGATCAATCAAACGCACACTAGAAACACTAGTAATTTACACATACGATTCAAAGCTGGCTGATGCATCGATTAAGCAAACATTTAAAACATGGAATTCATATACACGATCCACACACTGCAATGCATGATAATTGTAAGACCTGGCCACATCGAATGTCTGAAAATTTCTTGAAATCTACATGTACATGGGATCTACAATAAACATAGATCGATTCCACACATACATATGTGTATCGTAAAATGTGACGAAGCTGGGCACATTGAAATGCGTAAACTCTTCTGGTCCACATTCGGTCTACACATCTAACAGAGCCCGCTGTAATTGATGAATCGATGAAGCAAAGACTTGAAACATGGGATCCACATGCGGGCACATCGAATGTATTGATATTACTTGGGATACCCATAAAGTCCACACATTGAAACATGGGATACACGCATACGATCTACACTCCATGTGTAACGCAACATAATCACAAACAGTTGGGCACATTGAAAAGCGTCAAGCATGTAAGATTAAAACGCGATCCACATGCATTCCACGAGAACAAAATATGCTTTATTTGGTGCCTACTATACATGTGCTCCTCTCACAAAGAGACACGAAGTCAATATGTGGAATGCATTTTCTTAATATGATATGCAATAATAATGCACACAAACAAACACACCCACACACACCCACACACACAGACACACACACACACTTAGGCACACATACACACACAAAGAATGCACAGGTACTAAGAGCAAGCCACATTTATGGAACGCATTAACCAAAAAGGTATAAAATTTGTATAGTTCTGATTTGTAGTAAACATTGGTGCCGGTTCTCTCTCTACCTCTGTCTCTCTTTCTCTCACTCTTCATATTTGTTCTCATTCTCTCTGTCTCTCACTCTCTTTGGCTGTTGGGACATGTGCTCTCTTCCACTGACACTCGCTCTCGGGCGCACTCTCCCACCCTCACTAACTGACCAGAAGTATGCAATTATGTCAACTAATCGATTGATCTCCGCTCGATTTGCAGATGCGTGCGATTTGCCACAAGATCAGGAGGCTTTGCCGCAGTACGCCCAGCTGCAGCGCCAACCCGCGTCCCAGGAGCGCGCCGTCCAGCGTGGCCAGCCCCATCGAAGTGTGAGCAATGTCAGCAATGCCAGCTATGCCACGCCCGTTTGGCGTCAAACGGCCGATGCCACGCCCATACTTTTAACAACAACATTCTCCGCCCAGCCGGCAACGCAACGCCATGCACGCGACTTGCGTCCAGATCTCGAGATGTCACATTTGCATCCCAATCAACCCAGCTCCTCCTCGGGCAGCCAGTCTCGCTTTCCCAGCAACCACAACACCATGCGAAGTTTTCAGTACTTGGACGGAGCCGCCAGCTTGGCCGCCATGGAGGATTTGGCTGCGATGCCGCCAGATTCTGGCTCAAATCATTCAGGGGGGAGCAATGAGACTGTCAAAATCGACGAAATAGAATACGCTGATGCCTAAAACTAACCAATATAATATAACAAAAACACATGTGATAACTAAACAAAAACAATATTTAATTGAATACCCTTTTTGTCATGAAATGTGAAAGCGCCCAGAAGGAGACATGGCCAAGCCCATAACCCAGCATATACATATAATCCAGATCAGCCGAGTTCATATATCGCCATATCCGTCCGTCCCCTCTGTCTGTTTCTGTGCTAGCTAGATCCAGATCGGACCACTATAAACTATATACGACTATATTATACAGTTTTTATAATCTGTTCTTTCACCCCTCTCACATAACTGTGTCTACAAGGGTATCAGGTCTTCGGCGTGCCGAAGATATCCTTAATTTCTCGTTGGCCTTCAAAGCATTCACAATAAAAGACAGTAAATAAGAAAAACAACTCAAACTCTTGTTGGCTTGAAGGCCATAGTCTTAGTCTCCTCCGAAAAAATTGTGTCACAAAGCTGGGCTGGGAACACAATTATCCCCATAAGTTATAAAATGCGTCTCCTTCAGCTTTTGCTTACACATGTCACGATTTGATCTATTATTAATATTTTGTAATTTATTAAAAGAAAAAAAAAAACATCATATTTATTTAGTTTTTTCCTTTTCTCGAGTGGTTCGAACCCTAAACTTCTTGCTCAGTAGCTGACTTGAAACTTATTATTGTTCACTTTATTGCTGCGTTTGAACCGGCGACTGCGCACTTGTTGGTCCGACGCGCAAACAACTGAGTTCTGCAGGCTCATGACGTCACATTTGCCTCACAAACTTACACATACGACTATGTTATTATCTATATATATATATAGATAACTCTCAGCTTGGTGATAAACATTTTCGTATGTACAGCTTGGTAATTTGTAACTTTGGACTGTGCGTAGACGCAAGACTTTTATAGATATGTCTACAGGTTGAAAGGAATTGGAACTATCAATATGTGGCTAAGAAACATTTTCGACAGT
Organism: Drosophila kanekoi; assembly: GCA_037075305.1. Taxonomy (NCBI): domain Eukaryota; kingdom Metazoa; phylum Arthropoda; class Insecta; order Diptera; family Drosophilidae; genus Drosophila; species Drosophila kanekoi. Next base: position 12,212,478 of record JBAMCE010000451.1, read on the forward strand.
GCTTAAGCTCAAAGCACTGAGTCATATTTTCCAGTCAACCGATGCCGTATTGGGTTGAAAATGCTTCGGTTGCATAAACAAAAGCCGCTTTGCGTGTGGCATACTTATTATTAATGGAGATTTTGCCACACTAGCCAAGTTTTGTTAAAGTCCGTTGAACATTTAACGTATTCAAACGGCGGGGGAAGGGATCTGACAGCTTGTTAATATGATTACTTATATATGCATTGCATTTTGTTGAATTGTTGAATAACTTGATTTGCAAGCGCAATCTTGGCATTCGATTCTGGATTTACGTTGAGACTATGTTAATTACATTCGATGTAAAATTGTGTTCCACAGAGCATAGATACTCCTTCAAGAGCCCGCTTTTCTTGCGAGCAATAAGGCTCACAATAAGGCTCAAAATTAAACATTATGTTAAGTCTACAGTGTACTGTTGAGTTTCAGTTTGTAAAAATATGTTGCGATGTCTTCGATGCTTCTTAACAGCCATGGAATGCGTTTATTTATGCTTAACATTTGTCTCTTAACAGCTATTGGTAAAGAGAGTGCGTTGCTTCTTGTTTTAACTAATACGTTAAACAACTTTGGCAGGCAAATATTGGCCAGATTTGATTAACATTTATGCATTTGGTTAAATTTTAATGTAAACAAAAGGTTGTGCGGTGCGCTGATTGCTGCGGGCATAGGATTTGTATGAATTTCAGTTAACATTTGCAGATGATGTAATTTCAAGTATATTTACTTGAAGTGAACACTTAACAGCTGTTAGTGGCGGAAATGTTAAGCATTGTTTACATGTGTAGGTTATGTCTAACGACTGCATACAAAGGCTATGCTTTACGTGCTGTTTTTGACCTAACAGCCAAGGCAAGCTGTTACATACACTTAATGGCAGAGTGTTAGGCTTTTATGTTAAGCTATGTTTACATGTGTCTGCAATGTTAGCGGACATTTCATTTACATAGTTTTGGCTCCAAGCCGCCGGCAAATCGCTCAGCAGATGATGGACCTTAACAAGCTCTCTAAGTGGTCTCTTGGCTCCGGGCGTACTTGTGGGTTTTTGTTGTTTTTGTTTTCGCGGGGGCATATTACACACTTACAACAACAACAACAACATCGGCAGCGGCAGCAAGTGTCAAGCGATGCGTGTCAGGCCGACGCGCACTCAATTAAACGCGGCGCGAGCAATCAAAGCAACGGCCAACAAGAGACCACCGTGCGGCTCCACAAAAGAAAATAAAAACAAAAATCAAAGCGACCAATTAGAATACGCTGTTCACAGTAAAACGCAGCCAAAAAGAGTTAGCTTAATTAATGCGATTGGTGAATTTTTAAATCGTGACAGTAGAATTTGATGGGTCATCAAAAACTGTGAGAGTATTTGCAACATACATATATCAAGTATAAGGAACAAATAACCTTCGAACCGAGAAAACAAATATACTCCACTTTACTTTGTGTGTAGAGTATGAAAACAAACAAGAAGCAAAAGACAAACAAAACGCAAAAATTCTTGAAAGCTCAGAAAGCTGCGCAGCCGCAGCCGCGCGGCAGCAGCAGCAGCAGCAGCAGCAGCAGCCGCAATGGCGCTGCCACATGATCAGCGCTCGTGAGAGCGAGATAGACAGAGAGCGAGTGAGAGTGAGCGCAGACTTCTGCTGATGCTACGGCATCGGCTCGTAAATGTTTCGTTGTCCGTTTGGCGCTCAGTTTGACATTTGCACGCGCTTACGCCGGTCGCGCCAGCCGTAAGCCCAGGCCTAGCCTCTGGTTGGTTGTCGTTGTTTTCATATGCTATCGCGCTCTGTATTTGTGTTTTAATTTCGTGCGCTGATTTCATAGCAAATGCAAATATTTGCGTTTAGCTGTTTGCTGTCATATTCTCTTTTATTTCTGATGTTGTTTATACATAATGAAATACTAAGCCCCGCGCGCGTGTGTGTGTGTGTGTGTGTGTCTCTCGCCCAAAAACCACAGCGCGCGCCCAACGGCCAATGGCCACAAAAAGTTCAAAGCAATAAAAACTGCAGCAGCAGCAGCAGCAGAAATTTTTTTTGTCATTTTTCATTTTTGCATGCGCTCGCCGTCACAAACACACACAGCAGCAGCACACGTGTGAGAGCAGAGAGCGAGGGAGAGAGAGAACGCGCGCGCTGAAAAAAACTTAAGCAAACAGCAGGCAGCGACGCAAACAGCGCTGCTGCTGAAATGCTTAAGCAAAGCGTAATTCGTTTTTTTGACAGGATCGTGTGCTCTCTTAGCAGGAGCTAACGCTCTTCCGTTCGCTCACTTTACATTTTTCACTCTGCTCAGCTAAATATGTGTGTGTGTGTGTGCGTGTGTTTGTGTGTTTGTGTGTGTTGCGTAAGCTAGTGAGAACAGTGAACTGAGATCAGCCGCCCCCACGCACCAAAGCAAAACAAAACAAAATAAACAATAACAACTTGCAAAAATAAAACTGCTGATGGAATTTGTATGTGCGAGGGAGAGAGGGCGCATTCTTAAGAATCGCAAAGAAAGGCGCAAACAGGCAAAACAAATGACATTTCTACGCTAATCCGCACACACACTCCCCCTCATATAAGCACACACACACACACAACACATACCCGTCGACCAATTGGGAGTTGTCAAACAAAACATCGCAAATGGCACCTTTCCATACTTATTGCCATATTGCCATATCCAAAGCAAATTATTTCAATATTTCAAGGTTATGAGTATGACGAACAAAATCTGTTTTTAGTTCGCTGTTGTTGTTGTTGTTGTTGACCGAATGGGTTGGCGGGCAATAAAAATGCTAAAAAGTTGAAATTAGCTTACAGCGAAAATAGGGGGGAAAAAAACCACACACATTTTTGTCGTTATTCAAAGTCAAAGTTATGAAAAGTTCAGCGAATTTTGCAAAAATCGCACAAAAGAATGAAAATCACAAACACTAGAGAACCAAAAAGAACTGAAAAACCCATTAACCCAAGTCAAGTGCTCGGCACATTGTGGCTAAAATACATAAATATGTACACACATATGTATTGAGGGATCGTTGCCTGAGCTCCGAGCACGTGCGTCGGACAAAGGGAATACAGCTTAAGCACTTTTGAGTAATTGTTTGCGGACACACAATCTGCTTCATCTTCTCAACTGTTAATTAACTAACTATTAACTATTTTATTAGCCTTGTTCAAGATAAGAACTTAGTATTTTCATTTACCAATTTCATTAGCATGTAGTTGGTATTTTTGTAGTATAATTTTATTAGAATACTATTGTAGTTAGTTAGTATTTAAAATTCTAGTGTTCCGTCTCTTCTTTATTCAAATGTTGCACTCCATTTGCATTTTGTTAGTATTTCTTGATACGACGTAGTTTGCATTTAGTTGGTATTTTAAATACTAGCATTATGGGTCTTTGTCATTCAAATGTTCCCTTTCATTTGTATTTATAGTTAGTATTTTTTATCAATACCTAATCTTTAATTTTGTTGGTATTTAAAATACTGGTATTTCGGTTGTTTTTCATTCAAATGTTCCATTTCATTTGCATTTAGTAGTATTTTTTAACTTGCATTTAGTTGGTATTTAATGCCTTATTGATCCAACTCTGGTATATTCAATTCATTTCTTTTCTTGACAACTATATTTGTTGCTTTATTTCACATTCCATCGTTTCATATTTCACATGCCCCATTTTGCATTCCATTTCCGTTGTGTTTCATATTCATTCTCTTCCACTGTAATTTCTCGCTTAAATCGCTTTTAATATCCTTCTCAACTGGAACATTTGACTGTGTTCTATTTATCTGTGTTCCACATTCCGTTAGTTTGCAGAACAACTTGTTCTCATTGTTTCAATTTCCATGTCGTTCCTCATTCAATTCCACTGTTCTTCCATTTGACTCTGACATTCTGACTTTACTCATTATTTACTGAACAATGGAAATGTCGCAAGACTTTTGCGTACTCTTCGCACTGACTCAGTGCATATCTAATCAATGTTATATTGTTTTACTGAACAGATAAGATTAAAAACTGGGCGTTACATTGGGATTGCTCGCGAATCGCTCCCCTAGTGCCATATTAACCAAGTAAATCGCTTTAATTGATTGTCAGCGCAGCGAAGTGTCGCACAGGAAATGCAATTTGGCTTTTATTCAATTTCCTTCCATGCGTGAGTACGATTCAATAAAGTCCATTAACAAGAGAGTTCAACAATTAAAGAGTTCTTCAAAGCACAATTTGTGTGTGTGTCTGTATGTGTGAGTGTGAGGTGTGTGTGTGTGTGTGTGTGTGTGTGTGTGTGTGTGTGTGTGTGTGTGTGTGTGTGTGTGTGTGTGTGTCTGTATGTGTGAGTGTGTGTGTGTGCGTGTGTGAGTGTGAGTGTGTGTGTGTGTGTGTGTGTGTGTGTGTGTGTGTGTGTGTGTGGGTATGTGTTGCATCCGCTGCAAGCTGTTTACTCAAGTAGAAAGTATTCATCTATCTCTTTTGCTCTCTCTTTTTCTCCCTCTTTCGTTTAATCTTGCTTAAACCTTTATCGATTTTTATTGACAGCTTATTAACTAATGTCTATCGATTATTGTGATTTTGATTATTTTCATTACATATTTTTAGCCTATATAGGCCAATTGGAAGAATCAATCGAAAGATTAGTTTTCGTATAGCAAGAGATTCGCTTCTCCAAGATATATTCATCACACTCAAAATCATATGCATAATGTAATCGATTATTTCAAAATAATTGAAGAAATTGCTGTTATCGCTTTTCTTATCGAGTATTGCTTAGACTTAAAGAAAAAGAAGCAGAGCAAGGTGTCCCTTCGTTCGTTCCCAGTTTGTACGACAAACATTTCTAATAGGAACAGTTTATCGATTATCATTTTAGAGCTACCAAATTAATCGATCTTATCGATTTTCAATTCTTCTTTCTTCTTTCGTGTTCTTTTGTATATTTCGCGTGACTCACAAAGAGAACACCAACTTTTGCTCTTGGTAAACAGCATAAGGCACAAGTTACATCACTTAAAATAACAATCGATAGCTCAAATGACCGTTACAATGTGTCTGTGTGTGCGTGTGTGTCTGTGTGTGTGTGCGTGTGTGCGTCAGCGTCTAAATGAAAAATCTCGTGACTAGTTCCCAAATATTTGACCAGCTCTTTCCACAACACAAAGGCAGTTGAAACCAGAAGAGAGGCGGCCAAAAGGGGGCATGCACACAGCTGTAACGCGACATCGTCGACGGATGACTACATTTGTATACCCTCGATGAGGGTATTATGATCTTGCAGTCAAATGTGATCCCATACTTACATATATACATATATTCTCGATAAGCCGACGTGTCTAGTCGGAATTGCCTGGATCTAAGAGGTATATCATATAGCTACAATAGGAACAATCTGTCGAGCAGTTGGTGCTTGTATGGAAACCTTTTTTGTTTAGCAAAATCTTCTGGTTTTTAACAAACATTTTCAAAGCTCTCAGGCAAATGTCTGACAGGGTATTGAGTGTTCGGTGTGCCGTAGACATCCGCACTTTCTCGTCTCGTTTAAATAAAGCTATATAAACAAATGAAATGCCCATAAACAAACGGCAAAGCATAATTGCCGATGTTTGCGCTATGGCGACGAATCTGGGAGTCTATCTGGAAGCGTCTCTTTGTTTGTGTGGCGCGACCTCCAAAACTCAATTAACAGCATTTGCCACTGATTGGAACCGAACGACCACCAACTACTAACTGTGTGTACTATGAGACTTGATCGTGCTATAAATTGCCGTTAGTCGCTGATTCAATTAGAACAATATATGAGATATTTAGTTGATCATAATGATGATCGACACATTTCGTAACGTAAATATGTGGAAATATCGAATCGATCATCATTTATCGATCGCTTAACGTATCGGATATAGTAGAGAGAGAAGCAGTAGAGAAACTTACTCTGCACTTGATGTACGAAAATGATGATAATGATGATCGACACATTACGTAACGCTTAAATGTGTACACTATGGGGAATTATCGGTATCGATCATCATTTATCGATCTCTTAACGTATCGGATATATGCGGAGAGAGAAACAATAGAGAAACTTACTCTGCACTTGATGTACGAAAATGATGATCGACACATTACGTAACGCCTAAATGTGTATACTATGGGGAATTATCGGTATCGATCATCATTTATCGATCTCTTAACGTATCGGATATAGTAGAGAGAGAAGCAGTAGAGAAACTTACTCTTCACTTGATGTACGAAAATGATGATAATGATGATCGACACATTACGTAACGCTTAAGTGAGTATACTATGTGGAATTATCGAATCGATCATCATTTATCGATCTCTTAACGTGTCGGATATAGTAGAGAGAGAAGCAGTAGAGAAACTTACTCAGTGCTTGATGTACGAAAATGAACATTTTATATGTTGAATATCATATAATGCTTCTGCTCTTATAGCTGCAAAGACCGCCAGAATGAAACTGAAAACTGAAAAAAATTTCGTCCAAAAGAGTTATCAGCTTTCCTTATCAAAGATTGTGCAAGCAAAAATTCAATTCACCTCCCAATTTGGTGCTTTTAGCTTTTATAAGATCTGACCTGAGCTGTGATCGAAACACTGCAATTTGTTTTCGATATTTTGATCGATTTCACGGAAACAAGGCAAGTTATCGATGAGTTGAGCGATCATGATGGGGAACCCTGTAGGTTCTGAGCTTGAATTTTTGTGAGTTGCCATAGTTAGATCAACTGTTAACTACATATACTATATACATATGTATTGCAGGGGATCGGCGATGCTTCCCTCTGATACCCTACCATTTTTTTAGCCATAACATCTTACATATTAACGCACAAATTAATTAGAATATATAGATTAATTACTCTTTATTGAGCCAGCATATTACTTACGCATTGTGGAAGAGTGTACGAAAATCCATGCAAGTGTTTTCTTTAAAATGAAACCAACCTCGCAAATAAAGATAAGTTAACAGTTGCATATATGTGTTATATGACTAAGAATCAAATTTACAAATGTGCTCATAAAACACACACACACACGCACACACACACACACACACACACACACATAGAGAGACAGGCACAAAAAAAGCATTGATAAGCAGAGGAAAAAAAAATAAAACACCTTCGGCGATAAAAACAGTTTTTCTTTTTTTGCTCTCTTATCAGCGCCTATGAAACATTTGAAATCGGAACAACGGGAACAACGGAACAGCAACTGAAGAGAGATCGAGCGTGTGCGTGAGAGGGAGGAGGGAAGCCGCATGTGTATTGAATTGAAGCGTGAAACGAAACAGAATACCTGAAACAGAGAGACAAACACAGAAGCAAAATCGGCGTCAAACGGCGCACAATTTCGCTCAGATTATGAATAAATTGCGATAAACAAAAAAACACACACACACACACACACAGAAATATCTTCAAAAATATCCGAAATTCCATAACGAAGAAGGACGCTTTGAAATGCGAAACATCAAAAATCTCAAAGATCCCACCGGCGTGCTGCTGCTCTGGCTGCTCTGGCTCTGCCCGACGACGACGTCGACGGCTTTGCCAAAGGTCAGCTGCACCGAGCACGACACAACAATCACCTGCGATTGCAACAACGATGATCAGGTGAGTGCTGCGTGTGTCAATGTTTACACTCAGAGAAAACTTAAATGAAGTGCATATAGTTTGCCAGACAAGCTGGCATTTGCTTAAACTAAGCTCAAAGTTCTTAAACGGATATCATTTCTTTTGTTTCCGAAAATGCCAATAATAATCCTATTCAAATACCACAGTGTTTAAGGCACATTTTGTTCTTAATTCAAGAGCTTTTCTCTTCATTTTGTGATTAATATTTGTGCCAAGTTCGAAAAACTGCGCACAAAGTTCTCATAACAACAAACTTTTACTTGTTTAAAGATAAATCTCCAAATGTTAATGTCAATTTAGGCAACTTTTTAAGCTCTTTTTAAGCTCTTAACAAATTATTGTGCTAGATATTTTCTAACTTAATGTAAGTCTCTTTGATCTATTTCTAATGTTGACGAGTCAAAAATGATGAAGTAATCTATTTGAGCAATTTTTCATGCTTAATTCAAGTCAAAAAAGATTCTCATCATTAACGTGTTGTGCTTAATTCAAGTTTTTACTTAATTCAAGCCTTATACGCTTATCTTCAATGTTGACTAGCCCGAACTCAATTTAGGCAAGTTTTCACTTAATGAAAGTTGCAAAACAATTGTCATTAACATTTTACACTTATTTCTTTTTCTTTCATTAATCTTAAAATCTATGAATCGAGCATGATTCATGCTGCATTCAATTAAAAATGTACTCATTCACACTGGCAAACTTAGTGCGTCGTTTTTCTCTGTGTAGATAAGTGTAGATAAGCAATCTCTTAACCATATGCTAAGACTCATCTACCCCTTCTCCTCTCCCTGGCATGCACAGGCCATGCTGATGCCACAGCTGCAAGGCGCCGTCTTTCAGGTGGAAGTACGCAATTGTCGCGATTTAACCGTGGAGCCAAATACGTTGGACAACACCGAGGGTCTGCGCAAGATCAACTTCAAGCACATCAATCGCCTGATGCTGCAGCAGAACGCATTAAGCGCGTCCCGCTATGCCAGCAACAAGGCGCTAATTGTCGAGTTCGAGAATGTTAACTTTCAGTTAATCGATTCGCATGCCATTAGCGGCAACATCGAGGAGATCTCATTCACCGGTGGACGCATCGAGCAAATGCATCCATTTGGCTTCACCACCATCAAGGATAGTGCCATATTGCTCAAATTGGACGGGGTTACCGTACAGCGCATCGAAAGTCAGGCAAGTCAAATAGAGTTCAAGTTCCTAGAAAGTAGGGCTCTATGAATTCAGCTGGGGAACTGTCAAAATGCCTGTTTAATTTGACTGGCAGCTAACATGCTGTCAAAACTAAAAGTTTATCTAGCTGTTCGCTACCTGCCAAACTATCGACAGTAGACTCTTTGCTTCTTTGAAACTTAACAGCTAGCTACACATGCTGTCAAACGTTATGTTTATGTTTTGGATAGTTGATTTTATCCTTTCAAATGCTTGCCAGTAGTTTATCGGCTTATGTTAAATTTAACAGCCAGTTAGACATGTTACCATACGTTGAGTTAAAAGTTCAACCAGCTGCTATTTTCCTATCAAACTGTTGACAGTAGCTACTATTAAATTTGACAGCCGGTTGAACAAGCGTTGCCACATTTGCCCAAATGGCTGACAAGGAGTATTTAACATCAGCCTAACTAACATGAGTTCAGGAAGTTAGACAGCAAATTATAAAACTAGCCACAAAACTTAATTTTTTCGCTGCTTTCAAACTGCAAACTAATTGAATCATTTCTCGTTTGCATAAGCTACGCAGTTACTTGCTTACATTTCTACTTAAGATAACAGTTGTGTTAACATTTGAGTAGCTTTTGGTTAACATTCTGTTTACATGATTTAGTTATGTTTGTGTGACATTCACTCTGACAAAATAAAAACAGAACAAATTTAGTAGCTAATCGAGAACGAATTAAAAGAACTTGAACAGAAGAATGACAATAAGCTAAGTTACGAAATGCAACATTTGGGCAACAGAATTTCTTGTTCGCATTTAAAAATGATCACTTGATTTTTTGCAGGCTTTTAAAAAGTTTGCCGTGGAGAAGCTGATAATTATCAATTGCAATTTCATTGGAAATTTGCCAACGCGCGCCTTCTACGAGCTGGAGGTGACCAACGAGCTGGCGCTGCAGAACAATCAATTCCAGGAGGTGCACTCGCACGCCTTCTCCTTCAAGCGTAAGTGCAGCTGCGGATGATCAGCTCTTTTATATCAATTTAATACAAATCCCTCATGCAGTCATCTCCAAGCTGAGCCTGAGCGAGAATCGGTTTGCGGCCGTCGATGGCGAGTGGCTGGAGGCGCATATACGGGACGCGGTCACGTTGCGGGGCAATCAGTTTGGTGCCACCAGCGAGATTGCATTTCGCAGCCTCTTCGTGCATCGCGACTATCAGCTGAGCGAGCGGCTGGAGCTGCGCTTTCACAACAACACGGTGCACAGTTTGCTGCCCGGCGGCAAGAGCCTGGATCCGGCAGCATCGGCGGCGCCACCTCAGCCGCTGCGTTTCAATGATCGCTTTGCGCTGAGCATACGCCAGCTGTGCTACGACAATGTCTGGAGCTGTGAGCAGGTGGACACAAGCACAGAGCCGCCGCAGCCGCGCGCCGAGTTCTTTCGCCAGCACAGCGAGCAGCTGCTGTTCCGCGGTGCCGCCACAGTCGGGGGCACAGCGTCATTCATGCCGCTGCGTCAGCTAATTGGCGAGCAATGCCACCGCCGCAGCTATGTGGCATTCATTGTGGCTGGCAGCATCCTGCTGGGGCTTCTGCTACTGCTGCTTCTGCTGTTGCTATGGTGGTGCCTTGCACAGCGGCGGCGGCGGCGCAAATTGGATGTGGTGCAGCCGGAGCCGCGCACCTACAAGGAGACGCAGATTGTATACCAAATCGAGAACGCAGGCCTGCTCAAGACTGATTTGTAAAGCTACAAGCCACACACACATACACACACACAAATTACACACACACACACACACACAGCTGACAGACGCTAGCTAAAGCAGAGCGACGCGGCGCACCACCAAGAACCACCAAGAGTGACCTTTCGTTGTACCAAATTCATAGCCTACGCTTAGTTTGTATCGTGTAACATTATGCTATCCATCCTATCTATAAAATATCGCAACTATGTTAAACCTGAAACCTATATAAGCTTTAAATAAGAAAAACGGCTACCTTTTGTCTTATTTAATATTCATTTAAGGTTTAAGTTAAAAGCCATTCGTCAGCAGAGAACATAGCAGAATGTTATTTACATTCAACGTTGACAGTGCATGTTATGTTGACATCAGCACGTTGACAGTGCATGTTATGTTAACAGCATCACATTAGGGATTTGGGTTCGTCGCACCTTCTTTCAACATTCAACAGAATTAATCAATTTATAATTTAATCAAATTTTTATTATTCATTCCGTCATGTTGGTTCGTCATGGTCATGGTTTAGCTATAGAAAATTACTTTTTGAACCAGTTTCTTTAAATTCTTTAAATATAGTGGTTCAGTTCAGGCTTATGGCAGGCTATACTTCAGCCAACTGAAGCGTTTGACGTTATATGAATATTTAATTGAATAATTGAAATTGAATCGTAAACGTGGCTTTCAGTACCAAATTGATATACTTCAAGCCCGCATAGGAGGTTCGTTTTGAAGACTAAGACTTTGGTGTTCAACTCTTTTCCTTAACAATAACATTTCTTAAGCTTGGTGAAGTATGTTGTGTCGATAAGATAACAGAGTTTGTTTAACAAACTAAAACAAGAACAGTTCAGCTTTGGACTGATTGTGATTGAGTTAATTTAAGCACTTAGATTCGAAAGCTTAAAGAATATTTGCTCTCAAGCTTAAACCTGTATGGTAAAATAACAGTGTGATGCATTCGAATGCTACCTAACATGTTTCTTAACAGTGCGACTTTAACAGCGCATTGTTAACATAACAGCGAATAATCTGAAAAATCTCTAACGGAGGAACTCTTGAAATAGCAATAGTAAATAGCACTTACCCAATGGGCAGATATGATTCCAATGCCTGATGCACGGTTAACTGGGGTTCGGATAGCGCAAAGCCCTTGGAGAGCAGTGCATGGTGAGCGCTAATTGTTTCCTCAATGCCGCTCATGTCGTCCATGTCCTTGTCATCTGCACAAAATAGATTTAAACTGATTATGATAATATGAATAAGAATAGCAAAATCTTCGGCCGGAGATGAAGTACGTTTGAAGAAATTTAGCTTGGAAGAGTTTAAGACAAATTATTTCAGTTTTTCTTCAAATTCCGGACGTGCGCATCGCTAGAATTGCGCAAATATAGGCTGTTATGACGTACCCGGCAGATGGAGATCCTTTTTCATGAGATTGGCGCTGCACATGCCGCCCAGATAGGCCAGCTCCTGTTCCAGTCGTATCAGACACGAATTGCTGGCATTGATCTGAGCGAGAGGGCAATAGTTTGGTATAGTTAAGTGGAGTTGGATGATATATGTTTGAAAGTGACTCGCTTACCGCCGTGGGATTGTCGTAGCCAACGACCAGACACTTGAAGCCAAAGCGATTGTTGTGCGGATCCTGGGCATATAGTGAGGCCGTCTCCAGTGAGAACTCGACGCAATTGCCGGGCAAAATTAGAACGTTCTGCAGCCAGTTGGAGGCGCTGAAAAGGCGATGAAAAAATTCGATTAGCAATCAAATGAAATTCGCGAATACATATAAATTGAGTGCGTACGTATTAAACTTCTTGACCACAATCCAATCGTGATCGACTGCATCCAACTGACGCTGTGGCGCTGTGCCGGGCGTGCGACAGCAGCTGGTCATCTGTAGCTGGGCATTATGAGCGCGTCGTGCACTCACATTATTATCGAGTATATCATAGTAATCCTCTCCAGCAGCAGCGGCAGCAGCTGCTGGCGTGCTTGTCGTCGCCTGGCAGGGCTGTGTTGCGGCCGCCGGACGCATGGGTATCGATAGCAGCAAATAATCCTCGAGCTGCGCGGTGCCACATTGTGCATCAAACTCAATTGTCAGCCATTGGACACAAGGCGGAAACTCGACACGATAGCAACTAATGCTGGCGCTGCGATACGGATGTTCGCTCTCCACAATGCAATAATGATTGCTGGTGGTGGTGCTGTTGCTGCTGCTGTTGCTGCTGGTGGCGGTCGTTGTGGGTTCGGGTCGCAGCAGCGGCTGCTCTGTGCGCTGCTCTTTGGAGACATGCAGCTGATTGAGCGCTGCAATGTGCGGTAATATCTCCTTGATGAGGCCGAGTATCTGCACCGAGCTCTTGGGATCGCTGCAGGCCAAGTTGGCGATGTGCGCATAGACCAGCGGCAACAGCGTATGAAACATATTCGAGGCGGCCAAATTGAAGACCTCCAGCAGCTGCAAAGCGGCAACACCGCCGCCGCCGCCAACAATTTGTGCCTCCTCCGAGTCGGAATGCAACAGTTGCTGTGATGAATGCTGCAGCGGATGCGGCTGCGGCGGCAATTGTTGCTGCTGTTGCTGTAACGGCAACTGTTGCTGCTGCTGCTGCTCGGGCTCCTCCGCCGCCAGCTCGTACTCGGCACGCTCGTTGCCATTAAGCTTGGCGGCCAATTGGACATTGGAGAAATTGATTTCGGCCGTCTCCTCAACACCAATTTCCGTGGCGCCAATTTCGATTTCCATTTCGAATGGATTCGTTGAGCGTTTGTCAAATTTAAGTGTCTCCATGATGCCCTTGGAGAAGGACTCGATGCGTTTACCCAAATCTCTGGCCGTTGTCGACAGCTGCGGATCAACGGGCAGCGCTGCGGTCCTTGAATTATTGGCCCAATTAATGTCCATATGCTCCTCAATGGGCGTTATATTGTGCTCCGAATCGATGGTCTGTGTATGATTCGACGATGAGTTGTCTGTCGGCGAACAGGATGCGGCCATCGCATTGCGCGCCAATATCAACAGCTCTGTGCATTTCTTTGTTATATCAGCGGCTATTTGCAGCGCCGTATCCCGCGTGGATATCTCGTTGCTGGCCACAGCGCTGGCATGCGCCGCATCCGCTGAGCAGCCGGCGCCACCAGACGATGCTGCATCCTGCAGCAGCAGCTGCGGCTGCTGCTGATGGTGCTGTTGGTGATGGTGCTGCTGTTGTTGTTGCTGCTGCTGCTGCTGCTTGATGGGCGTGCTGTAGTAGAGTATGCTGGGCAGTTGGCCGCGCGCGGGCGTGGTACCATTGAAGCTCAGGTCGCAGGCATAGAAATGAAAATTGGCGCCGCACGGGCCGCGCACTGTGGGCATGCCCGCATCACCGGAGCAGGTGCGTGCGCCCTGGGAGCACAAGCGTAATGCATAGCGTGCATGCTCCTTGATGTGCACCGGATGCTCAAATTTGATTTCGGCCAGATCATTGTGCACTGCCTCCTGATCATAGCTGCCCGATATCGACTCCAAGGTCTCCCATTTGTGCTGTGGCTGCAGATCCACCGTATTGTCATACAGCAGCTCCAGCTGATAGTCATAGCTGCCCGAGCCCGAATAGATCATTGCGCCAGCGATGGCAATGCCTGGACGATCCACCGAAAAGGCAATCGCATCCGGTCCGAAGTTGCCCGTATTCCAGGTACGACTCAAGTCGCAGCGTGCGAAACGTGAACTGGTCGAGTGCAGTGTGCGCGGCGGCAAAAATAGTTTATCATATTCGCCCAGAGCCGTCTGATAGACAATCTCGGCCAGGACACGGGCCAGCAGATGGCAACAGTTGTCAATGAGGCCCTGATTAATGCACTCCTTGAACGCATAGCTGCCGCCCAGACAACGACTATAGATGGACTCAATGCGCGCCCTAATTGGACTGGCTATGATTTCCAGCAGGCGCACCAGAACATCCTTAAATGTCCACGAGTTGCTCAAAAAGTCGCTCTTCTCCTGCTGCGTCCGATAGATCATCTGTTCGACCAGTATGGGATACTGATGGGCCTCCGTTGAAGACAGCATGGGCAGGCCCGAATTATCGCTGGGACTGATTATCGACTGACGCTCATTGCCACCAGCTACGTTCAGCAGCGAGAACGTGGCACGCAGCTTGACTGTGGGCGAGCAGAGGCCGGCCAGAATGGCGCTCAGCAGGCGTGAATGGAGCGCACCGCGATCCATTTGGGCCAACAAATCGCACAGGCAATTCCATTTGAGCGAGGATGTTGGATAGAATGCATCGAAGCAGGCCACAAAGCTCAAATGGCATTCGTCTAGGATTTCCAATACCAGGGCATAGCCTAAAAGCAGGAGAAGATTAGTTAGGAGCTTATGTTAAGCGGCAACAAAAAGCCAGAATTCGCATAAATCAAGAACTGTAGAAGAACCATCAAGAACCAAATTTGTCATACCGGCTCTTGAAAAGTATATACAGATTATAAATATTAAACTTTTTGGCTTGAGGAAGTGAAGGAATTTCCCACAAAATGCAAATATAGCTCAGTCTTATGCACACATCTATGGCCTTTAATGATCGGACAACAAACATAGAGGCTTTTTTGTTTTGAGGAAATGAAAGCATGCTGCTATAAACAAAATTTGTATACTGACTGAGGAGTGCAGCGAATTTCCCAGTGAGCACATAAAAACAACAGATTTGTTTATTTGGAAATGAACAACCGATCGTGTCTTTAGTATTATTACTGCCCCCAACAGAATGACAAATCGCATGCCAATTTATATGGAATTTGCAGAAATTATTAAGCGTTAGACGTCAGACGGATGTGTGTTGTTCATAAAGTTAACCTATCTATATATATATAGACAAAATTCTCACCCTCATCGGTGGCAATGTCCTTGAAGATGTCGTCGCAAAAGATGCTAATGAGTAGGGCACGCACATTGCCAATGCATTCGGCCAGCTGAATGTTCTCCAGATTGGTTTTGCGCGTGGCCGGCGTGCCCGTGCCCAAGGCGGACAATGCGCTGGGCTGCGCGATGGGCGCAATGCTGAGCACACGACTTGGTGGCTTGTCTGCAAGTAAAGAAAGTAGAAGAAACGATTGGAGGGCCGACAAACTGCAGGAGCATACCTTTATTAATTGTCTTGGCTTGTTGGAGCTTGGAAAGAGCAGCGATAGCAGCAGCCGAGCCGCTGGGAGCTGTGCTGCTGCCAGACACTGTTGCTGTTGTTACTATTGTTGTTGTTGTTGTTGTTGTTGCACGCTGTGGATAGATCTCGTTGGTGTATTTGCGCAACAGA
The DNA here is from genome assembly GCA_037075305.1 of Drosophila kanekoi. Lineage (NCBI taxonomy): Eukaryota > Metazoa > Arthropoda > Insecta > Diptera > Drosophilidae > Drosophila > Drosophila kanekoi. Next base: position 12,228,357 of record JBAMCE010000451.1, read on the forward strand.
CGCAGACAGGACTTGTTGACGTAGCCCAGATACTGAAGCGTTTGCTGCAGCTGCAGCGGCCTTGTGCGTTCACGTTGCTCACGCAGCTGTGTCTTGAAGCAGTCCCAGGACCAGCTGAGCAGCACCACCAAACTCTCGAAGCACTCGCGGCTCACGCTGTTGGCAAAGGCGCGCGATATGCGCTGCACGGGATCCACATCGAGCGGCAACGGTGGCTGCTTGCAGTCCTGGGTAACCAGGCGATACAGTATGGCGGGTATCTGGCCGGAGTTGACATCGGTGCCATTGTTTGCCTTCTTGCTGGACTTGAACGAGAAGACCACCTGATCCTCGGTGGTCACCGATGCCTGGCCGCACGAACCGCAATCGGAGGATGGGCCCGCGATGCGTGCCCAAACCAAATACCAGCGACCCGCAGCTGCGCTCACCGGCTTCGGCAGCACAATGTGGTGTTTGCTGCGCGCGGCACACTCGTATGGCACCTCCTTGGTTTCGCTAATGAGCACTCCCTCCTTTTCGTAACCACCGCCATCGGCGCCCAGATCGTAGAGCTTCAGCTTGCAACTATATTCGCCGCGTCCGCCAAACATCCCAAAGCCGCATATCACAATGTCCGTGTCCGCCGAAAAGCGTATCGCCTCCACACTGTGTCCCGAATAGCCCCAGCCGCCGCCAAAGTTGTCAAAACGATTCACCACCTGATATTCGCCGCTCTGCGCCTCAGCCGTTTGGTGTGTCTGCTGTGGCAGCGCCTGCTCAAAGCAGCCGGGTATATTGTCCTGTGCCGATGTTAGTATATCCAGGCAGGCCAGCAAATTGAGCGATGCCTGCGAGCGGGACACGCGCGCCTCCGCCTTGGACGGCAGCGACAATTCCGGCGACAGCAGCGCCCGATAGTTGCCCGCGTTCTGCAATATAATTGAGTTCAGATAAGCTTCGATAAGGCATAAACCACGTAAATTTAATCCCTTAACATGCATAACTTGTTGAAATATATTAAGCAAACACATTTTAGGAGAAGAGGAAGATAGCGAGCGGAGATACCCCGAACCTCTTTCTTCTACTCATACAGACGGACAGACATCCTAAACAGCAATGTATTAACTTTATGAAAGAAGCCGCGCAGCTGCCTGAATATCCTAGATGCCTATGGTGGTACGCTTAATGTAATGTTAAACTCTGATCTCACATACCACATTGCTTTCGGATATTTCGCTGGCCACCACATTGTGGCAGCGCAGCTTGCGGGCGCCGCCATCGAATACCCAGAGAACATTGTAGCTGGGGTCCATGGCAAAGGAGATTTGGGGCGGCAGCGCCTGCTGTTGCTGCTCGGGCGATGCCGGGCAAGCGGCTGCCTCTGGCCGCGGTCGTACGCGTCGCTGCAGTCGTGGCGAGGCCGCCAGCGATGTGGCCTGAGCCGTCTCCATATGCTGTTGCTCCTCGAAGATATGATTGCGCGCCTCATGCATGCTGCGCGACATTTGCTCATTGATGGGCACACCGGCCGTCGTGCTGCTGGCCAGCGGCAATTCGGCGACCAAAGGCGTCGCCACGTCCACATTCCGATTGATCTCCGGCTGACCAAGCGGCTGTTGCGCCTGCAGCAGCTGCGCAAAGTTCGTTTGGCCGCGATAATGCGGCGTGCAGCTGCCATCGCTTCGGTTAATGGACAGCGTGTTGAATGACAGCGGTATGCTGGGTATGAGTACTGCAAGAGAAACAACAGGACAATGCCAATAAGAGTATATATAAGATAAGCAAGAACCTAGTTCGTTCTCTACAATACTTTCAGGCCATATTTCTAGAAGGGTATTGAAACTGCGAAGACAGCTTCTAGATGATTACTTAACAGCATATTTCAATTGATTGCATACTAACTTATGGTCTTTTTGTTGGCCACCACATGCATCTTGGGCAACATTTGAGCGGTGATCAGCGACTCGTCAATTTTGATGAAGGTCTGGTCGCCATTGGCACCGATCCAGGTCACCTTTTTGCCATAGCTGGGGCCCAGGCCGCTGCAATGTAATGAACATGTATAAATTATATATATATTTGTGAACGGTTAATGTGTAAATGGAGCGGTATTTACAAGACGGCACCCGGAGCACAGTTCCATAGAAACTTCTGGCGCTGCGCAATGAGAGCAGCCGTATTGGGCGGTATAAGAATTGTCTCCTTGGAGCCACCGGGCAGCACGCAGGCGGCCTCTTGTGTGGCAGCTTCCTCCTCCTGCTGCTGTTGTTGCTGCAGCAGCTGCTGCTGGGCAATGGCGCTGTTGGGCACCGTCTTCTGGCCATAGTCACTGGGCAAGCGACCCAGCTGACCCTTCTGATAGTTGCCGAATGTGTAGACAATGCCCTTGTGCGTGAGCAGCACCGTGTGATTGCTGCCAGCGGCCACTTGGCTAATGGCGCCCTGCACCTGTACGCGTATCGGCCCGGTGACCGCCTGCAGATCTCCGCTGCCCAGCTGGCCGTATTGATTGCTGCCAAACGTGAAGACCTCGCCGGCCAGGGTGAGCACCACGGTGTGGTGCAGCCCGCAGGCCACTTGCACCACCGGCGAGCCACTTGGCAGCTGCAGTACTTGCGGTGCCAGCGGCGCCACACGTGGCGGATCCTTTTCCAGGTCGGTGGGTGTGCCGCCGCCGCCGGTGCAACCAGCGGCGCCAGTTTCCAGTTCCGAGGGTTTCTTTTCCTTGCGCCGCATGATCAGCGTCTTGGAGCGCTGCTGGCGCTGCAGTTCACCGGGCAGCGGCTTCAACTCCGCCTTCGCATCGGCTGCAACTGAAGGCCAGACATCAGTATTTGGAGCAAATAGAAATAAACTTTGACACCTACCAATCTCGCTCTCCTGCAGCGCAACGCAGGCGGCGCACAGTCCGCACTTGGCGCAGCCGGCATCGCCATGGCCGCAGGGACAAATGCTGCCCGCCAGACGTTGCTCCAGCGGCACATTCAGCGCGGACACGCAGCTGACATTGTAGCCGGTGCATTCGCGACACATGACACAGACGCGGCACTGGCCCTGAACCAAATTATGATCATCGTAGTCGCAGAGTGTTGAGAAGTCTAGTTTGTGGCGCAGCTTGTCGGAGTGCAAGCCGAGCAGTGCGTAGGCCGCCGAAGAGCTGGGCACATCACGGACGGGCATCATTTTGTTGAAGACACGCCCACACTGACCCTTGTTGTTCAGGCCAAAGGTGAAGACCTGCCCCTTGGCGCTTAAGGCGACACAGTGCGCCTTGCCCAGCGCCACTTTGGTTACATGCTGATCGAGCAGTTCGCTGACAAAGCCCATGGAATCGCAGTGTGCCGTATCCTTGCCATACATGATCAGTTTGCCCGTTTTGGTCACAAAGGCGGAGGTCCCATTGTTGCAGGCGGCATGCACCACCACATGGCCATCGATTTTGGTCATCTTCTTGGGCTTCACCGCCTTTGGCTGGCGTCGATTCTTGGAGCTGTCACCATCCTCGCCACGCCGCGCCGTGCCCGCAAAATAGACGGTGCCGTCATCGTTCACGAGCAGTGCATGTATACCATCGTGTCCTACGGCCACATGCACAATGTGCGCCGCCTTCGAGACAATCAGTTCCGTCAGCTTCAGTGTGGGCGTGCGACCCACACATTTCAAGCCCAACGCCGCCGACTTGCCATAGTAGTAGACACGCCCATTGCTGGCACGTACCAATCCGAACTCCTTGCCGCAGGCCATGCCCAGCACATCGGCATCTCGACACGGCGCCGGCAACTTTGGCTCAAAGCTATTGTGCGCCGACTGTATGCGTTGGATCTGCTGTTGATTGAGCAGCTCGTCCTCGAATGCCGCATAGCCCAGCGTGCGAAACTTTTTGCGCGCCAGCTGCAGCGGCAGCTCGAACGGCGGCGGCTCGCTGCTGTAGCTATTGTGATAAAGGTTAAGCTTCTTAACCACCAGTGTGTCCTGCAAGGCAATAAGAGTAACAGGACAAATTATTATTAACAAGAGTTTGTGATTGCTGGCTAAACAACGCATGGGTCTAAACGGAGTCTGCATATTCGAAATATCTGAACGTCGGACCGACAAGCAAGAGGTCGAGGTTTGTTTTGCTTTATCTAAAGTTGTTGCGAGTTACACAAGCTATTTTGTTAGCAGTTACGCTTAAACAATATCCACTTGAGCCGGGCGTTGCCGGGTAACTTTTTCTGTACATATATAGTTATAGTTACAAATAGTATATGTTTTGTTTAAAAAGCAAACATTTCGAATTTCATAGTTTTCCATACATTGTAAAAGCTGTTTGGAATGAAGCAGAAACGTTTTCGATTCACCTAAATGGGTGAAGGATTAGCCCCTCGATCAACAAAATTTTGTTACTTGTTAATTCTTAGGGTATATATGTTAAGTGCAGTTAACTAATCGACTATTATGATTATACCAACAGATATAGGCACTAATGTTGGGTTAAACCCTAATGGATATTGACTTTAACTCACATCGCGATTGCTACAAATGGCATGCAATGAATCGTCGTCCGTGAAGAGCACATAGTTGAGGCCCTCGCGCATCGAGAACATGTTGAGTGGATTCATTGACTTGACCGCCAGCGTGTCCATGCCCACCAGCTGCAGCTGATCTGCGCTGCGTTTGCAATTGCGCCGAAAGTATAATTGCCCGCCGCTGTAGCCCAGCCAGGCGTAGCGTTCGCGACAGAACTCCTCGTTCTGGGCATAGATGTGCCCCTTATAGGAGCCACCGAAGCCGGTGCCAATCTTTAACAATGCACCGCCATAAAGGACATAAACAAAGACGCCATCGCAGGCCATGGCTGGCGCCATGTGCTGCTGTGCAACCGTCAGCGAGGGCAACTTCAAGGCGAACTGCAAAATGTGAAAATACAGCATTTAACTTAAATTGTAGCTAACATATTTCCACGCATTTTCCACGAGTGTATTACTCTTCGTACTCACCTCATCGACCAGTGAATTGTGCGGCACTCCATGACTATGGAAGTCGGGACGCGTTGGCTTATTGAGCGCCGCGCTGACGACCGTATGCTGCAGAGCAGCCAGCACGGCGGGTAGCTGGATAATCTGCGCTGAGAGCTGCCTGGGCGACATCAGCATGGCGGCAATCGCCTTAAGCATTTTGCCCGTGTCGCCGCGTGCAATGCACAGGCCGAGCAGTGCGGCGCATGCCATTGCCGACCAGTTGGCCTCGGCGCCGGTGCTGGATGTGAGCGCCGCCGGCATAGTGGCCAGATCTAGCAGTAGATCGTACAGCGGATTGATAAGATCCTCCGGTTCTAGTTTAAACGATTCCGGCTGCTGGCCCTGGATGACATCGAGCAGCGCCTTGAGCGCCTTCGTGCACAGCAGCGGCTGGATATGACGTGCGTCCGCAATTAGTTCGAAGAGACTGCGCAGTCCGGCGCCGACAATGAGCGGAACTGTGGCATAGACCGGTTCGCGCTCCTCAGGCTCGTCTGCGTCCGAGTCGGCATCGCTATTGGCGCTGTTTGCTGTCCGTTTGTCTGCTTGCCCGGCACCACTAGCGACAGCTGCTGCACCGCCAGCGGCACCAGCTCCACCGGCACCGCCGCCGCCGCCGCCCACGGCATGCTGCGCATGGCAGGAGCATTCGACCAGATTGCTGACCAAGCAGCTGCTTGCGCAGACCAGGCAGCACGAGGAGCCCATATTGCCGCTCCATTTCCGAAGCGCCGATCCGGAGCCATTGCCACCATGTCCGTTGCCCTCGTGAAAGAGCGCAAAGCGTGTCTCTGCCTCCAGCACCGTGGAGCGTATGGCCGAAAATACCGCAAATTTCGATGCATTCGGATCGAGCTCAATTTGCGCCACCGGAAATGCCGGCATAAACAGCAGCTGATCCTTAATCAACGGTGGATCCAATGGGTTTACAATACCACCAACACCACCGGGGCCGCCTCCACCGCCGCCGCCATTGCCGTCCAGCACAGCGGCGGCGGCAGCTGCAGCCAGGGCCGCAGCCGACTTTTCCTTGCGGCTCTTGCGCTTCGTGAGAGCCTTGCGCTCATTTTGCAGTTTTCTGCAATAACAATGAGAGACAACGGAAAAGAGAGTGGGTCACAAATTTAAATTGATTATGTTGTTGTTCATAGCGGGCAGCTTTATTGATTTAACAACAAACGAATTAATGCAGGTCGGGGTGCTGCAGCCAATTGGCAACGCTCAGCTGTTATCGATCAGCTGTTGTGACCAGTGCTGCCCACTTGTCGTGCAAAAGTGCAGGCGCCAACTTTTCAACCCCGCAACAAACAGACCGCCTGCTAGGGGTTGAAGACCTACATACAATATACATTACACCGAACGGCAAATCGATCGATTTTTCCAACCCCCAATGCAACGTCGGTGCCGCCGCTGCCGTCACCACCCCGCCGTACATTATTTACAATTACCTGCGTGTATTGCTCGTATATAATTCGTAGAAATGATCGCCATATTTCATTGGATTCAATAATCCAACCATGGCTTTTGCGCAAGACGTTCAACAATTTGCAAAATCGATTTTATGTATTCGTTTTACATATATATATGCATATGTATATATTTATATATGTATGTACATCTGTATGCCGTTATAGTTATACCGTTAACACACCGACACGACACGAAACTTTTCTGCTTTTTAGTGGGAGAAGCGCGCGCTAGCCACTGGAGCAACAATAACTATATAGCTAAACGCTTGTCAGCTTGATTTTTGGCTAAAATTTATTGCACAAAAATTTACAAAATAACTAAGTAATTAACTATTCTATTTGCGAAACTTAATGCATATTTCTTGTTGTATGCTTGCACCTCTGGCTATACGAGCCATAAATCTATCGATTAATTGCAACAGGACATTCCCATGCTTGCCGATTGTAATGCCTGCAAATGTCGATACTATCGATTATATATATTTTGACCTTTTCATTAAATAATTTAACAAAACTATATTTGCGTTTTTGTTTTATATATTTTTTAATTTTTTTTTCGTTACGTGCCTTTTTTAAATTTAAATTTTGTGGGCGCTCTAAAAAAAAACTTATAATTTATATTCATCGAGTATTCTTGCACGATATTTAGTACTTGCAGCCCTGGATTACAACAGCTGTCAAACGGCCTACAACAACAACAGCTGAACTGACAGCAGCGCCGCAGCAGCAGCAGCAACAATCGAGGAAAACATTTTACGTAATTTATATTTGTTATATTCAATTGCATTTTGTTTGCATGGATTTAACGTGTGTGTTTTTTAACGCTAGCACAGCATGGGCAACGCTCTGAACCATTATATAAAACCAGATGTAACGCCCGGGCCGGATGTTGTGCCCAGCTTCGATCCCATGTTGGGCTTTGAGTCGCGCAAGGAGCGCGTCATGATTGCCACCCAAGAGGAGATGGAATCGGCCAAGCTGCCACTGGATGCACGGGACTATTGTGCGCACAAGCTGCTCGCCTATCAGTCCTGTCGCGCCGACAAGTTCCCCTTTGTCTACCAGTGCGCGCACGAGAAGCATGACTATCTCACCTGCGAATACGAGGACTATGTGCTGCGCATGAAGGAGTTCGAGCGGGAGCGCCGGCTGCTGGAGCGCCAGAAGCGTCTCAACAAGCAGGGCTAAGCTTAAGCGTTCAGTTCAGTTCGGTCGGTCGGTCGGCAAGCGGAGCAGCAGCGTTTACTGTGGGCAACTTTGCAAGCAGCCCGCCCACAAACTCCACACACTGCCCGTAGCAAGCGGAAATTTCAATAAATACTATGCCTAGTAATAATATGGATATGTTTTTTTTTTTTTTAGTAAATTAAATGAGCACGAAAACTGTTGAAACCAAAAATGGACATTTTAAGTGCAAGCTTGTTAAACAAAACTAAACTAAAAATCTACCACATCGGGAGCGAATACGGAAAGCTCTGGCTTTGGGAGTCTGCTCCTTAGGAAGGAGCACGAATTGCAATTTAAAAACGCAAGCATAATCTTACACTTTTCAACGATTTCGTAAATACTTGATTTCTCACATCGAATTGGCTGCTGGATATCATCCCCCAGCTCTACACGGCCGGAACCATAGGCTCCTCGGTTGCTTAAGGCCTGGCCAATTGGCCCCTCGCCTATGCCCTGGTGGTAAACGGCCTGTCCAATTGGCCCCTCGCCTTTGCCCTGGTGCTACACGGCCGGTACAATAGGCCGCTTGCCCACATCTCGGTGATATACGGCCGGGACAATCGGCTCCTCGGCTAAGCCCACCCTTCTATTAACTTTTTGAGACCTGTGTGCATATTTGAACATTAACATTGAATTTATTAGAATTTACTTATTGGCAACAAATTGTTTTATGTATTAGTTATATTTCTCAACATGACATTTTATATATTGTTTTACTACACGTCAAGTTGAGATGTGCACGCTAAAGTCTATAAAGTAATTTGCGCATAAATAGAAAGTTCTGATTCAGGGTAAAAATGTGAATTTTAGGAAGTTCTATTGGTTTCACATTTAAAGTTAATTCAAGGATTGTTTGTTTTCAAGGATTTACTTTATGGAGTTCGGTAAACATGTGAAATGTTTTTAAAACAACTCTATGATATGGTATTCAGAGACTAGCTAAGTTTTAGTTAATACAGAGTGTCAAATTGTTCAACAACTTGTTCGCCTTACGAAACGTTAACTGATTGAGAATCGCAAGGGTCAAGTGAAATACTTGTATATGGCGCAGTTTTATATATGGTTGGGTTTCCTTTTGTGAAACGGTTGGTCAACGCTTTATTCCATAAAGATCATTCGGGAGCAATCCCGAATGTTAACCTTAAATTACAATTGATTTTGTATAATAAATGCAGACACACACACACACACAGTCACACACACACGCACACAGACCTAATTAAAGCTAGTAACTATGTTGTTGACACTGATAAGGAGTTTGTGACTAATATTTAACAACTTGCATCTTACAAATGTTGCTCTGATTAAATGCAAACAAACATCTTTGGTAAACGCTACGAGGACAAACATTGGGCCGGCAGCCTCCAACGCTGACTGCCTCATCAAATGCCCAGTTTGCGCCAGAAGTGATGCATGCGTCCGTGGGTCTCGAATATGCTGCGCAACATAAAGACCTGGATGAGGCCGACGCCGATCATGGCGCTGATCTGTAGCAGCGACCAGTTGTTGACCTTTTGGAAATTGGCCTCGGCCAAGTTGCGATCGCGCGCCTCATGGGAGCGCAACAGATCCTGTAGCTGGCGCGCCTTGGTCAGCTGCATGCGTATGCGTCCAATGAAGTCCATAATATCCTGTACCTTCATGTCGTAATACTCGTCCGGTGTTAGGCCAGTCAGCTCATCGACCTCCTTCCACTGTTCATCGCCATGATGCTGATCGCCTTCGCGCTCCACGATCAGATTAAAGAACACCGTTTTACGGTTGAACATGCTGAAGCTGTTGTCGAAACAGAAGCGATAGTCGCCCTCCTTTTGCACCTCGTGCCGATGCATGTTCTCCGGCTTCTTGTAGTCGCTTACAATCACCAGGCCAATTGGATCGAGCAGGGCAAAGCTGATGTCCAGATCACCGTGGCCGCCATCAATTACCTGATACTCAAAGTCAATTAGTTCGCCAGCCTTGACGGTATGGTATAGGCACTCCTTTTTGCCGGCGTCCACATAAACCGTCATCTCTTTGTCAAAGCCGTTGACGAGGGCCATTGGCCAAAACATCGATGCCGCCGCCACGAGGCCCAGCCAGGTTGGGCAATTTTTTTTCAGCTGTGCCATGACAAATGCTTAGTAAATAGCATGCATAATTGCATTTGCTTCAATTGCCATTTCGCTTACCATTTCAGTTCGGGTAAACAGAAGTTGAATGCGAATCGCGTCGGTGTGCCTAAAAATGGCGATACACCCCCTATGATTGTTGATACTATTTTTAAAAATATCGCACATCGATTGCATTCACCAAGGAATTGCATTCACGACATATCGATATACATTTGCAATCCATTGGTGTGTGCGTCAAGGTTTCGATGTTTCCTTATGAGGTCTACAATATATCGGTTGTCGGAAGTATCTTAACATTTTTCAATAGATGGCGACAGCAGCTAATTGGTGAGTGATACTAAAATTATGAATATTTTCAGTATTAAAATATAAGATTTATATTTATTTATTAACATTCATGTTGATAAACATATTCTTATTATAAGGTTTTACTGAGCACCAAAGGCATCTTCATCCTGCTTATTCGATTGTGGAAAAGAGCTCGGAATGTATGCCCATAACAATAAAAATGCTGGCTTACGTTTATTGCCAGTGCCAACAGATGGCGCCAGCAGATGGTGAGAAATTCAAAAATTTGCGTTATTTAGAGTTAGCAAAGTTCAAATTTAACGTTTTATATCTATATGCTGTGAATGAAACTCAATATAGCTTATATTATAAATATGAACTCTAGACTGTAAGCTATTATCAGCCTATTGCTTACTTAACTGTTGCGTGCTACGGATATCAAACATAGCTCATTCACATATTGTTAAACCCATTTGCAATACTTAAATGCAAAAGTATCTTAAAAAGCGGCTCTAAATTTAGTTACCGAATTGCCGGCAGTTAACAGTCAATCGGTCACGATCCGGGAAACAATGTCAATGTCGACGGTGCAAAGGTGAAATGGGAATTTTTCATAGACGATCTTCTCGAGCACTGCTAACAAGTTACGTCTATTGCTAGAGCTGTGATTAATGTACCCGGCTACCGGCTTAAAAGAGCTGTTTATAAATCGATCCAGTCAAAACAAATATTAACTGTGGCCGCTCAAACGATTTGGATGATTGATTGATACTAAAAAGCGTAACAATTATTGAAACTTGAAACAACAAAAGATCAATGTTGAAGTTTTTTTTCTTGGTAAAGTCTATTCAGCTAAACAATTTGTTTACGAATAAACTAAAGACATCATGCATAATTAATTGATTTAATGTATAAGATTATCGCCAATCGATAGTTGCATTTATCGATAAACACCATATAACGTATGCAACATACAACGAAATGCTATAAATCACACTTCGATATTTATCGCCAATCGATAGTTGTACTTATCGATAACAGCATATAGAGTATATGCAAACTACAGCGAAATGCAGCTTTTAATCGTACTTTGATATTTATCGTCAATCGATAGTTCCATTTATCGATATACACAATAAAACGTATGCGCTTACGCTTACACAACGATTGTTTATCCAAGCAAGTTCTCAATGCACTTCAGCCGGGCCACTTAGCATCTAATTCGATAATGGAAATGCCCAATTTCCCGACGTCACTCAGCCATGGAAACTGTCGTGTTTCGGTCAAATTACGCAATGATATGCCTGCCTACAGCTTGCAGTTGCGACTGATTGATTGTTCGCGCGGAGGCGTACAATCCGTACCCCAATCCAAAGTTTGTTGCTCGTGGAGCTCCGATTGCCGGCACTTGACAGAGCCTCGCATCAGTTGTCGCCGAACGTTTGCCCAGAATCGCTGCTGTCATGTATCTGGCTCTGCTGCTTACCCTCATCGTACCCCTCTCGCTGCTCTACGTGTTTCTGGTATGGAATTTCGGGCATTGGCGGCGTCGCGGCATTTGCGAGCCGCGCGCCCTGCCGCTGCTCGGCTCCTTTCCCAACATGGTGTGGCCGCGCCGGCATTTCCTGAACGATATGCGCGATCTCTACATGTGAGTAAGGGATAAAAATAGTCAGAGTAGTCTAGTCGGGTGCGCTCGACCAGCAGATGGCCTGAGCCCAGCGCCAGGCTGCCTTTGCAAGCATTCCAGCTTTCCCTATATAATGGCTATGCTTCTTACTTCCCACTCTCAAGTACCTTCGGTGTTTGTAGTCCCATCTTATAGGGGAATACATATTGTCAATTTCAAGTCTCTTGTTTTGATTGAATTTTTCAGGCAATATCGCTTAACGGAGAGCTATGTAGGTACCTATTTGGTGCGAGCTCCCAAGCTGCTGCTGCTGGAGCCCAAGCTGGTGAACGAGGTGTTCGTGAGCGCGTTTCGTCATTTTGAGAACAACGATGCGTCGCGCATGATTGACACGGACAAGGACAGGCTTGTTTCTTGCAATCCCTTTGTGCTCGACGGCGACGAGTGGCGAGTGCAGCGGGGCATCTTCTCGCCCCTGTTGACCAGCGGGCGTATACGCAATGCCTACATCAATATGCGGCGCATTTGTGGCAAGCTCTGCGCCTACATTGATCAGCTGTCGGAGAGCGGCCAGCCCTACAATGGCATGGATGTGAGTAGATTATCTATAATTAAGAGATTTTTCTTTTGTTTTTCAACACTGCATCAGCCAAATGCAGTGTTGATAAATGAAAGCTTTAAGTAAGCAAATTTGTGCTTGGTGTTTAAATGCTTCACGATCTGACCACAAAAACAAGCTTTAAGCTAATTTCATTGTGTTCTGCGCGAGCTTTAAGCTAAACGCTTCTTCAATTGGCTACAAATTAAAGTTTTAAACGAATCAAATTGTGTCTAGCATGTGGTTAAGCTTACAAGCCTTAAGCTTAAGTCAACCTTAAATGCTTTAAGCTTGAACATTATTAAAGCTTTATCTTGCAGCTGGGTCTGCGCTTCACCAGCGAAAATCTCTTCGACTGCGTTCTGGGCATCGAGGCGCGCAGCTTTACCGATGCGCCCCTGCCCGTTGCCAAGCACAACAAGGCGATGTCTGAGGATAATTACCGGCTGGCCCTGGCAGGCGCCCTGAATGGCCTTTTTCCGCGCCTGCCACGCTGCCTGCGCCCCAAGATCATACCGCCCACGTACGATCGCTTCTTTGGCGATCTGCTGCACGAGGCATTTCGTCTGAGGCGCTGCAAGCGACAGGAGCGCAACGATTTCATCAATCATCTGCTGGACATGCAGCGGGAGCATCAGCTCACCGAAGCGCAGCTGACGTCGCATGCGATGACCTTCATGTTCGATGGCCTGGACACGACATCATCGACAATTGCCCATTGTCTCCTACTGGTGAGTCGCTTATGCAATCAGCCTAACTTGAGCTAAGCTGCGGCTTCTTTCTGCCCAGCTTGGCCGCTATCCGAAGTGCCAGCAGCGATTGTGGCTGGAGCTGGACAAGGCCTGTGCCGCAGACCAACTGCTGCCCGACTTTGAGCTCTTGAGTGAGCTGCCCTATTTGAGTGCCTGTTTAAATGGTGGGTTAAATTCTGACGTTACCTTACTTTCCGTCACACACATTATTCTTCTTTGTGCTTCATTCGTAAACGTTTTTGTGTTGGCATTTATTTAAGCATAATATGCAAGCGGTATCTTTAGCGTTCCCTCCCTTTAGAGGTGCTTTTGTCTATGTTTGTGCATCGATTTTCATTTTCCTCTTTGTGCTTCATTCGTAAACGTTTTGGTTTCAGCATTTGTGATACACGCATGTTCTTCATTCGTAATGGATTTATCTCCCTTTTTCTTTTACAGAGAGCCTGCGCATCTATCCGGCTGGCGGTTGGGCCTCCAAGACGTGCACAGAGCCCTATACGTTTCATGGCAGCCATCACAGCGGCCCGCTGCAAATGTATCCGGGCGACAACGTCATGATACCCATTTATGGACTGCATCATGATCCCAACTATTATCCAGAGCCGCAAGAGTTTCGACCCGAGCGCTTTCTCAATGGTGGTCTCAAGCGATTCCAACAGCTGGGCGTCTTTCTTGGCTTTGGCAACGGACCGCGCCAGTGTGTGGGCATACGCCTGGGCCTGACCCAAACCAAGGCCGCGCTGGCGGCCATTGTCAGGCGGTACGAGGTGTTCGTCAATGGCCGTACCCTTGAGGGCATCGAACTGGATCCGTTTATCTTTGTGGGTGCCCACAAGGGCGGCATTTGGCTGGACCTAAAGGCGCGTCCCAACAGGCCGAAGGCAGTGAGTGTATTATAGATGAGTGTGATCGACTAGGCAATGCCCTATACTTTTGCCTCAGGTTATTCTTGTGCAATAGTTCCCAAATGTATATAGAAGTTTTTTTTTGCACTATTTAGTTAAATACCTATTGTATTCTCTATCGAAAGCTCATTAAACCCGGAACGGATGATATATAAAATGAAATATATTAGACATATAAAAGCTTCAGATATTGAAAGTTGTCTGCTGCATTATATCTCTTCATATATTTTGTATATCGATCGATATCGATACATTTTCATCATATCGATTAATATAGATTCGAATAATGTACATACATCGATAAATATCGATCAATGTTCATTATATCGATAAATTTACATCATGTGTTGGTGTTGCATCTGCAATCTAATGTAAATATACAATTTTTCTTTTTCTTTAGCAATGGGGCCCAAATACCGAATGCGGTCTAACTAATTCCTAAGATCTCGACGAGCTCATGCTGAGAGTTCAACAGGTAGCTGGATAGCACGATAAACGCTTAATGTAGAGATATATTTCATGCTGAGAGTTCAACAGGTAGCTGGATAGCACGATTATGATTTTGATCATACCTGAGCTACTGCATGCTACCCGCTTTGAGGCAATATCTAAGTAAAGGGCATGCGATTGCATCCGTTTGAGAGTTAAAAGACTCAAAATCCAAAACAAGTGTCCACATAACAAATTCGGCCTTTCTAGCTGTAACAGTTACCGAGATCAATGAGTACACATAGAAAGATAAACATGTGGACAGATTGTGACAAATAGACAAAAAAAAAAACAGAAAGACAAAACATTTGACAGGCAGGCAAATAAACCCGTCACCCGATGACATTGGCCCATTGGCTCGTCATTTGGGTCTGGGTGTAGCCCAGTTGTGTGTCATCCCAGTTATGTCACAAGCCAATAAAACTCAAGAGTGAGAAAGAGAGAGTGAGAGCAAAAGAGAGAGAGAGAGAGAGAGAGAGAGACAGAGAGACGACTGATCAATCAGTTGTAACGAACGAGCATCGATTGAGCTTTGATTATGATTTGATTGCCATTTGTTTGAGTTTCCCATTGTTGCGCCCCGTCTTGTGGGTTTTTCATTGAATTTTCATAGCCAAATATCATGTCACAGCACTCGGGCAAACAAAGCGCCGCCAACTATTAAATTTACATATGAGTGTGCGTGTGACTTTCTCTAAGCCCTGTTGCTGGGGCGCCGTCGTATTAGCCAATTTAGAGATAAACATTAAATTAAAACCCCACAAAACGAATCGAAAACCGAAAATGCGGCGAAGGTCAGCAGAGCTCAGCTTAAGCTGCGCAAAGCGATTGATCGCTATACCCATCAAAAGAGCCACAAAGGGTATGATGTGCTTATGCAGAGGTAGCTAAAAACAACAGTTACGAGGCATATTCGATCTGAGCCTCTCTAGCCATGTCATTCTGTTAGTCAATCAGTCAGTCAGCCAGTCCATCCATCTTTCAGTGAGTCAGTCAATCATTCAATTCGGTCAGTCGATCGTCTGTGTCTGTGTCAATCAGTCAGTCATTCAGTCAGTCAGTCAGTCAGTCAGTCAGTCAGTCAGTCAGTCACTCAGTCAGTCAGTCAGTCAGTCAGTCAGTCAGTCAGTCAGTCAGTCTGTCAGTCAGTCAGTCAGTCAGTCAGTCAGTCAGTCAGTCAGTCAGTCAGTCAGTCTGTCAGTCAGTCAGTCAGTCAGTCAGTCAGTCAGTCAGTCAGTCAGTCAGTCAGTCTGTCAGTCAGTCAGTCTGTCAGTCAGTCAGTCTGTCAGTCAGTCAGCCTCCCTGTCTATCTTTCAGTCTTTTAAACACTCACTCCCTATTTTCAGCTACAGGGTAGCTGCCAGTCGGTCACGCTTTGGACTAGCAATGAAAACTCAATTTATGTACATATATATAAGTGAATTTATTAGTTAGGAAATCGGTTAACTTGAACGAGCAAAAAAAAAACATAAAAATTAGGTTCAAATAATGAAGCACGCGGTTTAAACCGCGCGCAAAACGCTAACAACTTCGATTCGATATGATGAAATTAAACAACTAATCAGTGCTACGGGTGTGTGCGTGAGTGTGTGTGTGTGTGTGTGTGGGAGGCGGATTAGTAAGCTCAATGCCTGGGCACGGGCAGCAGACGCAGCGGCCTCGTCTGGCGCACAACGCGTTCCCGTGGCCTGGCCAAGGGTGGCAGGTAACCGCGAGGCGCCACCGACTGCTGCTGCTGTTGGGGGGGCTGCTGCTGCTGTTGATACTCCTGCTGGTCATCGTAGATCTTAACCGTCTGCACGTGATTCTCCACATTGTGTTCATCCTGCGTGACCACCTTGACAACATGATGCTGGCCGCGCGGCTGCTCATTGCTGGTGCCCAGTATTTTGATGGTCTTCACGCCGGCAGCATCCAGAGTTTCGAGCACTTTGAATGTACGGACCGCATGCGGCTTTACAATTTGAACGGTGCGCACCTTGGAGCTGCCACGTGCAATAGGCGCGGCGGCAGCAACAGCCACATTGACGGCCAATTGCATTTCGCGTGGCATGAACTTTTGCAGCGACTGTTGCGCCTGCAGGCTGAGCGCGGGACGTGGCAGCTGCTGCTGTTGCTGCTGTTGCTGGTGTTGCTGTTGATGGTGTTGCTGTTGATGAATTTGCTGTTGATGGTGTTGCTGGTGTTGTTGCGGTTGTTGTTGCTGGTGTTGCTGGTGTTGCTGCAGATGGTGATGTTGCTGCTGCTGTTGCCGTTGGACGTGATGTATGTGATGGTGCTGATGGTACTGCGTGGGCAGCGCATTGCGAGCATAGGACATGGTTGGCGCATAGAAATGCGGACGCTTCGATTGCTCACGGTACATGGGCGCTACCTGGACAAATTGCTGCTGCACCTGCTGCTGCTGCACATGCTGCTGCTGCACATGTTGCTGCTGCACCTGCTGCTGCTGCACATGCTGCTGCTGCACATGCTGCTGCTGCACATGCTGTTGCTGCACATGCTGTTGCTGTGCATGTTGCTGCTGTGGCTGTCCGTAGCGTGCATATGGCTGTACTGTGTTCATATAGCTGCTCAGCGCGTGTAAGTGTGTGTGCTGTGTGGGCGGAGCGGGTAGTGGGGCGGCAATTACAGCGGGCGCCCGAAAGGCTGTTGTTGTTGCTGCTGCCAGCCTGCTGCTTGCAGTTGCTGTTGTCCTTACCTGTTGCTGTTGCTGCTTGGGCACGCCATAAATTATATTAGAACCGGGCTGAACAGTTTGACGTTGCGGCTGCACTTGCAGCAGCCGTTGCTGCTGCTGCCGTTGTTGTTGCTGCTGTTGCAGCTGTAATTGCTGCTGTTGCTGTTGCTGCTGCTGCTGTTTGAGCAATTTCGTTTGCGTTTGCAGGCTGTGCAGCTCGGCAATGGCAGCTTCAAAGTTTTCCGGCTTGCTAAACTCATAACCCTCTGGCAGCGCGCCAGGATGGCTGAGCTGCTGTTGCTGCTGTTGCTGCAGCTGCAATTGTTGCTGCTGCTGCTGTGATGCCTGATAATTGTTATTGGCTTGTTGCTGTGGCTGCGACTTGGGCCCTTCGTAGTTAGGCGGCAAATAGTCTGGTGCACTGTACTCACCAACTGTTGCTGGCTGCACGGCAGCAACTGACTGTGCTGGCAACTGTGGCTGTTCTATGATTTGATCCAATGGCAATTGATTCGGATTGCTGAAGTCATAGCCAGGCGGCAAATAGCCAGGAGCCTGATATTCAGCTGTTGGCGCCGTTGGCAGCGGGTGTGTTGCTTGCGGCAGAGGCTGTGTCAGTTGCTGTGGTGCTGGCAGCTGCTGTTGCTGCGGCTGCTGCCCAATTTCTGGATTGGCAAAGTCATAGCCAGGTGGCAAGTAGCCAGGCGCACGGTAATTTGTTTGCAGCGAGTTGCCGCTGGCGATGCTGCTGCTGCTGGCAATGCTGTTGCTGCCGCTGGCAATGCTGCTGCTGCTGCTGGCAATGGTGCTGCTGCTGCTGCTAGCAATGCTGCTGCTGCTGCTGCTGGCAATGGTGTTGCTGCTGGTGGCGATGCTGTTGCTGCTGCTGCTGCTACTGCTGCTGATGGGTGGCAAGTAGGGCGGTGCACGATAGACCTGTTGCTGTTGCAGCTGTTGTTGCTGCTGCAGTTGTTGCTGCTGTGCATAGCTGCCAGCTGTTGCTGCTGTGGGCGGCAAGTAATCGTTGGCCCTATAGACGGGATTGGAGACGAGTTGTGGCTGCTGCTGTTGCTCCAAGTTGCTGGCGGTGGGTGGCAAATAGTCGGGCGCCTGATAGCTTTCTGGTGGCTCGGAGAACACCTGCGGTGCAGTTGAGCTTAACACGGAGCTCAAGCTGCCGCTAGCTGTGGATTGATATACCTGCTGCTGCTGCTGCGGCTGCTGTTGTTGTATGCTGGGCGTGGCAGCAGTGGGCGGCAAATAGGCTTGTGAACTATAAGCCACAGCTTGCTGTTGCGTCTGCTTGCGTTGGAAATCATGCTGATAGTTGGAGGGAAAGGGCACCGAAGCAGCTGGTGTTGCTGCCACCGGCAATGGCCGGGCAACAGTTGCCACCGGCAATGGACGGGCAACAGTTGCCACTGGCAATGGCTGTGCCACAGTTGCCACCGGCAATGGCCGGGCAACAGCTGCCTGCAAATGGCCATCCTCGTCATCGGCAAAGCTCAGATATGATACATCCAGGTTGTCATCGTCGGCAACTGTTGCCGTTGCACTGGCAGCATGTTGCTGTGGCGCCTGCTGATGTATGTGTATCTCCTCGTGGCTGGCTTGCGCGGGCGGCAGGTACGCACGAGCCTTGCCCTCGTAATGATTGTGCACCTCGAAAATCTGATAACGCGAATTGCCATAGCTGCTCTCCTCGAACCGATTCGGTTGCTTCGGCGATATATCCGCTGCGATTAATCCACATTGCGTGCAGGCGGCGAGCGTTAACAAAGCGCCAATTAGCTTTTGGCCACAAAACAAAAAAATAGACAACAAAATTAGCACATTAAAAAAATATTCTATGTAAATTGTGGATTTTCGAAATTTCAAATATGTCTTTATAAGATTTCATAACACTTTTTAGTCCTTTGGCTTTTAGTTTTTAGTTTGAGTTTTTTGGTTTCATTTTTTTGCTCTAATCACTTGCACTTGTTGCTGCTGCAACTAATTGCTGCCGTTGCTGTTGCTGTTGCACTTACATTCATCTTCACGTTGGTCGTGCTTGAGCCCTCGATGTCCAATCGTTCAATGATGGCCCAGCTTGACCGGGCCACGCATTTTATACAAGGGCGCGCATTAGTTCAGCATTTGCTTCAGTCTTCAGTAGCTTGGGCTCTGTATGTGTGTGTGTTGTGTATGTGTGTCTTGAATGTGTGTGTGTGTGTGTGTGTGTGTCTGTCTCTTTGATGCCATCCCAGTGCCATGGTCCACACACTGCGCTGGCCTTTCATTAATTCAACGGCGCATGCGCAACATTTTTGGCAGCTGCGTTTCAGCTTTTTATCTCGCTCGCTCCCTCTCTCTCTCTTCCACTTCCACTCCCTCTCGCTCGCGCTCTCTCTTTCGCTGGCTCGCTTGAAATGCAAATTATTTATTGAGTTATTACAAACATTTCATTCGTAATGCTCCGAAATTCGACACTATGCCAATTCCGCGGATATATGCGCTGTGCGGATGCTATTAATATGCCAACAGCAACAACAACAACAACAGCAACAACAACAGCAACAGCAGCAACAGCAACAGCAGCAACAACAGCAACAGCAGCAACATTTTATCAGCTTCATGATTGAGGCTTAGCCCCAACCTGTGCATCATTCAAATTCATGAAACTTGTTTTCATTTGTTCGAATTTCAATTTTCTTGAAAATTTGCGCATGTTTTTTTTTCTTTGCCCTGTTTATAGAACGAACTGGGCTAGGCCAAAGGATATATAAAGGGACAGCTTATCCGAAACAGGATAACAGCGCGCTATGGGCAAGCGTGTGCGACCAGGACATACCCTACAATCGGTGCTTAAGAGAAAGTCGCGCATTGTGCTGCTTCTTTCCCTTTGACACACACTATGTTGTCTATGGGAGATGCATTCTTGAGTAACTTCGGTGCTTATAGTCCGATCTTCTTGCCAATTTCAGCGCAAGGGGTATTTCATAATCGATATTTATCGGTTTCATGAAAAAAGGAAAGAAATATCGATAGATAAGTAGTACATCTGAGGCTCCAAGCTTTTATGGATAGGCTCGCACAGCCAAACCTGGCTAGATCGATCTAATGGGATCGGATCTGCCCACTTCTGACTGTTACATAGCTTGACACACAGTCGATGTACACTATCCAGAGCTTATTTCAGCTCTTTGTAGGGTAGATCGTAGATCGTAGATGCGGCTTAGGGTAGATCGATCTAATGAGATCGAAGCTGCCCACTTCTGACTACATAGTTACATAGCTTGACACACAGTCGATGTACCCTATCTAGAGCGTGTTCCAGCTCTTCGTAGGGTAGATCGTAGATCAAAGATGCGTCTTAGGGTAGATCGATCTAATGGGATCGGAGCTGCACACTTCTGACTGTTACATAGCTTGACACACAGTCGATGTACCCTATCTAGAGCTTATTTCAGCTCTTCGTACATCCATATGCAGATATGCCTCATTTAATCTGATTGCGTCTTACGAAAATATTTGCTAAAGTTTTCTGTCATTGCCTCACAATGCCAAAAACAATATAAATAAAGATTAAATAAATTATAAATAAAAATTATTATATCATTAGCTGGAAGGGGTTCGATACGGCCAGGGGAACGAGGTGTATATACATATGCTTAGCTGGTAGCTGCGGCCAGCTCTTAATGCCAGGCAATTAATTATGTGCTAATAAACGTGTCGGCTCATTAGGGAAGTGATATCGATGCATTAGAGTCTATCGGCTATCGTCTATCGTCTTATCGTCTTATCGTTATGCGGGCCCATCAAATGCTGGCCGAACGTCTCCAAGTTGGGTGTGCCTTTGCCTCTGGGCCAAGCTCTTGAATATGTTGCCTATAAATATGCATTTGGCACAGGCCCCGCCATTATCTAATAGATCATGTATATGCATATATAAATAAATGTATATATATATATATATTTATGTATATGTGTGCACGGCAGCGGCAATAATTTAATTAAATTGCATTAATATTCATTCATTGGACATGTTCAGCAATTAATTGAGACGAACCCCTCTTGCTTGTTAACATTTTATGCAAAACTTTCCTCACGCCCGAGCCTCGGCTTCGTTTTCATCGTTGAAATATTTGCCTTCTCTTAGTCATATTTTCTCGAGCATTTTGTTTCCTTAAAGAAATTCTTGTTTAAAATTTCCTGCGAAACGGTACGGTACGATGTGTAGATACATATTCTCTAGCTGCAAACTAAGAAAATCGTTTTACGCCCTACTCTGCGATTCTCATGAATTTCAATGAGCTTGAGAAGTTTTCTTGGTTTGTTGATAAGTCCAATAAACTTGAATAAACTTTGTTTCCATTTTTTTGCTCTCTCTCTCCGTTCTCTCATTCTTTATTCGATGTTTAGCTCTTTTTGTTTTTAAATCGCTCTTCTATGCGATTCTCAGGAAAGGGAAGTAAGCCTGAAAAATGTTTATGTGTTGGAAACGCAATAAATTTGATCTCTTCTTATACTCTTACTCTCACTCTAACTCTCTCTCTCTCTCTCTCTCTCTCTCTCTCTCTCTCTCTCTCTCTCTCTCTCTCTCTCTCTCTCTCTCTCTCTCTCTCTCTCTCTCTCTCTCTCTCTCTCTCTCTCTCTCTCTCTCTCTCTCTCTCTCTCTCTCTCTCTCTCTCTCCCTCTATCTCTCTCTCTCTCTCTCTCTCTCTCTCTCTCTCGCTCTCTCTCTCTCTCTCTCCCTCTCTCTCTCTCTCTCTCTCTTTCACTCTCTCTCTCTATCTCTCTCTCTCTCTTTCTCTCTCTCTTTCTCTCTCTCTCTTTCTATCTGTCTTGTGCCTCTCTCAGGCTCTCTTGCTTTAGATGATGTGCACATATATCCTATTCTGCATACCTCCCACATTCTGCACCTTCTTTTCTTGACTTAAGTCTCCTTGTATCTTAGTACTTTATGGACTCGAATCTACTCTACTTTTCACTCTTTGGCCATAATGAGTAGCTGTCCAGTACATAAGAAGCTCAGAAAAGCGAAATGAACTTGCAATAATTAAGCAGTCAGCGATATATGCCAATGACATCCATAATATATCTGAGCTTGACTAACTAATTTTGGTTCACGCTTAAACCAGATCACATTTCATTCACATTATTGATTAACCTTCTGCCTTGCGTTTCGTCTGGGCACAAATGCTGTGGGAATATCGAAAATGGTTTTCAATTTGAGGGGGGAGGAAACAGATGTTCACACACTCAGTTCGGCTGCTAATTTTGAATACTTTCACTTTTGAAAATGCATCCAAATATATTTCCGAATCACTCGTAAAGCTTATTCAATGTCAATCAATGGCGCACACATCAAAATATTTTTCCACCCATATTTCTGCGGCATTTTCTTTGTTTTCTCTCTTTTCCTATTGATTTTCCGTTTATTTATTTGTGTCACTTTCCGAACAATTAACCTTGGCCCATGAAGTAACTGTCCCAGACAAAAACGCTAACAAGTTGGCCAACCGAATGGGCCATAACTGACCAGCCCTAAGGGACGGACAACAAAGGCAACTGACTTTTGTTTAACAAATTATTTGTTTATCGACATGCTGTACAAAAACAAAATATAATAATATAATAAAATGACTAACAATAGGCAACAACAGGCTAGCTGCTGCGAGCAACAGGCAGAAGGAGGCATCTATGGAGCTTTTCTTACTTTGGACAATGCGACGTGCTAAGTGGATCATCTATCACTCGGGGCTAATAAAAGCTAAGGACGTCAAATTTGAGAACAATAACAGTATCGATTCGATATCTCCTGCCTGTTTCGTAATATCGATAAATATCGATTGTGAGACTTGCTCTTTTAAGCACAAACTCGAAGATTTTAAAAGTTTAAGACTTCAAATTTGGAAAGACAACTTTCTGCCATCTATTCGATATCTCTCTCTCTGTATTCATAACTTTATCGATAAATATCGATTGTGTGACCTGGTCCTGGTTTTAGGCTCAAGCTCAAGCTTACAATTGCATTGATTGATTGATATATATTCGATAGCTCCTGCCTCTTTCATAACTGTATCGATAAATATCGATTGTGTGACTTGGGCTTTTAAGCTCCAGCTCAAGCTTACGATCGCATTGATTGCTTGATAGTTATTCGATAGCTCCTGCCTCTTTCATAATTGTATCGATAAATATCGATTGTGTGACCTGGTCTGTTGAGCTCAAACTCAAAGATTATACGAGCTGGACTCGGCGTGCGGCTTCTGGCATAGTATAGACTCATAAGGCATACTTAATATCACTTTGGGAAACTTTGGAACCTTTGATACATTTCATAAAGATCGGACTATACAGACCGAAGTTAACCAAGAATACATTTCCTAAAGCTAGTTTGTGTGTATATGTAAATGTATGTAAGCATGGAAGAGAGCTAGAATGTGCATAACGGCAGAGTATGCTCTAGTCGGACACGCCCGGCTAGAGCCGTTCAGCACGATTGTCTTCGACTTTGGAAGTATCTTGTATTATGATTATATTGCACAACAATTATTGGTATTTCTTTGATGTTATTCTATTCAAACAAGGCTCTAAAATCTATTCAAGCTGATTAATTAATTTCAACTCTTTTTCAATCATAACAAATATTTCATAGACAATATGCCCAAAGGCCAAAGCTGGCATATTTTTACTCATATTTTCCCATCTTTCCTCATTGTCTCGGTTCGATTTGCATTTACATGAAGCGTCTTGTAAGCCTATTTATCAATTTTTAAGTGTTCGACGCGTTAATGTCGCAGACAAGATACCCGAGTAGCTATTGTATCGCCGAGTATTACAATTCCAATCCCCGGCCGAACAATCAGGTAGCAACGGCAACACCCGTAAAACAATGCCAAAAGTTGTCCCAACAAAAAACTTGCCAATGATTGTGCTCATCAACAAAAAAAAAAACATAATCACAACAATATGCAAAGAAAGGGAAAAACAATATTGCATATGAAATTGTCAGCGAGGGGCACTCGAAACAAAAGTATATCAACTGTATCCAAGTACATGTAAATATATAAGATTGGCAACGGGTGTTTTGGGGGATGAATCTTTATAAACACATACACAAGAATCGATCTATATATCTATAAATATGCTGATTGATCCTCACTTAATGATTGACTGATTGATGACAATCGCGTAAGCCTAGCATTAGAAGCTATGGAGCTGCATTTTGCAAAACCTTCTACTTAAAAAAGATAGATTTCAAAAACAAAAACTTGACTCTGAGAAGCCACACACAAACAATAATTATTGAGCTGCAGAGAATCAACTTTTTGCATATCGCCCTACTATGCGATTCTCACATATACAAGTAGGCCTAGCTGGCTTTCATGCTTTGAGTTAAGGTATCTAGTAAACTTTCGCTCTGATTATACTCTCTCTCTCTCTCTCTTTCTCTTTGTCTCTCTCTCTCTCTCTCTCTCTCTCTCTTGCTCGCTCTCTCTCTCTCTCTCTCTCTCTCTCTCACTCTCTCTCTCTCTCTCTCTCTCTCTCTCTCTCTCTCTCTCTCTCTCTCTCTCTCTCACTCTTTCTCTCTCTCTCTCTCTCTTCCACTCTCGCTCTCTCTCTCTCTCTCTCTCTGTGTCTCTCCATCTTCCTCATTCTGTTGGGATTCCGTTTGCCTTTTAACTATCTCTTGACAACTACAAGTTCGGTTTAATGTTGAGCTGTAAAATGTAATTTCGGGTTCGAACCAGCACATTAAAAGAAACCGGCTTGCAGCCATGCTGTCAATGTATTACGCCGCCAGCTTGCGTATGCTTGAGATATTACAACTGAACGAACGCCTCGCGTTTGGCGCTGAAGTTGTCTGTTTGCTGTTTGGGCTCTACGCGGTTTGTCCACCTTGAGCCCGTCTCTTACCCCTTCCGCTGCGTTGCCCCGCCAGCTAATTGATACATAAAGCATCGAGCATTTTGGGAACAGGCAGCAGCCGCGACAGCCAAAGCGTCGCCGGCGATTTTTGGGGCGTGTTTCGGTTTTATTTCATTTCGATGTTTTTTTTTTGTTTGTTAAGCTGGAACCTGAGATTCATTGATTGGCATCATCTATTATGCATGGCTGGCTATGGATGCAAATCTGAATGGATGTGGAAATACACAATTTATGCTTCGGTCTGATGAGGGGAGCGGTGGGGGGAGCTGAGGGGGTTTCCAGCTGCTCAACTCGCTGATCTTTGATGGGCTTTTAATGTGTGGCAAACGCGACGCAGCTTTCTGGCCTACTGGTCAGACACCCCTCTCCCCCCTCCCCCTTCTCTACTGCCACCTCCTCTCTGGCCCGGCTTTTCATAATTAGCATTAGCAAATTGTGCTGGCAGCTTGATTAGCCCCAATTACGTCAATCAATCGCTCAATCGTTCAATCACAGCAGTTACACATGTCCTTCACAACAACTGCGACCTTTCACCTGGTTTCAGTTTCTGTTTTTTGCACCTTTTCGTTGGGAAAAATCGCTGCCGACACGACACGTGTGTGGCCCAAGCAGCAAGCGCCAGCGGCAAAAAACGCATCAAAAACTAAGCACGCGCGCGTTTTTTTTGATCGCAACATTTTGCCATTTGCTAATTGCCATTTATTAACTATTTATTTGCTATTAACAAATTGAGCAATTTACAACAATAGCTTTGCCAGGCGACAAGCCAGGGCCAGGCATGCTCGACGCGAAGATACCACGCATTTGGACAGTACGTAAGGAAACCTTGTGCAATGCATAGAAGAAGACATCGCTGCAGCCATAAGGTATATATATATTTTAGATCGAGGGCTAAAGCCAAAGACTTACTTCTAGTGCACAACCGGATCGTAGTACTATATCATATAGCTGCCATAGGGACAAGTTGAACTATCCTACTTACATATGGGCCAAATCTGAACAAGATCTGTAGGAAGAATCGGTTGAAAAGCAGATTCTTGCATGACAAAGTATTCTGTTTTCCAAGATATTTTCATCAAATCCCGCATTACAAGTCTTACAAAGCCTTAGGGCAAATGTGTGCAAGGGTATTCAATCTTCGGCATGCCGCAGTTGTGCTTACTTTCTCGTTTCTTATGGACCCAAATGCAGGTTCAGGATTCGGGAATCTGGAAGAACAAGAATATTTCTAGTACATTTTATGACAAAATGGATATACTTATATCTTTACTAGAAGGGAAATGGTTGTGAAATACAAATACTGAAGCTACAAAGAAGATAATGATTTAGGGTTAGAACCGGCAACTGCTCGCATGCTAGTTCAACTCGCCCACATCTTCGCAAGAAGCAGCTGTAAACTTCGCACACAGGTCATCATCACGTCGCATCATGCACAAACATTATTTACTTTGTTCAAACTTTGATAAATCGCGCTCGACAAGAGCTATGAATAACAAAAAAACGCTCCAGAGCAGCTTTTCTTCAAAGGGGCAGAAGACAAAACGCTTTTGCGAGTGATTCTTCAGTTGTTGGCCCGGCTGGAGATTTATGGATCTGGGCGCTTGAAAGACAACAGACGCCAGTTTTAAATAACAGTTGATAATATTTATTTTGAATGTCGGCAAATATTCGGTAGTCTTTTGGCCAAGTTTCGGGCCAAGCGATGTGCAATATAATACAAAAAAAAAATAATACATTTGGTTACATAATTACATCATTTTTTTTCTTTTGTTTTTGCGTTTACATAGGAAATTTTGTGAAATCAAAAAAAAGTGTTTAAAAAAAAATTAACAACAATTAAAAAAAAAATAATGTCTCAATTATATACAGTATATACAGGCGCCCGGCCAGCTTGTTAGCTTGTCGGGCTTAGGCCCAGCCGCCAGCTGGCTGCCAGCCACCGCCGCCGCCGCCGCCGCCGCCGGAGGACCAGCCACCGCCACCGCCGCCGCCACCGTGTCCGCCGCCACCGCCGCCGCCGCTCAGCTTAATGATTTTGATGACCTTGGTGGAGCCGCCGCCGCCGCCGCCACCGCCGGAAGACCAGCCGCCGCCTCCGCCGCCACCACCGGAGGACCAGCCGCCGCCGCCGCCGCCGCCATGTCCGCCACCGCCGCCGCCAGCGCTGCCCAGGCTGATGATCTTAATGAGCTTTATATCGCCACCGCCGCCGCCGCCGCCTCCATGTCCGCCGCCACCACCGCCCGAAGACCAGCCACCGCCGCCGCCGCCGCCGCCGGAGGACCAGCCGCCGCCGCCGCCACCACCGCCGCTTTCGGTGATAACCTTGATCACCTGCACATCGCCACCGCCGCCGCCGCCGCCATGTCCTCCACCGCCGCCCGAAGACCAGCCGCCGCCGCCACCACCGCCGCCCGAGGACCAGCCGCCACCGCCTGGCTTAGGCTTGGCCGTCACGCTGGCCGCCCCGATCAGTAAAAGACAGACAAAGGCCTGCAAAGAAAAAGGTAACGGGAAAGTTAACAACAACTGCATGGCGCTCAAACTGCGAGTCATTGACTCTAAAACTGTGACTGTAAGCATCTAAATATACTTTGTGGCTTGCCAACTGTGACTTTTAAGCAATGACTATTAAAGTTACCAACAACTATGTGACTCTAAAACTGTGGTTGACTCTTAAACTGTGAGTCTATATCTACAAATATACTTTAATGGCTTTAGAACTGTGCCTCTAAACTTTTGAATAAATTCAATGTGGCTCCAAAACTGTGGCTCTTAAGCTGTGACTCAACTACTGTGATTCGGAAAGGCATGTGACTCTCAAACTGTGTCTCAAATTGTGACTCTAAGTTCCTTGATATGCCTCTGGGGCTCTAAAACTGTGACTCTGAGAGTCGTTTCCAAAAGGCGACAGGATAATGAGCAACAACGATATGCCTTTAAAACTGTGTTTCTATATCATCGACTCCCAAACTGTCACTATGAGCCTCTAAAAAGGTTGCCGTGCCTTGAAAACTGTGGTAACTCTAAAACTGTGATCCTTGACTTTATACTTAATATGCTTGGCTGTGACCCTTTTCCTAAGAATCCCTGACTCTGACTCTGATTCCAAAACTGTAAACTACAAACTGCGACTCTAAAACTGTGGAAGATGCAATATGCTTGCGATTTCCGGTATCGTTAATTGCACTTGTTGTCAATTTCGCGGAAATGGAACTGAGCGTGTGAAACCAAGTTCGTTTTCCCTGTGACTGCAAAACTGTGACTTTAAGGAAATATAAAGTCCTAGCTGGCGACAACAAAAAAAATACAATAGAAGCCTTTGGCAGCACAAACACAACAAAAATATTAAAAAAAAAAAGTATTAAAAATTAAAATAGAAAAAAAACGAAATTGAAATGTTGCACGCGGCGTATGCGCAATGTGCGTTTGTTAAACTGACACGTTCCACAGGCACCGTACGTACTTTCATGGCTGCACGTTGAATTATGCGATAACTTTGTTAACTGATTTATCGGTATATATATATATAGATAGATACTATAAGTATATATTGTTGCTCTTGTGATATCCTGCGCTGGCTGCTTGGAGTGGAACACGAAACAACACTGACATGACCAGAGCTGGCTGAGCGGACTTTTATACCCAACTACCATGTTGGCATACATTAACCGGAAAAACGTTTTTCCAAAAACCATTCGCTGCTCGCGGCCGCCGCATTCGCTATGCATGCACCAAGGCAGGGCGTGGGGTGTGCTGCGGTGTGCGGCATCTACGATTTTTCCCGCCGTTGTCATGATTATTGCCAACCGTCTGCAACATTGTCTCTCTCTCGCTGTGTGTGTGTGTGTGTGAGTGTGCCTGGCAATATGGGCCAAATGCTGCCGCATCATTGCCATTAGGCGAAAGTGAGACTCAGCCAGACACCCGCAGAGTCCCCCCTCCCTACATAGCCCCTTGCCCTTATACAGCCAGCCAGGCAGTGGCAACAAGTCATAACAGGCAACAAACTGTTGCCGTCCCATCTGCAACAGCAGCAGTAACAGCAGCAGCATCTGCCAGCGTTGGTGGCGACTTGTTTGTGTTGCATCCGCAGCAGCAGCAGCAGCAGCCGCAACCTCAGCCACAGCATTAACTGCACCTTTCCTATTACATAAGCAACGGCTGCTGCAGCCCAACTTGCAACTTGTTGCCCCTTTTACTTGTTGTTGGCCATTAGTTGATTAACATCTGCCTTTGTTTTTTACTTTTTATTCGTTCAATTTGTTGTTCGTTCGCAAATCGCAGCACTTGCTGCCGCTTCTCGATTCTATTTAGCATATTCCCCGACCACACGCTGCGTATGCGTGATATTTGGCTATATTACGCATACGCAGCGTAGACGCAATTTATACATCACACAGCGAGCACATCAATCGCTTTAAGCCGGAATTCAGCTGCAATTATATTTATAATTTACTGAGGGTCAGTTGAACACCTTCGCCCAAGCGTTTGCGAGAACCGCAAAACTCATCAACTTGGCAATGAAGGCAATTTTTACCCAGCAGCTGCTTAGCTAAGTGACTTTATGGTCAAGCTTACTTTAAATGTATAATATTTATGAGAAATTCAATGCTGCAATGCCCGCCAAATGACATTTGTGGTAAGCAAGCTGCTAGCCCTGAACCCTTTTGCATATATTCCTAACATTTATACAAAAGCATTTGACAGCCTAAGCCTTGGGACTTAGAAAGATTCCATATTCCAGCTTAGCGAAACTAGAAGTCACAGTTAGTTTGATAGACAAAAAACAACATCAACAACGTCAACAGGTTAAGCTCTGAGCGTTGAACTGGCAAGCGACAAGTCGCCAGCCCAAACTCAAACACAAGAAATTGGGCTACATTATTGATTTGAGTCGGGCGACGCCGGGTAATGTCTTTCAGCATAGTAGTATTATGATGAAAGCTGTCAAATAGTTCTAGAATATGGGAGTTTTATGTTTTGATCGATTGACTTTTGATTTATTTTCAAAGAAGGGCTTTAAATATCTTAATAAATACGATTATGGGAATTTCACGAACAACTGTGGAAACTGAGCGGAAATTTGTTGCATACAACTCTTCTATTGACCGGATAGGCTCGTTTTCAGAGATCTTTGTTAAAATTCATTGGATATGCATTACGAATCTTTAAAAAATTGAGCCTGATGCAAAGTAAGTTCGTTGTAGATGCTTTTGGAACAATCAAATCAGGAGGCATATAACAAAGCTGGAAATTTCGATGCCTCTTTGATGCTGCATAAGCAAAAGTTACTTTAAGTTACTTTTTGATCTAAAAACAAATAAAAAATGTATTGATTATTAGCATTGATCATTATTGATCATTAGCAAACGGACAAAACTTGAACTAGATGAGACTCAATTTAGTCAGGAATTGAACTGGGCGAGAAGAAAATACTTGAATATGCATTTATAGCCAGACGAAACGTTTTAGACTTTGGCAATATATGAAATAAATTTTCCGACTAGGGGATACCCTGAACCCCTGTTCTTCCAACACCAAATGGAGATATACATATATACTATTCTAGAAGCTATATGTCAAGTTTGCCGACGCTAGCTCCTATTTCTCTAAAATTTCACATAAAACAGCATTTCGATATCGATTGTTATCGATGACTTGGAAACGGGGCAAGTTATTGGGGAAAATCGGAAACAAACTCGATCTGCGCGGGCACTAGAAGGACCTACAGCATACACATTTCAAGTCTCTGGCTCCTATAGGTTCTGAGATCCTTACGTTCATACATAAGGACAGACGGACAGATGGACAGACGGACTGACAGACAGACGGACATGTCTCGATCGACTCGGCTATAGATGCTGATCAAGAATATATACACTTTATGGGGTCGGAGATGCTTCCTTCTGCCTGTTACTTATACATACATTATACCCTTTTTTACGCATTTCCAATGGTTTCAGGGTATGAAAACATAAATTAGTATGAAATAATTGTCTTGATTGGGCACTCGTCGTGGCACTTGTCAAGTGGTATATAATTTAGCAGAGTGTGTGAAGAACAAGAGCTACAATTATGATAAGGCAAGCTGATAAGATATTCTTGGAAACAACAAGAAAAAACCCAGAGCCATAAAATGTTATGAAATGCTTTCAATAAGCTCTGCAGCTCTTCGATCTGGATACATTTGCAAGGAAATTGTCAAGATGATGCAAACATATTTTCCGAAAGACACACCCCCCCCTTCCCCTCCACAGTGTTCCCCCGCGCCGCAGCAACTTGGTTACGCACAATGCGAATTGCAAATTGTGTATTTTGTCAGGCAAACAAAATGCAATCATAAAACTGCAATCAGCGGCACTTACACAATCGCGCGGAGGGGTGCGGTAAGCAAATACAACAACAACAAAAATGTTAAAACAAAATTAATAAAAAATAAAGAAGAAAAAGCTCGAAGCTGCAGCCGAAGTCAAATGAAGTGCAGGCGGCCAAAAGACAACGGCGCGAGTCATCCCCCAAGTCTCGATGCCAGTTGCAAATCATCGAGACCAGATCCATGAAATATGTACGTATATATATGCCAGGAGAAGAAGAAGAGGAGTGAAGAAGCCAAGACACGACACGACGCCGAAAAGGCATAAAAAGAAACAAGCAAGAGCCTCTTATGGGGAGTTCCCGACTAGCGGACACCCTGGACCCTCGTCTACCTCAGTAATAAGCATAGATAAATAGGACCTTAAAGGGACTCGGGAAAGATACCTGATATATATGCTCGTGTAGAATCTTCATGTCAAATTTGAAGAATCTAGCTCTTAAGACCTCAGAAAGCATTTCGATATCGATTCTTATCGATCGCATGAAAACGGGGCAAGTTATCGATTATCGGCAAGAAAATCCCTGCTGCACGGACTGTAGGAGGAACTACATTTCACATTTCAAGTCTCTAGCTCTTATAAGTTCTGAGATCCTTGCATCCAAACAAACAGACGGACGAACGGACGGACGGACGGACGAACTGACGGACGGATAGACAGACGGATAGACAGACGGATAGACGGACGGACGGACATGGCTAGATCGACTCGGCTATTGAAGCTGATCAAGAATCTATATATACATTCTTTGGTCGCAGATGCTGCCTTCCGCCTGTGACATACATTCTTTCAAATACAGTATACCCCTTTTAGCCATTTTCAATGGGTAGAGGGTATAAAAAGCTGTGCAGTCAGTTGCCGCCGCGACTCTCAGCTGGCAACTGGCAACTGGCAACTGTCAATGGCAGCCCGTTTTGGGATAATGATATGGGAGATAGGTTTCCCTCATTTGTTCGACGTGGACCCGGGCACAAAACGCTTTGCGTGAGATACGAGTGCATTGTGCTTATAATTATATGCGAAACACTTAACAATTTCCCCCATTTTCCATAGTATGCCAAGTATTTGAATCTTCAGAGCATGTTTGCTGGTTCAAACTTGTTATACCCTGAACCCATTGAAAATGGGTAAAATGGGAATGCATTTGTGCAGAAGGAAGCCCCTCCGAACCCATAAAGTATATATATTCTTGATCAGCATCAATAGACGAGTCGATCTAGCCACTTGTCCGACCGTCCGTATGTATGAACGCAAGGATATCAGAACCCATAAGAGCTAGAGACTTGACATTGCCAGCTTGTTTCCGATAATCGATAACCGAGCAATCGAAATAATCGATATCGAAAGGAACTTTGAAGGAAATTTGAATTGTGAGTCAATCGAAAGGGTGCTAAATTTATGTTTGGTAAGAGAGAAAATCCTTTGTTTTATTTACGTGAATAAATAAAATGTGAGAATGCATTCAGCTGGTTAGCTATATCCGATTACATCATATAGTACAAAGAAGAAACCCCCAGAAACTGAAAATGCAGGGTATACACAATTCAGTGCTAAACGCCCGTCGCTGCCCAGCGCGTCTTTGGTCTCCTTTTTCTTATACACTTCCCGAGGGTATTCTAAGTTGGTCGCGAAATGTGTAACACATAGAAGTACACGCTGAGGTTATAGTTCATATATATATTCTTGATATATATTCTCGATCGGGCAAGCTTATCTGTCATTTGTCTCTCAGCAAATTGATCACCTGTATCGGCCAACTATTCAACTAACTTTCGGAATTTAAATCTTGATATCTTGATCAAACACAGCATATGTATAAATGAGGAGAGTTCTATCAATACTATATTACATAGCTGCCAGGATTAGGATCATGATTAATCAGTAAATTGAATGAAAAACTTGCTCCTTAGCTCCTTTTATGTATCCAAAAAACCCATCCGAATCGTACGATTATATCGTATATCTCTATTGGCAAAATCGGTTGAATAATGGGTATTTGTATGGAGAACTTTTTTTTGTTTTTGAAGACAACTTCAACCAGCTCATTAGCTATTCACAACCGTATTAAATCGGTTTACTATATGGCCATAATAAGCACAATAGATCGGAAAAAAGCTTTGTCTCAAAAGCATTTGTAAGCATTTGTACATACATACATACATACATTTTTATTAATGGCGTGCCGAATGTAATCGTATTTTCTTTGTTTCTATTGAACATCTTTGTTTGAAGCTACTTTTGATGCAATGAAAGGGCATTCAGTCTTCGACATGCATAATCTGCCTTTGTTTTAAGCCGCCGACGAGGAAGCAGCATCCAAAATCGCGACAACCTCGACCTATGTGCAGGCAAATGCATGCATGTGTTTGTGTGCGTGTGCATCTGTGGATCTGTGCTTGTATTGGTGCAAGTGAGCGGCATTTACGCCCGCTGCTGCTGCTGCGACGGCTGCTGCTGTGACGGCTGCTGCGGCGACGTCTGCTGCTGGGACGGCTGCTGCTGCGACGGCTGCTGCGGCGACGGCTGCTGCTTCTCTGTAGTGTAGTGGAGCAGCAGGTCAGGCAGCGACGCTCGAGTTGTTGTTGTTGCAGCATCCCAAATTGCGGCTCATTTAAATGAACGCTGTCATCGCAGTTGGAACAAAACTTGTTTTCTTTTTTTATGCCCTGTACTGTACATTGAAAATGGCTGCAGCTGAGTAAATTTATTTTGGCAAACGTATGTAACAGGCAAAGGAATACATATGTATGTATATCAATACATACATACATACATATACATATATACATATGTATATACTGTCCCAGTCCGTTAGAGTCATGTGCTTTTATATGAACATTTTCCTCTATAACTTTCGCTTATCGAGATTGCTTTCGTTTTAATGCAATCGATAATAATCTATGTACATATATCGAAATACTGGCTTTTGACCTAAAGATAGAGCTAGACTCACCAAGTTAAGCTCCAGCATAGTCAACTTATGGATACCCCATTACATTTCTTCATAATTGAGAGAAAATCTCATCAGCTGGGTATAGGGCATCCGCTAGTCGTGCACGCTCGACTAGAGCACGCTTGCCTGTGTTCGTTTGTACAAATTGCGACAGTTGAACTATGAGCCCGCCGAAATTGCCGCATCGAATTCGCCGCCGCTCAGCTTAGCTCAGCCAAGCAACTGTTTGAGTGTGTGTGAGTGTGTGTGTGTGTGTGTGTGCTTGTGTTTGATTGTTTGCGCTCTCTCGCTCTGACGCGCTCCTTGTTGATACAGTTGTTGTCGTACACTTGTTTACTTCTTCATCATTTTTTAAATTCGGGGCCGCTTTGCCCTGCGGCAATAAATATGTATGCATAATAATTTGATCGAAATATGATGGTTTCTATGCCAAATGCCACGGCATCAACAATAAAGGCAGCTAGCAGCTAGCAGCTGCTATCTTTGTCTGGCTCTGTTGGTTTCCGCCTGTTAGGTAATAGCCATTGCTTCCTGCAAAGCGAGACAGCAACAACAACAACAACAACAACAGTAACGGTGGCATCCTGCCAGTGCTGCCATAACGAGCGAACATAATTTATGGCAAGCATTTATAGCTTCACATTCTCCACACGCGTCTTCGGCCAAATGCGAAAGCTTTCAAAAAAAAAAAAAAACCCAGCATTCTTGTTTTTTTGTTTAGTTTTGTTTTTTTTCTTTTTTTCTTTTGTTGCTTGTTTGTGTTTTTTGAGAAAAACATTTCTCTTTGTTTTTTGAGGGGGCGTAGGATACATTCGGTGCGGGCTGGCCGTGGGAAAGGGTTTACAAACTTGCTGGACAATGGGAATACAGGTGAGAATGTAGCCTGACAACAATTTCGTTAAATTAAAAATAATAAAAAAAAAATTTTATATATATATATATGTGTGTGTGTGTGTGTGTGTATATGGTGGAGATGGTTGCGCTGCTCCCACTGCGTGCTCCAGTTCGTCCAGATTAGAGGCGACCATAGCGCGCCTGGCTGGGCTTGCGATCCGTAAAGAAGTTGCGCAACACCAATATCTGGATGAGCCCAATCAGGATGACAGTCGCCGTCTCCAGCGAGGCCCAGACCATGACACGCTGATTGATATCCTCGGCACGCTTGCGGCCCTGGGCCTCGCGCAGGCGATGATGCGTCTGGGCGTCGAGTATATCGTTGAGGGCCTTGTGTATCGCCTGGGATGATGTCTCCATTTGGGTCAGCACCGTGGCGTGCTCGTCGACGCCGGGCAGGGCCGGCTCCTCGCCCACCTGAAAGTCCACGTAGACGATTTTGTGCGAGAACGCCGAGAACTTGTTGCTAAAGCAGGCGGTATAAACGCCCGTTGTCTCAGCGGTAAACTGATGGCTGTCAAAGGTGGCGCGGTTCAGCGAATAGATGATCTGATTCTGCGGATCCTTGAGGACCACATCCACGTCCAGCTGACCGCCGGCGGATACTTGAAATTCAAAATAGGCGCTCGTATTGCGCTTGATCTCCTCGTAAAAGCAATCCTCCGCATTGTCGCCCAAATCGAACGTGAACTCCACAGCCCAGCTGCACTGCAGCAGCGCTGCCAGCACCAGCAGCGACAGCAACAACATTGGGCTTGTCATTTTGCTGCTGCTGCTGCTGCTGCTGTTGTTGTTCTTCTTCTTGCTGCTGCTGTTGTTGTTGTCGGTGTTGCTTTGGTAATTCAGCTGCTCGTCGCGCATTTTGCTATTTCTTCTTCTGCTCTATTTGGTATTTGACTAAAAAAGAACGTTTGCTGCCACGCAGCAGCTGACAAGACTCAAATCCTGCGTCGATATCGGCTTTTGCTCAATTACAGCTGCAAAAAAAACACACACGCACACACACACATGCACACAAATGATTATCTTTTCAAGTTCTGGCGAATTTTCGTGTGCCGGCGCTCACCTGTTTAATTCGTTAGTGCAAGGTTTTGTCGCTTGACTGTTCGTTCGGCTCGATTGTTGGCTGTAAATATAACAACAAAAATAATAGTCAATTCCTCGTTGAAGACGGGCCAAATGTTCTGTCAACGTGTCAACACTTTTTTTATTTGGGGCGTGCGTTGTGCAGCACTGTGCGCGCAGAGTTGCAAGGAACACGTATGTCTTGAGCTAACAGCGCTGGCAATCGCTGTGCGGTAATGACACTTGCTGTATAGAATTAAACAATCTTTACTAGCATAACATTACAGTTATTTTATTTTAAAGGAAAACACATGAGAACTTTGATAAAAATAAATCATCGTTTGGTGCCAATCGATACTTGGGTGTTTATTTTTACATCGCCACCCCTGATGTAAGCCGGCCACACAGCTTAGAAAACAGCACTGGAGCAGAACAGACAATAACAGAACAGCACAACAGCACTGCAATAAATGAGCAAGTGTCATGCCAGCACACTGCGAATTGCCTTAACAGAAACGCTAACATATCATTACCATAACAGCACAACAGCACTGCAATAAAAAAGCATGTGTCATGCCAGCATACTGCTAATTGCCTTAACAGAAACGCTAACATAACAGCACAAGAACACTGCAATAAAAAGCATGTGTCATGCCAGCACACTGCTAACATAACAGCAAAAGAGCACAAAGGCATGCTCATGCAAGTATCATGCCGGCACACTGTTATTTATTTGAACAGATACGCTAACATGACAGCAGGCTGATCGCCGCTTTGCAACACTGTGCAGTAATCGAAATTAAAAGCATTTTGTTTGTTTTAATTTTGTTATTTTTTTTGTTGTTTCGGTTCATAGCAATTGCCTATTGATTCGCCAGCATGCCGGTGGTGGACTTGACTGTCGATCGTAATCTGCTGTGCCCAAATTTCGACGGCTACAAGCTCTCCTTCGATGCGGTGCCGGTGCTCCGTCAAGGCTTCGGTTGCGGTCCGCTCAAGCTGCAGCCGCACGTGAATCAATATTCGCTGCTGCACGTCGAGCTCTTTGCCAAGCAGAATCTGCTCTTCTCCGATCCGTGGGCCCGCCACAACAGCTACTTCATAAACAAGGACCACCAGCTGGTGCTCTGCTCCTACGACGAGCAGCTCGGCCAGCCGCGCGCCCAGGTTGTCGTCTACACAATGCGGCGCAAGGATCACGGCGACGGCTACCAGCACCAGGTCGGCGACTACAACTACACGCTGCGCTTCATATCCGAAAAGTACTGCGTGGTGTGCGACGGCATAATGACCTGCCATCTGCTGGAGACAGGCGATCGCAGGCGCGACACCAGCTGGCAGCTGGTCACCCGCTCGCCGATCACCAACGACTTGGAGCAGCGCGGATTCGTGCTGTACGACGCGCGTCTCGACATGGTGCAGGAGCGCAAGCAAATCTCGCTGATTGCCGGCCATGTGAGGCGACGCGAGGCCCGAACGCCGCATAAGGCGGACGTCTATGTGATGCAGCTGATCTGGTCGCGCTGGACGCTGGACAGCCTGCCCGAGGCGAGCTGGTCGTACAAGGTGTGCGAGCGGCTCGAGGCGCCCGGCTCCATATACTATTGTGCATTTGAGCCGCGCGCCGACTCACTCGTCGTCTGCTCCAATGGTCAGCTCCAGACGCTGGCCCAGCGCGACGCCGAGCAGGCGACAGTGGCAGCAGCAGCGACGGCGGCGGCGGGGCAGCTAAACCATGAGAATAAATCCAGCTACAGCTGGACGCAGACAGCGCAGGATGTGATCGTGCGCTTTCCACTTCTCTCGGGCGCCACACGCGATGAATTCAATATAAGCTGTACGCCGCGCCAGGCGCTGGTGAAGCATCGGGAACAGACGCTGCTGCAGGGCGCGCTGTATGCGGATGTGGAGGACGAGCTGACCAGCTGGACCGTGGAGGGCCAGACGCTGCAGCTGACGCTGGTCAAGCAGCGGGAGGAGCAATGGCCGTGCCTGCTCCAAGCAGAGGAGAAGCATGAGGGAGAGGAGCCGGCGGAGCAGCCGGAGGCCGAAATGGATATCGAACCGGAACCAGAGCGTCTGCCTATACCAAATCTGGAGGATCCCATCGAAGATTGTGACTTTCCATTGGGCAACAGCGACGATGACATCAAAATGGGTATGCAACACACACACACACACACACACACACACACGCAGGCAAACCTTGCTAATCCCTCTGCATTCGCAGTGCGCTTCAATCTGAGCACATCCGGGATAACGCACACGATATTCATGGGCGCGATACCGCCACTGTTTACCACCTCGCTGCGCGCAGGCTATCCGGCGGCGTTTGTGACACGTCAGGGCGTGGACGCGTCAGTTTGGCTGCAATTGTATCAGCCGGCCAAGCCGGGCGAGTGGAGTGTACGACACGAGGGCAATCTACATGCTATTGGCTATGTGCAGGCCTCCAAGCAGCAGCGTAAGTTTATTGACTGTTGCCCCCAGCTGGACTATGCGGTCATATCGGAGAGTTATCGTCATGTCTTCATTTATAAGCCGCGCTACGATTCCGCCGGAGGACTGCGCAATCGCAACGGGCCGCAGGTGGTTATTGGCAAACAGAATTTGGTCACACTGGACGACGATGTGGGCGAGGTGCTGGGTCTGGTAACCGCAACAAATGTGATTACGGTGCTCACCGAACATGCTTTACTTTATCTACAGGTTTAGTTGGCATTAAAAATGAAAAAAAAAAAAAAAAAAAAAAAAACATGATCCATGATCTTTTCATTTAGTGTACATCATTTTTATACATTTGCATATTTGAAATTTGAAATTATTTGGGGCGCGCGCGCGCGCGCTTTGCAACACTATCAGCTGTTGGCGCTGCCATATATACCGCATGGTGTATTAGGGCATTTGCGTTGTCTGGCAGCATCATGCATTTAATGCGTACAACCTTTTTTTTTTACATAAATAGCCGCGCGCAGTGGCAGGTTTTCTAGTTTGTTTTTTTTTTTTTT
Organism: Drosophila kanekoi; assembly: GCA_037075305.1. NCBI lineage: Eukaryota > Metazoa > Arthropoda > Insecta > Diptera > Drosophilidae > Drosophila > Drosophila kanekoi. The sequence goes on from JBAMCE010000451.1 coordinate 12,267,699, forward strand.
TGGAATTTTTGTGTTAAATAGCGCTGTCGTTCTCACGCTGGCAATTAGAAATTAACAACTATTCATACAGCAGAAACCAAATTGTTATTGCCGCCGTTAAATTGAGTTTCAAGTAAAGTTTCTAGTTAACAACACTTTGTGCATTTTTGTGGAATTGTGAAATTGTTGGTGGCGGCACCAGACATCGGATCGGAAAAGCGAATTATAAGCAGTAAGCAATTGGATCGCCAGCGCACCCACACTCATTAAAACACACAAACACACACACATAGCAGCAGCGTCTTCTAATTAGAACAACTCACACACACAAGCACACGTCGTTGTGCATGCACGTACATATACAGTACATATGAGATATTAAAAAAAAAGTCTTGGACGGCCCAGCCGCACATTTGTGTTGTTTTCTTGAAAGTGCACATGTATGTGTTTCCTTTTAGTGCGAACGGCGTCTATTATTAATAAATATTAAAAATCTGCATAAGCGTGTGGCGGACATCGCAGTCGCTGCCAGCGTTGACGTTGCAGCTGTAACGGCAGTTACATAGTAAGCAAATACAAAAACAAAAATAAATAGAAGCAAAAAAAAAAAAACGCGGCCTGCACATTTTGTTGTTTTCATGCACACACACACACACACACGCACACATTCAGCTTAGATGATACTAAATGTATATGTACATATATGAATTTCTTTTGTTTATTAAGCATATTGTGAAATCGTGGCAAAACAATCAACTAAAATAAACCACAAGAAAACAAACAGAAGTGCAAATTACAACAATAACAACAACATCTGCAACTACAGCGCCAGCAGCAAAGAGCAGCGAAAAATCGGAAAAACTAAAGAGAAGTTCGTTAAATTGACGTTGGTCAGTTGAGTTTGTCGTTTGGTTACACAACCAACAACAACAAAAATAAATTCTGAATCGGCATTCGAAATCAGAATCAAAACGTGTGTGAAAAACATCAGCACGCGGTCACACACACACACACGCTCACACACACACAACACGCAACACACTTGCACACATACACAAACAGACGGCACACAGAGACAGCGTCAGCGAGAGCGAGCAAAAAAGAGACAGCGTAAGCAGCGCAGACAGTGAGAGCGAGGACAGCAGCACCAACAACAAACAGGTCATTTTCATTTTTGTTTGTGCAGCCGCTAGGTATCCTCTCTCTCTTCATATAATTCAAAAACGCCGAGAGCAACAGCTGAGCAGCATCCAACAAGAAGCCGAAAAATTCTGATTGGAGCGCACGCGTTTGTTGCTATTATCATTGTTCTACAGCATTTACCGGTAAGTGTTTGCCGTAATTCGGACAAGCTACTTATACTATGCATGCGCATGCATGTGTGTATAATGTGTCCACTATTTGAATAAGTGCGTAATTTCAGTCTCTACAAGTGGGTTTGGGTTATTCTATTTATTGATTTTTTGGCTCGTAATTACATGACAATTAGTTTTGTTGTTTAAGTAGCGCGTTTTGTTGTTGCTTTTGCCGCTGTCCAGTTCCAAGCCGTGCATAACCTTGACATTCGCTTTCCATACAAATTTATGTGCATGCCGATGGGTATGTGCGTATGTGTTTGACTGTGCCGTACGGCTTACACACTGTCCAATTGGACTGGAACAGCAGTGGCCTTGAGCGTTTGGCCTGGAAGCTTCTAATTTGATATTTTAATCAACTTGAAAACTTATCACAGCATATACATATATGTACATATATGTATGTACCTACATATCATACGCGATTTATTGCATGTCACATTTCTGTGAAGTCATTCACATGCCAAAATCGGCAATTTATTTAAGTTGAGAGCAGCGCAACTTTTTATACTTTTGATCACCAATTAGCTGAGAACAAGCTTAGCAATCCAACAAAAAAAAATCAATACATATACATACATATGCTACTGCTGCTGTGACGTCACTGGCTCATTACTCATGCACAAGTCGCGTGTGATAAACAAAAAGTACAATACATTTTAAACGGGTTTAAGTCCAAGCTTGTGGATTAGGGGCTATGCGGGAGGGGCTATGGAAGCTGTGAAGTTCAAGGCACTCGCAAAACTGAGAGTTAAGCGCCGAGAGAGCACGAGAGAGAGAGCGAACGAGAGAGCGAGCAAGAGATCAGCACTAACACACATATATGTTCGCACGCACGAACGAGCGCTCGCATGTATTGGTTGGTATCTTTTTTTTTCTATGTGCTTCCCACATGGACTGCAATTTCACCACAAGACAACAACAAGAAGAACAAGAACAACACCAAACTATAGATAACCAAACAACAACAGCAAGCACTGGCAAATTTGAGAATTAGCATATCATGCTGTCCAAAGACTCTCAAACATCATCGTGAATCAGCAAAAATAGCCAACGCGCCATGACTCACAATAGGGCATGACACGACACGACACGACACGACACAACACGACACAACACGACACGACACGGCACTACACGACCGTGCTTGCATTTGGCCTCGCACATGACAGATACGCATAGACACGATCGATTGCTATCGGAATCATGCCATGTGCCGTGTGTACTGTTTATCGCAGTAACCGTTAAACACACATAGATAACTATTTATTGTATTTGTTTCTTTTTCTATTTTATTTGTTTATCTATTGTGTGCAAAAGTCGACCTTGTCATTTATTAACTCATGAAAATGAGCCTCAATGACCCCGCGTGCCTGACGCCGCCTTCCTTTGGGCTAATCGCATTGTCAAATGACGACGCAAAAAAATGTGAGAGGGGGTGAAGAAGAGAGGGAGAAACACAAATTTGGGGAAGTTTCTCGAATTGCAAATTCTCTTTGAAGATGTGATGAAATACATATAACAGTAATAAAAGCTATTCACTTTATCAGTGTTGCACATTTAGCTATTTTATAGACAATTTTTTGGCTAATTGCAGTAGATTTTTGCAATTGAAATGAATTTAGCTATTGTTTTGGATCTAATGCTAATATGTGCTTATCTAATTCAGCTCTTTTTTGAGTTTTCTTAAATAGCTAAAGAAAATGGATTAGAAATTCGATATAATGAGAATACACATGAAATAATCTACAGCTAAGAAGGTTCGCGAAATTGAACAAAAAATGCAGATAATGGTGAAATTCATATTGAATGAAATGTCTAATTCATGAAGAAGAACTCTTAACTTCCCCCAGAAGGGAACACCATTATGTGTTTCAATAGGTTATAAGATATGTACGTATATCTAAAAGTTAAATATATACATATGTATATTTATGTTTATCTATTTATACGATAAGTGAGCCAGCATGTTGGCTTGAATTTGATTTCATGGTTGTGAAAAGCTCGTCTTCCAAACCGAGTCTCAAAGTCGGGCATTCTTTCAAACCCAATCTGTGAAATGTACAAATGATGTTTGTTGACATAAAACCATAAAAGGCAAAATTATCTTGTCAAATATTTAAAGCGTTTCTAAGCTTCGTTGTAAATACTTTTAGCCAGATTTCAGATAAGACGTCCCACACTTGGGCATCTTTACGTTTTATCATTCATTAGCATCAAGATCTAACAGTTGTTTGTACCCCAAACACCCTCACCCTCAAGCCTCTGAGTTCTCACAGTCTAGATTTGTGCTAACTTTACTTATTACTTTCTTATGTACATACATACATACATAAGGTTTACATTTTTAAAGGTCCATTATGTGTCTTAGAGGCAAAAAGAGTATCTTCGAAATTTGATGAAGATCGGACAATAAGCTCCGAAGTTGTTCAAGAAACTATTTACTTGAGAGTGGCTCTTAGGGAAGAAGCAGAAGAACTGCAACTGTCTTAAGTACGTAGCTTGCGGCTATGTGTGTGTGTGTGTGTGTGTGTGTGTGTCTGTTTGCATCGCAAACAACAGGGTAGCTGCTAGTCGAGCACTTTTAACTGAAGCAACCCATTTCTCCGCTGTTCCCACAAAACTAATTCGCTTTCAATTTGTGAGCTTAGACGAGCTTCTGTTCTTTAATTGACAATGAACAAATACTAAACAAATTTCAGATAAATTTCTGCTCAAGTGCGTCATCGTCATCATCATCATCATCATCATCATTATCATCATTATTATTATTATTATAATGATGATGATGACAAAAGTGTTTTGCAATTATTTTGCAGTGCGTCATTGTTAGGGCTAATGTTTAAGTTTGGAGTGCTATAATTATTTGCACGCTTGCTTTACGCAATTGACAAGTTAAATGATTAAAGTACAACAACAACAACAACAACAACAATCATTGCACAAATCCCATTTCGATACCCTGTAGCTATTACGAATGTTCTTAGATAGATAACACAAAAAAGAAACAAAAGCTTCAATTTATTGAGAAGGAAATGAAAAATACAAAAATAAATAAAATTGAAAATTGATAAACTTTTATAATTAACTAAATGCTTAAAATTTTGGAACTAATAGAAAAATGTTCAAGCAAAATCCACAACAATATGTGAAAACATTTCCCAAATCCACAACAAAATGTGAATTTGTTTTCAAAATTCACAACAAAATGTGAAATTGTTTCCAAAATCCACAACAAAATGTGAAATTATTTCCTCTTTCCATTACAAACTGTGAAATCATTTTCAAAATTCACAACAAAATGTGAGTTTATTTCCAAAATCCACAACAAAATGTGAATTTAGTTCGAAAATCCAAAAAATATGTGAAATCATTTCCCATTTCCACAACAAAATGTGGATTTGTTTCCAAAATCCACAACAAAATGTGAAATTATTTCCCACTTCCACATCAAAATGTGAAATCATTTCCCATTTCCACAACAAACTGTGAAATCATTTCCGATTACCAAAAGGAAAGGTCGCCAAATCCAGCATCAAAAGTGACAAGGATTTTACAAAAATAGAGGGTATCTGCTAGTCAGAGCACTCGCTCGTAGAATGGGCCTGCGTATTACTAATGAAAACCTGTTTAAACAAATTTTTTGTTTTAAACAAAATTAAAAATGTATAATATAAATATTATATTGAAGTTTCGTCGTCATTTGCATTTGCACAAGTGCTCTCAACAATTCCATATCAGGTTCGATTCTTGTAGTTATTAATAAGACGACACGAAGCAAAATAAATAAAAACAAAATAAAATACGCAAAGATGAAAAAAGTGGGGCTAACACGTGTGGCTGTCATTTATGTGGATTCTGTTTGTGCGTACACAAATAACATTTTCACATACATAGAAACAAAAGAAAGCAAAACGAAATTAGATTCTAGATAACTCAATGTTTATTGTTATTTGAAATGCCTCGATACGCAAATGCTAAATGAACGTAAATAATAATTCAGATTGCATCCAATGGAATTCCAATGTGTTTTGACATCTTTTAGCCGATCATTTGTCAGTCTCAGTCTGTTTGAACAAGTCTTTTGCGGCACATCCCTCCATTTTCCACCAAGGAGCGTGGATTTAGGCGATCGATCCGATCTCAACTTCAACTTACGCCCATATTCGCTTATAAAAGTTAGCAAAAGTTCAGCTGCTCAGCTCAGCTCTCAGAGCTGAGCGTTGACAGTCAATCAGTCAGTCAATCAGTCTGTCAATCAGTCAGTCAATCAGTCAGTCAATCAGTCAGCTAGTCAATCGGTCAGTAAGTTGATCGGTCTATCAATCAGTCAGTCAATCAGTCAGTCGATCAGTCAGTCGATCAGTCAATCAATCAGCCAGTCAATCGGTCAGTCAGTCAGAAGGTTAATCAGTCAATCAATCGTCAGTCGATCAGTCTGTCAATCAGTCAGTCGGTCCGTCAGTCAATCAGTCAGCCAGTCAATCGGTCAGTCAGTCAGTAAGTCGATCAGTCAATCAGTCAGTCAATCAGTCTGTCAATCAGTCAGTCAATCAGTCAGCCAGTCAATCGTTCAGCCAGTTAATTGGTCAGTCAGTCGATCAGTCAATCAATCAGTCACTTAACCAGTCAGTCTGTCCGTAAGTCAATCAGTCAGTCTGTCAATCTGTGCATCGGTCAGTCAGGGCAAACAGTTTTACATATATGTATCTATCTTACAGCGAATATTTCTTATATTGACAGCTGCCAAATTCTGAGTTGCATATTCACAAACGACCACAGATGCACATTTACACACGTATATGCACACACACACACACACACACAGACAAACATACATATATGCATTTATACATATATATATATGTATATTGTGTATGTTTGTATGTGATTGAGCAACCGCGTGTCTAGAATTCAACTGATGGGGCCCCACACACGACTTATCTATGCAACAATAGCCTCTGCTCTCGCTCTCTCTCCCTCGCTCGCATTCTCTCTCTCTCTCTCTCTCGCTTGCTCGCGCTCGCTTTGAACGGGCTCATAGATTTCAATTACGTCGCAAATTGTTTGTGTCCTCCTTCCGTCTCCTCTTCTTAGTTCTTTAGTTTTATTTATTTGCTTAGATTCGTAATTTTTGCCCGGCTTATGCGTCGTATACGTAATCTGTCGTAATCTCGTATGGCGTGCAATTATTTCAAGTGCAACGACTGCAATTTCCTATTGCCTATTACAATACGGCAAACACAGTTTGTTTACATTCCGTTGCAGATAAACCTAACTGGATACATGTTCAAACATACATATACATATGTATATGTATGCACAAATATGTACACATACATCTAGATACATTTGTATCTTTGTATCTATCTGTCGGTAGACTTTGTATGTTTTCCAATTCATGTGCCTACATTGTTTGGCCCTGAAAATTGCCTTCACTGTTGTTTCGTGCTCGATGTTGTTGTTGCTTTTCGATGTTTCTCTTATGTATTTGCTTCGTTCCGCATTTGATTCGCGACTTTGGACATTACGTATACGCCGCTTGGGCTTTGCGAATGTCAACTGACAATAAGCTACGCTGCAAATGCTCTTCATCTGCTCTTCATCAGCATTTATCTGCGCTTCTTATCAAACGAAGCACACGCAAACACACCTTTAACCTGCCGCCCCCAGCCACTCCCCTCTCCCACAAGCCCCTTTTATTTTACAACACACGCTTATCAATTGCGGCTTATCATAGCCTGTTTTCCATGAGATATTACTCAAATTTAACAATAAAACATATGGAAATATGATTGTTAAAAGGTTCTCAACTAACCGATACCCTGTAAACAATGCATGAATTAATGCTATTTATATGTTATTATGTACGATTCCAATCGATCCTTCCCCTAGTCATTGGGTATTTCAGCTTGCAGATGACACGTCAAAATTTGAATAGCTTCTGCAAGGCATAAAAATAGAATTTTCTTTGGTCTGCTTTCAATTGAAGACTCGCCAGCTGCCTTATGTACGCGTTTGTGGTCTTTTTCATAGAATTGTTTCATTTTATGACTACCTTCTTATCCATTTAATGACCTCGAGGCATTGTGAAAACAAAGAGTCGAAAACAATTAGCGAAATTCAAGCCGTGCGCAAAGGTGAATCATGCTCTCGCTCGACACACACACATGGCTTAGGTTGTTTCGTTATTTCTCCTAAATGACTTTGCAGTACCTTAACGTTTTCTTTCCCACTGCCCCCCAAAGCAATAGAAGTTGCGTTGGTCAGGTTAACTGTGTGCATAGCACAGATACCTCAGAACTTATACATAAATAAAGAAACATTTATTATTAAGTGTGTATCAAAGAGTTTGTCCTGGCGCTCAAAAAAGTGGCTCGAAAGTGGAGCATTGGGAAAGCTGAAAAGCGACTGTCGAAAAGCTTTGTAATTCTGGGCGTTTAACCAGCAAGCGAGAAGTCGCCGGCTCAAATTAAACAAAAGTTGCATAAAAATGCCGCTCAAATAAGTGGCTCAAAAGTGGGGCATTATGAAAGCTGAAGAGCGACAGTCGAAAAGCTTTGTAATTCTGGGCGTTGAACCAGCAAGCGAGAAGTCGCCGGCTTAAATTAAATGAAAATTGCATAAAACTGGATCTCAAAAAAGTGGCTCGAAAGTGGCGCATTGTGAAAGCTGAAGAGCGACAGTCGAAAAGCTTTGTAATTCTGGGCGTTGAACCAGCAAGCGAGAAGTCGCTAGCTCAAATTAAACAAAAATGGCTTAAAAATAGCGAAAAATCGTTTGACACGTGCAACGCCAGTTAATTTGCTCCGTTATAAACGCTATATGTATCTTATATTACTGTAATTAATTAGCAGCCACACAGCTTGAATAACTAATTGAATCGATGAGTAGACATCGAGCTATGCAAAAAAAACTATTAACTGTTCCGCTTACAGCGACTCTTATCTAAACATTTGACCTACAGAAGCACACACGCTATCTAATTTCTATTTGCTTTTGTATTTTGGCTTTCCAACAATGTTTCCAAAGTACCTAACGTCGCGCTCGGCTCATGTGATAAAGAGCTCAACAATAAAAGTTTATAGCGTAGAACCAAATTGAATGCCAAGGACTAAACGCATGGAAGTTCCCTTTTGGAAAGCCCAGTCCTGGAGTTATCTCAAAAGTTGGGGGAAAAACTTGTTCAGAAGTGGTTCCTGCCTAATTTGGGTGCCAAGCGGTGATTTATTTCTTTGTGTTTAGTGTGAAAGGAAATCAATTCAAGTGTATATATGTACATATATATAATATATCTTTAATTTAATAATCTTTATAAAAAGTCCACTCGCCTTTTGCGCTAATCAGAAGGAAATAGAAGAAACTCTCTTGATTGACAGGTACTGAATGCTTCAAGCACTTCAATTGATAACTCTGTCTTTCGAGTGGTTTTACTTCTTCTCCTTATACCCTGCACGCTGGGAAAGGCGACAAAGCGGGTAGATTAGTTTGCTGGCCGTGCGTGTAACATGCGAAGGGAAGACTTTCGAGTATAAAGAGACTTGACTATTTTATGTTCTACGCAGCATAAGATGATCGATTTCTGCTATTTATCGATAAATATCGATTCGGCATATCGGTTTTTGAACATAACTTGAAAGTATAGAGACTAGGCAGAGTTATCTTTGTAGGTCAGCCCTTGTAGAGTATACACAGATAGAGAGAAAAGTTACATTTTATCCTCCCTTCGTCAAACACAAAGTTGTAAAAAGCTAAACTAATTGACGTTGAGTTATATTCCTTGACTGCGGAACATAGACTATTTGCCCTGAAAATTGCATTTAAATCGGACAATAAATACCGATATACATATATGAATTGAAGTGCTTGCAATTCCAGATCTGCCCTGGGCATAGGGTATCGCCTAGTCAGTCATAGTTTTAGTTTAGTTTCTAGTTTCTAGTTTTACATTTATTTAACTTTGTTGTCAACCCTTTAAATATATTTACCTCGATTTGGTTTTCTTTTCTCTCTAATTACCCTTAATTATGTACATATATGAAAATATCTCACGAAATGTGAGAAATGTAAAGAAATTGACGTAATCGTCAACCGAGTCCGAAACACTTGAAACGATTTAACAGTCATGCGAGTTTTTTCCTTTCATGTGTAATTGCTTTTAATTTTTACTTCTTTTGGGCTTTTTTTCATATTATATATATTGACGAATTGTTTGTTAGTATATCTCAAATGTGCATTATTCAGGTTTGTTTTTATACCCTGTACCCATTGAAGATGGGTAAAAAGGGTATAATGTATTTGTGCAAATGTATGTAACAGGCAGAAGGAAGCATCTCCGACCCCATAAAGCATATATATTCTTGATCAGCATCAACAGCCGAGTCGATCTAGCCATATCTGTCTGTCTGTCCGTCCGTCCGTCCATCTGTCCGACTGTCCATCTGTCCGTCCGTCTGTCTGTCCGTATGTATGAACGCAAGGATCTCAGAGCCTATAAGAGCGAGAGACTTGAAATGTGTATGCTGTAGGTCCTTCTGGTGTCCGCGCAGATCGAGTTTGTTTCCGATATTTCCCGATAACTTGTCGCGTTTCGAAGTAATCGATAAGAATCGGTATCGAAATCCTGTTTTATGTGCAATTTTGGAGAAATAAGAGCTAGAGTCAGCAAACTTGACATGTAGCTTATAGAATAGTATATATATCTCCATTTGGCCTTGGAAGAAGAGGGTTCAGGGTATCCCCTAGTCGGGAGCTCCAGACTAGAACCTCGTACTTGTTAATATTAAACACATTATCATTACCCGAATTCCTAAAAGAGTTTTCCATAGCTCTTGTTATTTTATCATTAATAAAAGTTTTGCTGCCAATTTCATCTTGTGGTTAATAAGTTTTGCTTCATCGCATTTTGTTCTAAATAGATAAAAGGTGAATGAGCTTCGCGTTCATGTTCACATTGTTGTGTTTATAGTTTATTTGATTGTTTGCAATTCAATTACTTTAATATTATTCGTTCTCAACCGTGCGTGCTCTCCACGCTCGACGCGCCGAAGATGAAATACACTTCTGCTCATATGAAGCGTATAATGAAGCATATCTAGGCTCTCAATGAAGAAAACTGAACTTAAATCGCAGCACATACAAAGGCTTAAAATGAATAATACTTGTCCTTTATATGCTATTCTCGAAGCTTTTTGTCAAGTTTGGAGACTCTAGCTGATGAAATCATAGAGATTCGCTCAAAAGACACGATTTCTATATCGATTTTTATCGATTGCGGCAGTTTATCGATTATCGGAAGCAAAGGAGAAAGACAACATTCTGAGATACTCGGCTACCGATGCTGATTAAGAATATATATACTTTAGGTGTCGAATATGCTTTCTACTGCCTGTTACATACCTTGGCACAAAAACATTATACTCTTTTTGTTCTATCCATTTTCAATGGTTTCATGGTATGCAAATGGTTTCTGGTAACAAAACTTAGGTTTCGACCTATTGTCTTGATTATGATATAGTGATCCGATCTGGTTGTCTTCGACATGGCTACTTTTTATACAAAGTTTCGACTCGGCTATCAAATGATGATATAATATCTATATATCTATATATATATCATCTATATCTATATCTATATCTATATCTATATCTATATCTATATCTATATCTATATCTATATCTATATCTATATCTATATCTATATCTATATCTATATCTATATCTATATCTATATCTATATCTATATCTATATCTATATCTATATCTATATCTATATCTATATCTATATCTATATCTATATCTATATCTATATCTATATCTATATCTATATCTATATCTATATCTATATCTATATCTATATCTATATCTATATCTATATCTATATCTATATCTATATCTATATCTCTATCTATATCTTTATCTACGTCCTTATCTAAAGTGATATCCATGAGTATATACAAGTCTTCCACTTACCTCTATGATCTTTAGTACTGGATCCAGTGTCGCTTCTTGCCCTCCATGGTCACATTATATTACCTCTAATATAAGTTTTAATAGCATCCAATTAGTCGTTAATTGTTGGTTTTAAAGTCGATTTTGGATTACATTACGAGTTCATGACAAGTTTCAACTAATTACAACACTCTGTGGCTAACTGCGTGTGTGTGTGTGTGTGTGTGTGTGTGGAATTTTTAGTTATTATTAGGCCCAGCTGCAGCTGAGCCAGAACCACAGAATTATACGATTTCGATCTTATATAGAACTTCAGCTGATGCATAATGTACTTAATTGTAAACGCAATCTGACTGCTGACAGCTGTTCCACTGTTTGTACCAAGAACAGTAATCGGATCGACTTTTTCGATGCTAAAACAAACAACGTAACAGTTCTCAATATCTCCACTCCACACCAGAGCACACTACGCAGCACACTACCCAATTCAATACAATACCACACCACACCACATACCACCCACCACATACCACCCACCCACCGACCCACCCACCCACTTGGCCAACGGCTACCAGTCACCAATAATCACCTTCGGCCACCGCCCGCCCCTCGATAGATGTCGTTGTTGTTCGCATTCTTGATTCAATTTATTTAAGTGCTACTTCAACTGATATTCTGGTAAAACTAAGACCGCATCCAAGTACATTCATATTTGTATTTTCTTTCCGCTTTAAATAATTCAGCTTAAGCTGATTTCGATGAGATTTACAATACCTCAACTAGTATTTTATGTATATATATATATTTATATTTATTGGAAATGCGAGGGCGGAACGAACAGAATATTATGTCACATTCAATAATTGTTGTTAAGCCTTAGCACGTGTGATACAAGCACTTCAAACATGCTCTGATTAGCTTATCGGCCCGTTGAGTGTTGTCGTTTATCTAGCTGGTAAATATTTGTCTTGAAGATAAATGTGCCGTGTTGCCACCTAACAGCGAATCATATATGTAAATAGCTTCAAACGGACAGCTTAGAGCTAAATCTCACTCTTTTGTAATTTATCTAACTGGCAAATATTTGACAAGAAGATAAATGTGGAGTGTTGCCACCTGCTGGAAGTTCTTCTTCCTAATCACAATCCACAAATACTTCAAAGTTTCCATGTTGACCTCTGCCTCAAATCGTCAATACTCAAAACGTTCGATAAGCCAGGCGAAATCTTACATATTTAATATACGATCTAATTAAATGGAATATACGATTTGACCTACCCTCGTATAATACCTATTTTTATGTAGCTACTGGGCATTAGTTATGGTCTATCAAATTACGACATCGTCTAATTATAATCTTTATAGTGTAATAAATCAAAATGCCGCCCAAATCAAACAATTGAAATCTATAATAAAAAAAATATTTAATAAAAAAAACAAATACAAAAAATTATTGTACTCTAGACAAAGTATTTTTATTTGCGCTTGGTATTAAATATGCATAATAAATTACATAGTCCAAATAATTATAATGGCAATCAATAGTTTCAAGTGCCACAATACGCTACCCCGCCTTCCGACCTGGCCCCCAACTTGGCCGACATCCGCTCCTGCACAGATATGAGAGCCCCCAAATGGGCAAAACCTCCCTGTGCACCGTGGAACCAACTGAGGCTTGCGATTGAAATATTGCAAATGTTTTAAGTGGGAATTTTCCAAAGCAGTTGGCCAAAGTTTGTTGTTTTATCTTGCTGGTAAATATTTGACCTGAAGATAAATGTGCAGCGTTGCCACCTAGTCGCAAACAATATGTATGTATGTATGTTTATGGTGACATGATTGTTAAGTCTCTTAGTCCTAAAACTATTGTCTGGCTCGAGTTGCTATTGCAGTTAGTGTATAGATCGGAATCGGTCCGATCGGATGACTATATTCTAAGTATATATAAAGATCTGTATTCTTGATCAGCTGTGTCTCTCAGTGTCAATCATGAAACTTGGCAGTGGCAAGTCTTTCAATGGAAGAAAGTATATACGTATGTCGAAATCGTCCAGATCGAATGACTGTATCCTAGGTATATACATATATATATAAAGCCGAGTCGCTCGAGTTTCAAAAGTATATTCGAATGTAGGTTCGCATATCTATGGCAGACAGTATATATGCCGGAATCGGTCAGATCGGTTGACTATAATCTGTAGCTAGAATAGGAAAATCTTGTTTGTTTTTCAAGATCTCATAAACAAAGTTTCAAATCGAGTCAACATAGAACTTCTAAGCATTTACAGTAAAGTTATCTTGAACAAATCAAGTGGAGTTCGCCCAGTTCTTGCGTTATTTGCCCCACGGTAGCTCCGTGTACACAGCTTTACCCCGGCGAGGTATTCTTGTGTGCTGTTGTCAGCGGCTCGTCGTCATCAACGGCAGCGGCAACGGCGGTACGATCGATACGGATCGATGGATCGGCCGCTCGACTCATGATACGAACAGCCTGTCCGCTGGCCGAGCGTCGTCCACATCCGCTGCATAATAAGCTGGAGTCTGGCCGCGGGTATATTTAGTCGTCGTTTGGCCGTGAAGCGATCAAGTTCTAGTTGGGCCGTGCCTCAAAGGGGCGCAACATAAAAGAGAGAGTGTATCCTTAGTATTATTATAAACGTGCTAACTAACTCCGACTAACCTGAAGGTATATTCAATTCCAGAGTTATATTACAAGCTCTTGTTTATATTTTTTTTTTCCTATTTTTATTTGTTTTTGTTTTTGTATCTGTGAAAGTGAACATTGAGTATAATTAAAGGCATATCGTGTAATTAAGTTGATTGTGGGTTCGAGTCGGAGACGGAGAATATGATATCAATGAACTATGCCCAACTCAGTTACGACATTTCCACCTTACAATGTGCCATTTAAATGGGATTCAATAATTGTTTTATTCATAAAACTAGATGATTATCAACAATAATCAAACGCGTGCATTACGAAATGCATTTGAATAATGAATCAGATCGAAACCAAATCAAAGCTAAATCTCAATTCAACCAAAGGCAACAACTCAATGACTGCATGTGTTCAGAGCCAAGATATTTCACATGTGACTGACAACTCGTCAAGCTGACAAATTGCAAGCTTTCCATAGATCATATATATATATATAATATATATCCAATTAGTATATATCCAAGCTGAAAATGATCTGTTTGAGCGGAGTTTGGCATTTGCATAGTTAGTTGAGAACTTTACTATGCCCTGTAGAGGGTGTGGGCTGTGTAACCACTTGAAGTATATAGTTGTATATATATATATATATATTCTTGATCAATATCAATCGCCTGGCCGTTATAGATCTGTTCTTCTGTGTGCTGCCATGCCGAACAATCTGTCATTCTTCAAGCTATCTTTATGAAACTTCGCCTAGTTCAGAAACATAACTCGAAAATGTTTCGGATCGGACAGCTATATCATATAACTGTCATAGAAATGATCGGTCACAAGTGAAGTGTATGAAATGTATAGCTGACATAGGAAAGATCTATATCTATATCTATATCTATATATATATATATGATCTATATCTATCTATCTATCTATGATCTATATGATCTATCTCAGCTAAACGTCTCGTTCTATTGGAAGATGGATCGCGTATTCACTTTTAGTATGGACAACTTTCTCCTTCTTCAGATATCTTGAGGCTGTCTACTCTATCGGTCTACTCTATGAAAAGAATCATTCCCGTCCAACATTGCCCTATGGCAATAGAGTATTTCAGTCGGCTTCACCAACATCTTGTTGTCTTTGCAACTAGTTCGGCTGAAAACTGAAATTGTTGTCACAAGCGAACGATTTTTCGATTTCCTAATAGCTGTAATCATTCGACAGCAAAACAATTCAGTTTTCGGAATTTGTTTTCGATTCGGTATTTGGGTTTCGGTTTCAATTTCAATTGCAATTAAAGTCGCAGTCACACATTCTGTTGCCCATTGTTGTTGTTGTTGTTGTTTGCTTATACCCTAACCGACGGGCATAACAAATAAGTCATCAAATAAGCGAGCAGAGTTGATAATCATGCTTCTTTCTGTTTCTTTCTGTCTGCCAACTAGTCTCTTATGCTCACATGTAGACATACATAGCTCTGCCCGATAGAAATATTCTTGTGTTTCTGTCAACGATATCTCAAACATATTCGAAATCTGTAACTGAGTTCTTTGAGGAAAACGCTTTGCTTGACTTTGTATAGGAGTATGAACGAAATGTCTTCAATATGCTTTCTTTGTACAACTCATAAAATTGCTCTTAATACCCTTGTCAAAGCCATTTAGCAAACATAGCTGATATGCTTGGTTCTTATGTAACCTTAGGAGACACTGATGAGACTTGGTATAGCTTCTTATATATATATCTCGAACTTATCCAATATACTGTATACTGTACTTTACCATATTATACCATTCTATATATACTATACCATACTAGACTATGCTATGCCTTACCAATTTCTATATCTTGACGGTTTCAACAGTTTTTGGTCTTTTTATGTTTCACAGACTTGGATTGATTCTCATAAATAGTCGACTTTATAAACAACCTTACGGCTTGAGACTTTAATGCGGCCTGTCTCGAGGTCAAAATTCAAAAAATAGACAATGGAAGTTAACAATTTATTTTGTTTTTATTTCGAGTTGACCTCGAACCAAAACTTATTACGAATGTAAAAGCCAAACGACTTTTCTTTAGTCCAATAATTGGACTTAGTTCTGGTTTGAAGGTTTCTGGTTTCTCTGTTTAGGTTTTCATAGATATCAAAGCTTCAATATATTCCTATCATATATATGGTTAAATTTTGGCCAAGCTAAGCCTCTTTCTTTATACAATTTGTTTGCTTTTTAAGGGTATACAAACGTCGGCGCTTGCCCCATTTGGCGGCTTTGTCTTTCTTGTTAATATTGCCAGTTGAATTGGCCATAAATCTGCGCACAACAAGTGTGTCAGCGGGACCACCCCGCTGCGCGCTGTGTGACAAGTGTGAAGGGGTTGAGGTGGCAGGTGGTGGGGAGGGGGAGCGTGTGTTTGGGTGTTTGGCAAATACCCATTTGAGTGCATGATTCAATCAACCAAAGTCAAGTGCCGCACAGCAGCAGCAGCAGCAGCAGCAACAACAACAACTCTTCGAGTACCAAAATAAAATACAGACACATTGCGCACAATTGTGGCCATAAACAAACCAGTCAGAGTGCTCAAGTGGGGAGTACACGACTGAAAGATGCCCTACACCTAACCCGGAGCTGCTGTGCCTCCAGTCATAGACTTTCGACAATGCAGACTTACAGAACTTGTTCAAGTCCCATTCTTATGGCATTTTGCAGCACTTAACTATGACATTCGACTGTGGGCATATATGCCAAAGCTTAAGGCTCGAACTGTAAAAGTAAACTAATCGATATTTATCAATACTAGAAAAATAAGCGTAGATATCGACAAAAACTTGATAAACTGATTGCGTTTGGGGTTACGAGAAGAACCTACCAAGCTTGGCGTTTGTGTAGCTTCAATAATCGTTGAGGTTTGCCATAAAACCCTTGCCTCAAAATCGATATTTATCGATAATACAAACATGAGCGTAGATATCGGCTGGAAGTTGATAAACTTACTTCCATTTGGGCTACGAGTATCTGTCGACCAAGTTTTGCGTATCTAGCTTCAATTATCTCCGAGTTTTGCTGCAAGAACCTAGTCTCAAAATCGATATTTATCGATATCATAGAAAAGAACGAAGAGATCGTAAGAAAGTTTGTAGCTTACGAAATTTCTAAGATAGATGATTTTATACAGATGGACAGGGCTATTGAGACTCAGCTCGTCATTTTGTTCAGATATTGAGAGCTATTCTTCGGGTTCGAAGTACCCCAATCTTGCCTATTACATACGTTTGCACAAAACCAATATACCCCACTTAACCAGTTTCAATGGGTTCGGCGCACAGTAAACGCACAGTAAATATTTATATATATACATATATGCATATAAATATATATTATTTTTATGTATACATATAAAAACTACCTATGCACTGTTATAATTTGTCTTATCAATAATTTGATTAGTTTTGTTTTTTATTACAAAGGTTTGTGTTGTGTGAGTGTGTGTGTGTGTGTTGTGTGTGTCAGGGCTCGTTTGGGGGGGGGGGGGGGGTGAAGGAGGCTTGTGGTGAGGGTAAGGTGCGCATTATCGATTTGCCATTTCTTTTGTTCGTCGTGCTCATCAATTAATTCAATCGAATTGTTGTAAATTTCGTAGCCTCCTTGCAAATAGTTATAAATATAGCAGAAATACATCTAATCGCGGCTAGACGATATTACTTTTTCTTCTTCTTAACTTTTATATAACAATAAACGTAAGATCCGTCGGAAATCGAAAATCGCGTGAGGCTTGGGAAAAACACTTGACTAGAGAAAGATTTGTTCTTTGTTGGTTGACTGATAACTCTTAAACAATCAAATATATGTATGCATAGAATAGGTAATCGAATTTATTCTGCCGTAGCTCATAACATATATAAATCTTGGATATGTGGTTGTCATACTAGAAAGTTTAACAAGGGTTCTCCCTTATACCAAATGCTGACTTAATTGATTTATCGTCTTTTAAGCTTCTTCTTTAATCGCCCTTCTATGCGATTTTCATTGCATCAAGTTTACCTTCGCCCCTCTATGCGATTCTCATTGCATTGAGTTTATGCGATATTCATTGCATCAAGTTTACCTTCGCCCTTCTATGCGATTCTCATTGCATTGAGTTTACCCTCGCCCTCCTATGCGATTTTCATTGCATTGAGTTTACCTTTGTCAGGTTTATTGCGACACACTCACTGTGGAATTAACTCGCATAGATACTGTTCACGTTTGGGGTCTTTGCGGCTGTTGCTGTGTCGGGTTTTAGCGGACATGGACATGGACACGGGCTATCATCATCTGGCAGTTATCTGGGCGATTAGCTATTTTGACGCGATTTGTGGGGCTCCTGATATGGTTTCAATTGTATTGCATACAATTTGAAACTTGATTTATGTATTTGTATTGTGTTTAATTGGTTCAAAGATTATTTTGGCACTCAATCAAAGAGTTTCTTGACCAGGAATATATATACATATACAGTATATACATTGATACAGTATATACATACATATACATAGATGTATATATATAGATACAGTTGGGATTGTAGAGTAGCTGATCAATTGAAAGTCAGCCGAAGGCTAACATTTTATTTAGAAATTCAAAATTCCAAAGATATCTGAAATGTGACAAACTCTCTAACAGATCTTTCTAACACACTCTCTCTCTGTGTCTCCTTATCTGTCTCCCTCTCTCTCTGTCTCTCTCTCTAACTCTATCCCTTTATCTGTCTCTCTCCTTTCACTCTTCCTCTTCCTCTCCCTCTCTCTCTCTCCCTCTATATATATATTTTTGTCTCCGACTGTATCAGCGTCTCACTCTCACTCTCTTCACTTGCAGCAATGGGCCTATTAAGCGAGGGCAACCCACTCTCCTGGGAGGAGACCAAAAAACTGGCTAATCATGTACGGGAGCATGGCATCAATCAGTTCATAAATCTGTATCACAGACTAAAGGATCGCCAGGGCGACATACTCAAATGGGGCGATGAGGTCGAATATATAATAGTCAAGTTCGATGATGACCAGCAGGTGGCACGTGTCGCACTCAAGGCCAAGGATCTGCTGGCGAAGCTCAACGAAAAGGAACTGGCCGATCCGAAGGGCGTGAAATCCTTGTGGCGTCCCGAATACGGCGCCTACATGATCGAGGGCACGCCGGGCAAACCCTTCGGCGGCCTTATGGCCCACTTCAATTTGGTCGAGGCGAATATGCGTTATCGTCGCGAAGAGGTCACCGAGCTGCTGGCCAGCGACGAGTGTGTGATGTCTATAACAAATTTTCCACGTCTTGGTGCGCCAAACTTTACGTATCCATTGTATCAGCCTCGGCCCGAGGATCCGCTTAGCGCTGCGCGTTCCCTCTACTTTCCCGACGAGGCCATCTTTCCGGGCCATCCACGCTTCAAGACGCTCACGCGCAACATACGCATGCGACGCGGCGAGAAGGTCTCCATCAAGCTGAAGGGTAAATACCTATATAATATATAATGTAAATAATGTAATCTAATGCTCTCCCCTTGCCGTTTGCAGTCTTCAAGGATGTGAACACAAAGCTGCCCGTCGAGGGTGCACCGCCCGGCGAACCGGATGTTGTGCTCCTGGATGCCATGGGCTTTGGCATGGGCTGTTGCTGCCTTCAGTTGACCTTTCAGGCATGTAACATAACGGAGGCACGTCGTCTGTACGATCAACTGGCACCGCTCTGCCCGATCATGTTGGCATTGACCGCCGCCTCGCCGGTTTATCGGGGCTATTTAACCGAATCGGATTGCCGCTGGAATGTGATTAGCTCCTCTGTGGATTGTCGTACGCCGGAGGAGCGCGGCCTTGAACCGCTAACAAATAGCAAATTTCATATTGCCAAATCGCGTTACGATTCCATCGATTCGTATCTGTCACCGGAGGGTGCCAAATACAATGATGTGAAGCTCACATACGATGAGGATGTTTACAAGCGTTTAATCGAGGGCGGCATCGATCATCTGTTGGCCCAGCATGTGGCCCATCTGTTCATCAGGGACACCGTCTCCCTGTTCAGCGAGAAGGTGCATCAGAATGACAAAGAAGACACCGATCATTTTGAGAACATTCAATCGACA
The DNA here is from genome assembly GCA_037075305.1 of Drosophila kanekoi. NCBI lineage: Eukaryota > Metazoa > Arthropoda > Insecta > Diptera > Drosophilidae > Drosophila > Drosophila kanekoi. The sequence goes on from JBAMCE010000451.1 coordinate 12,287,756, forward strand.
AATTGGCAAACGATGCGCTTCAAGCCACCGCCGCCAAATAGCTCGATTGGCTGGCGTGTCGAGTTTCGTCCGTGCGAGGCGCAAATCTCGGACTTCGAGAATGCAGCCATTGTCTGTTTTGTGGTGCTCCTGACGCGTGTCATCTTATCGTATCAGCTTAATTTCCTAACGCCCATCAGCAAGGTCGACGAGAACATGCAGACGGCCCAGAAGCGCGACGCGTGCCGCAAGGAAAAATTCTGGTTCCGCAAATCGTCCAAGTCGACCGAACAGCGCGCCGCCTGTGTCCAGCTCAATGGCACCTCGAGCGCCACAAATGGCTGCAGCAGTGATGAAACCTGCAATGATGAGCCCCTCTACAATGGCACCGCCAAGCTGAACGGACATGGCATTGGGCTCAATGGCAATGGGAATGTCAACGCAAATGGAACACACACTCAAAACGGTGCCGACAGCGATCACACCGATACGGATGATGAGGAGAACGAGCTGTTCCAGCTGCTGACCATTAATGAGATCTTTAATGGCAAGGTAAGTTCATACTCTACTACTCTCTCATGTTCCTGTTAAAGCTCATGTTAGTGGACAGTATGCAGTGTTAACATTGTGTGCAACAGTGGCAACGTCGTGTTCATAAGGCTGGCAACATCTAAACAAATTGAAAGGGCTTAACAGCGTTGGGCAACGTATGTAAGTCGTAGCAAGTTTCCCAGCCTGCAAATATGGCGATTTGTGTGGCAATTTAGATAAAGAATTTTTGGTAAATACACTTTAAAAGTAGACGTTAAGGTACCGAGCACAAGATAAAATGGGTTAACTGCTTTAGTCAAGCAGTGCACTACTTGGTGATTTACTTAACATGTTTAATGTTAAAGTGCTGTTAGCTCAGCCAGCGTTGATAAAATAGCACGCGCTGTTAGTTTAGCTTAACAGTGGTCCAAATTTAACAGCTGCATGAGATATGCTTAGGGAATCCCCTTATTATAATTTAAAAAAAAGGAAAAAAAATAGGGAAAATCATAAAATTAACAACAGACATTGATGCCATATTAGGGCTGTGCTTCTAGGTAAATGAAGGATTTAATTAGAAAAGCAATCGAAACTAGGAGAGAGCTATATTCTGATACATTTTGAATATGCAGACACAACAAATAATACGTTGCACTTAACTCTCTTGCAGCCTGATGTATTTCCTGGCCTGGTGCCGCTAATACGCAGCTATCTGCAGTCCATGGAGGTGGACACGGACACGCACTGCACCATTGAACAGTATCTGCGCTTCATACAGAAGCGCGCCGCCGGCGAGCTGATCACAACAGCCACCTGGATACGTGAGCAGGTGCTCAGCCATCCGGACTACAAGTGAGTTGTATAAAGCAGCAACCTATAGATAAATATCTCTACATATATATATATGTGTGTGTGTTTGGTATTACAGAAAAGATTCGGTGGTTAGCGAGCGGATTAACTATGATCTGCTCAAGTGCATACAGCGCATACAGGAGGGCAAGCATGTGGAGCCGGCGCTGCTTGGCCAGGGCAATCATTCCAAGACGAAAGATTTCATTCCGCCCGCACTCCAGAAGCAGCTGGCCAAGACTGGCTGCTGTGAGGACAAATGATTGCGCTGATATAGCTCAAGCACACACACTCGCGCGCGCACACACACACATACATACACACACACACAAACACACACAACAACACAACAACAACTATAAAACAAAGCAAAACAAAAACAAAGCAAAACAAATCAAAACAAAAACGAAAACAAAAGCAGTAGCAGCAAAAATGAAAGCAATTCAACATACTTTACATATACATATATCTATATATATACACATATATATGTATATGCTTATATTCATATATCTATATATATTTATATATATATATTGTGTGGCTGAGCCCGTGGCAAGGCTTACAGCTGGAGGGGATCAGCGCAGACCAGGCCCAGCACTGGCTGCACCAGAGAGAGCGACAGAGTGAGAAAGAGAGAGAGAGTGAAAGCTGTGTATGGAGTGTAAAGCGCGTGCAACGCCGGGCAATGGGCACCGCACCCATTTCGATTCAAAAAGGGGCGTTGCAAAATCTATCAATATTAATATTTGTTTTTGTAGCATAATTCTAAAAATTTCTAATTTGAGCAACAGAACGCGGCAGGAGGGGGTAGGAGGGTCCCAGCCAACATGGCAGGGAAGGCAACGGCCTTGCCCCGGCTGGCTGGCAACGTGCAGCAGCAGCAGCCGTGGCATGTTGAGTGCGTTTGGTGCGGCATGTTTGCCGCCAGTTGCAACAAACAACAAACAATAAACAAAAAATATTACAACTCGATCTGGCTACTTTTTAAAGCGATTTTCTATTGTAACAATAGATTTATAGACATATAAACATGGATATGTATGTGTGTATGTATGCACGTATGTATGTACGTATGTATGTATGTACGTATGTGTGTGTGTATGTATGTATGTACGTATGTGTGTATGTATGTATGTATGTACGTATGTATGTATGTATGTACGTATGTATGTATGTATGTGTGTGTATATATGCACGTATGTATGTATGTACGTGTGTATGTGTGTATGTATGTACATATGTATGTATGTATGAGTGTGCGTATGTATGTATTTACGTATGTGTGTATATGTACGTATGTATGTATGTATGTGCATACGTTTGTTTGTATTATTATTACTATGATATAGCCGCAAGTGCTTCAAGTTGTTGCAAGCCCAAGGCACACGTGCCGCAGGTGCCACAACGCATGCCACACACACACACACACACAACACGCCCAACATTTGTGGGCGCAGTTAGCTAAATCTCAACCAAGTGCCGTTCCACATGATGCAATAAAAAAAAAATCTACAAAAAAAGTTAAACAAAAAAATGTATACCTAAAACATAACGAAATAGTTCAAAGCAAAAACAAATTGTTTTCCCATTTTTTCTTATTTTCTTTGAGTTTTTCTGATGAAATGAAATGAAAAAAAAAAACAAATTGTTTGCTTCTCTTATTTCTTCAAAGTGAAAAACAACTTATCTTTTCTTTTCTTTAAATATATATGCATATTTTTTTATATTATTTTTTTTTCTTTTGTATTCATTCATTTTAAAAATTGTGGCCCAAAGTTATTAAGTTTTTACATAATATTTGATAAACAAAAAAAAAAAAGAGAGAGAAACTTGTGCTAATATAATTTATTAATGTATGTGTGTAATTGTATCACGAAAACTATTATTATTATTATTATTGCTATTATTATTATTATTATTGCTATTATTATTGCTATTATTATTATTATTATGTATTATTATGAGCATATTATTAATGCAGTTATTGTGACCGCAAACCAGGCAAAAAAAAAATATATATATATATAAATAAAATAAAACAAAGAAAAATGAAATGAAAAAAATTATTGTTGAAGCTTGATTCTATGCGAATTTGTTGTGCAAAAAAAAAAGAAGATATTTACATAAAAATATTGAAAATGTAAACAAAACACGTTGTTCTTTAAAAAAAAAAATTATACTTTATAAAAGCAAATCAAATTTATATACGAAGCTAATGCAAAAGAAAATTTTGATAAAATGCCTTCTGAATGGAAAGTATATATATATATATATCTATATATCTATATATATGTATATATGTATGTATATATTTTTCATTCACAAAATGTACTTAGGACTTATGATTAGAGAGAAGACAAGAGTTGGAGAGCAAATAGTTGGCATGGAGCAAAGTTAGGGAAAAACAATGAACTTTTTACTAGACTAGCGTTAATCGAGAAATCAAAAAGTTGCTAATAAACACCTCTATACATACATATATATATATATTAAATTGACTTGGAAATACAATTCTTGAAACAATTCACATTGTACTTATACAATATAGTTACACACACACACAAACACATACACACACACATGCATATGTTTTTGGCATTATAAGAAAGTAATAAAAAAAAAATGATTGAAAAGTAAAAAGAAATCAACAATATTTTTAGCCAATGTCTTGCACATGGCATGCTGTGCACAGCATTTTAGTTATTATATATTTTTGATACATAATCATATAATGTATTTGGCCTTGTGTTGATTTTTTCCCGCCCCGTCCCTGTCCTAGAGCACAAGCTGTTTTTTAAAAGGCCTCAAGTGCACATTATTAAATACATGCATATGTACACGAATCACTAAATGCAAATAAAAGCGAAAGTAAAACGATGATTTGTTTTCTTTATGACTAGCGCAAGAGAAAACAAAACAATTGGCGCCATGTTTTGCTTGCGGATCAGCGTACAGATTTTAATTTCATTAACAGCTTGAAACGTTACTCATTTAGCGTTTGCATTGCTCCGTTTTGCGTTTGTATTGCGGCATACGCGGCGCTGTTAATGTTAGCAGGCCATGTTAGCCCTACGTTGGGCTGCTTTGCGTTGTTTTCGTCGTTTTGTTTACATACCAAGCCCCAAAATTAACATTCAATTGCCATATACATAAATTTTGTTATTTTTGGCAGACAACGTGCGTTTAAATGTTAAATTACACTTCTCGCGCACTAATACAAGTATTAAGCATTGCCCAAGTGTTGTGTATTTGTGTGCATGTCCACATGTTTGATTGAATAAGAAAATCAGCGGCAAGCAACCGCAAACGAATTGTTTTCATATGTATATTTGTTTGTTATTTTTTGTGAACTACGGCGTGCTTTCTGTCAATCATCAACCGTAATTTGTATTTTTGTAAGCGAAGGATCTAATTTGTGCATGCGTCATTGCAACTACATTCATATGTAATTTGTTTTGTGATTCACATTCCGCATGCCGAGCAAAACAAACAAGAAAAATACCGTTACACTGTAAGCGCGTCGCTGCGCGAGAGGGTGTGTAAGTGCTTTCGGCGGAGTACATGTGTATACATACATATATACATGTGTACGTGCAGTACGAAGCTTTGTTGAATCCTTTCGCTCAACTTTCGCACTGATGCTTTACATGTGTGCGTGTGTGTGTGCCGCTCTTTGAAATACAAAATGATAGCGAAAGCAACAAACTGGGCAGGCGAAGAAATTGTGCAAAAATATGCTTAGAAATTGAAACGAGGTAAATTAATCCGAAATTGCAATCAATTGCCACAAATCGGGACTCGTTCGTTGGTCGACAGGCGGAGCGTTGGGGTGGACATGACACATGTCTGCTAAAAACTAAGCGACCCCGCCCTCACCCTTGGCAGTTAGTGACAACAAGTGATAAAAAACAACTGCACACTGCAGCCCAACTTGCAATTGTAAATAACAAACACACTCGCATGTGCACACACCCACAAACACACACACAAAGATATTTCTGAAAAAGAACGGAACACGCCCAAAGCTATAGCCATAAAGTGTTGCCTACAAGAAAGACTCCTCAACAACGCCCATTAACAGAAACAACAATAACAAAAGCAACAGCAGTGGCAGCAGACAGTGTTGCCAAGTGGCGCAAAGTGTAACAATAAGTCGAATAAACGTAACGTCCTTGGTAACGGCAAACGTCAAAACTGGAACAGGCATAAAAAGAACAATAAGAAAAACGACGGCAGGGATATACAGCGACAAAAAGCCAAGGTGTGGTGGAAAAAATATGGGTAAGTGGGTTGTTTAACATTTGACAAATTTGCATGAGTGTAGTTAAATGTGGCTACCTGTGCCTGTGTATGAGTGTGTGTGAGTGTAGTGGAGAGTGTCGAGCTTGCTGGTGACAATGGTCACAGTAGCAAATGACATTTGAATGGGTTAGATACAAAACGCCGAGAGCGCCAGTAAGTGAGTGAGCGAGGGAGAGAGCAAGCGAGCAAGAAATAGCAAGCAAGCGCGTGAGCGCAAGCCGCTGAGAGCGCGAGAGCGGGCCAGTGGCATGTCCTGTTATTTTATTACATTTTTTTTGTCGTTGCTTTATATGTGTGTGTGAGTGTGGGGCGAACACAATGTCAGCTAAATGGGCTTAAAAGGATACTGTAAATGAAAATTGCATTTTTCCTGTGTGCTATTGTAATTTCTTCGGCATTTACGCCTTTCCTTTTTCTTTCTTTTTTATTCTTGTTTGTCCCTTTTATAACAGTCATATGCAGGCGCCGTTCGTTTTAAGCGCTCGTGCCTCGCACGCTCTCTCTTTCTTTCTCTGTGTGTGTGTGTGTTTTTTGGGGTATGTGTGTCGGCATGGCCAAAGCGTCCGTCAGCGATTTGGGCCCTCGGCAGTGAACTTTTTAGCGCGTGGCTGCCAGGAAGGGCCGCAAGCACAGGCAAAAGCCCAGCCGCCTGCAACGCATCCAACACGAAACACGCCTCGCTGCGCTCTGCGGTTCGTGTGTGTTTGTTTATTTGTGTGTGTATGTGAGTGTGTGTGCCTGCGTGTGTGTGTGCGCCCTGTTTACGCCCCTTTAGCATTTATTGTGAACGATATTAACTAAAAAGGGACACGTTGCTCTGTTTTTTGTTGCAGCCGCAGCAGCGTCAACATCGCCTACCACAACAACAGCAGCAGCAGCAGCAGCAACGTCAGCAGCAGCAGCAGCGGCAGCGGCAGCAACTGACGCAGTGGGCGGCAGCGGCGGCATCGATACGGGCAACGGCATCGAGATGCTGAAGGCACTGTACGATTTCCAGGCGGTTTATCCGAAAACAATCAGTTTCGATGAGGGCGAATATTTTATACTCTATCAGACGTCCGCACGTCAGCGTAACTGGTGGCAGGTGGTCAGCATGAAGGGCAACATTGGCTTTGTGCCATCCAATTACGTAATGAAGATAAAGGTAAAGTGTCGCCTGGCTCCTCCTGGCAAAGTGAAGTGTAAGCGAATTCGTTCATTCTGCTATTCACAGGTGGAGCATGACTTTCTCATTAGCTTTCTGAACTCTTCGATTGAGTCGCTGGAGAAGTGCACTGAGCCAGAGATAAATGGCATCATGTCCAAGGAGGAGCTGCTCGACAGGCTGCGCGAGAAGAAGCACACCATGGAGCGGCTCTATGCGGTCTGTTGGCTGGCATTTTAAATTATGTAATCAGTATACACATTTTACGTTTAACTTGAACAGGAGAGCTCGGAGCGGGATGGTGACTCATCCTTGTCCTATTCGCACAGCTACAGCGAGAAGCAGCAGCTGAGCGGCAGCCACAGCCATTCGCATCGACACTCGCACACGCATCCGCATCAGCAGAAATCGCAACAGAATAGTCCGCCTGCCATGCAACGCCTGGACATGAGCAAGAAGAGCATGTCGAGCCCGGCGGTGGGCGTAAGTGTGCCACAGCAGTCGATGCCGGAGTCGCCCAGCATGGGCAGCATGCATCAGCTGCCGAGCAGCAGCTGCACCATTCAGACGCCTCAGCAGCAGCAGCAGCCGTTGCCGGCACCTCCACTCGTGGCCAGCACGTCTGCAGCAGCTGCTGCGGCGGCATCAGCCGGTGCTACGCCAACGCAAAAGGTGTCCGCGTCCGTTTCGGATGTGGCGCAGGACAACAGCATCACCTCAGAGCCGTCGGAGACGACAACAACAACAACGACCACCAGCGAGGATGTGGTCACCACCTACAAGGAGACCAGTCAGCTGAGTGCCAGCAACGGAGCCACATCGACGGCTGCCGCTGCTGCGGCTGTGTTAACAGCTGCCGCAGCAACAGCAGCATCTACAGCAGCAGCAGCAGGCCAGGTGCACAACGGAAGCAGCGGCGGCGGCACAGCCACCAACGACGAGCCGCTCAGCCTTAGCCTTAGCCAGGGCGCGGACAGTGCGCCCGACAAGTCGGAGGCGAGCGACGACGGCTGCAATGGCTGTGCGGACAATAGCCAAGCGCTGGACGAGAGCATTGAGAGTGCATCGCTGTCGCATCGCCACGGCGCGAGTCTGACGGCGGGCGTCAGCAATGGGCGTGGCCAGCTTAAAGTGGAATCATCGGATGTGTACCAGATTGTGGATGCTCTGCGTCGCAATACGAATCTTAGCTTTGATTTGTCCTGCGAGGCATTGCGCGTGGTCCTTACCAGCTTGGAGCAGCTATACAATGGCGCCATCAATCCGTATCTGGAGGCCGTAGCCGTGCACGTCACCGGCAAGGTGGCCACGCCCAAAGAGCTGCTGGGCATTACGCACGACTCCAAGCGGCTGCAATATCTGTTTGCCCAACTGGCCGACTGCAAGAACGATACGGAACAGCGCACTTGGATGCTGTACGAGGACGAGGAGGACATTATACAGTTTCTCGAGGAGCTCGTCGAGATACTGGTGAGTAAAAAAGAAAAAGGCACCAACGATCACGAATGATTAGCAATAAGTGTTCACCTTGGGGCAAAATGTGTATCTTGAAGCTATGCTTATGTATGAAGCAGACGAAATGAGACATCTTCGGATCCATAATCTTTATGGATATGTATCGATGAAGCCATCTCCCTCTGCTTGTGGTTATGTAAGCTGTTAAAGGCCTTGGGCTTGGCATAGATCAATTTCATTCGATTTCCAGCTTCGATTATATGTGAATTTCTTAACGAGAATAACAAGAGACATCAAATTCCGTATGTAGGTTCTTACATACAATGCTTATATAAAGCTTGAAACCTCTACGTCAAAATCGATAAATATCGATTTTCAGGCCGCGTATTTAGGTATAAACAGTTCGAAGTCTTATAAGAACTGATTACACAAAATTTTCCAGCTTGATATAGATAAACTTTTAGAGGTTATTATAAAATTTGTCATGTGACGCGTAGATGGAGACTTCACAGACTTCATATTGTATATATATGCATATATTCTTGATCCGTTTTAGCAGTCGTGTCTATATATAGCCTTTCGCGTTTGTCTATCTGTTTCTTCTCAAACTAGTCTCTCGTCATGAATTCCTGCAATGGTTCGTCTTTCTGTTGCAGGCAGTACATAACATATATATATATATATATAAATATCGGTCGATTATCTCGACTCACATTTAATTGCCATCTTTTGCCTTTGCAGAATAACGCTGATGAGAACATCAGCTGCTACGAGATGTCGTGCGATCAATATCAGATGTTCATCAATCTGGTGCAATACTATCAGATGGAGACACGTTGGTCCATCAAAAAACTCTTGCTCAAGACTTTCACAGCTGCCTGCCACTTGGATCACATCATTGTTGACATACTGCTAACCTCGGTGCTGCCTTTGGAGATTGTGAGTGTGCATTGCCGGCCATTTGGCATCAGATTGATAAGCATTTACCATTTCAGGTTGAGGATATGAAGACGCACTTTGCCAATTTGGATCGCTTTAAGCAGCTGGTGAAAATGTTAACCATCATCTTCTCGCTGGGCCAGCCCATGCCGGTCAATCATCAGGGTGCGTGTTACCTAGCATTAAGCTATATACATTTAAGACTTGTGCCAGACGTCTGCTCTGTCTTTATTTTGTCGCTCTATATAAATAGATATTTGGGCAGATATTCGTAATTCTCTCACAAACCTAAACACGTCCAAATTGACGCCTGTTTGTTTGGCGAACTTTCTCATCTGTGCGTTTGTGAACTTTCAACCTTTATAGTTATGTATATAAAAAGACGACCTCGGTCTTATGCTTAGTTACCTGTTAATTGCATATTTGTGTGAGGGCCGCTTTTCGATTCTTAGCGATTTTTATTGATTCTGTAATTAAGCTCCATTTCACGAGCCCAAACGACAAACTTTGTCAACGTGCCCAAGCTCTAATGTAGGGCCTTGAAACTGAGCCTGAAGCCGGAAAAAGTTTGGTTTGTAGAACCTTTGTATAAATCTTTGCAAATGCTTTGGGTTCGATCGGTTGGTAGGCAAACGAGTTGAATATATTTATTTTCCATGCATTTTCCACACTTTTGGGTGGAATTTCCAAAAGATACATGTACCATAATTTAATATTCGACAAGTGCAAAACAGTTTTTAAGTAGAACTTAGACTTTCAACAAGATAACATATGTGAGACGGGCTGTTAACATTGTTAAACAACACTGTTTAAGCGTTTTACAATACTTTGTGTTGAACATCAAGTTGGCCGGGCATTTTTTTGTTGTTTTTGGCAACAGTTTTGACTCTCGCCTCAAGCTGTAGAACATTTCATTTGTGAATTGATCTCAGTCGAGTTGAGAGCAAAACTGAAAAATCCTATTTTTCTCAAACCAAACGAGGAAAAATACAAAAATAAAAGAAAAGCTAATAGTTTTTCGCGTAGAGATTTGAAAAAGTGAGTTTGTGTTTAGTTTTCTCGCTCGTTACGAAGAAATTGAGTGCTTGTTTTTTACTTATCGTAAATGATTGAACACAAGGTGCTTACCTAAAATGAATCCAACTGAGAATCCATTAACCGTTAACCCATCCGTGAATCCATCTGTGGATCCGTCCGTTAATCCGATCGTGGACCTAACCGTTGATGCAACTGTGGACCCGTCCGTTGACCCAACTACAAATCCAAATGTGAAAGAAGCCACAGCTGACAAAAGGAAGCTGGAGGAGCTTAAGAAGAAGCAGAAGTTGCCCAAAATGGACAACGTTTCGACACAGCACGCCCAGGCAGTGCAGACCATGGAGGACGGCGAGAGCGACACCGACACCAGCTCCGATACCACGGGCACTCCGACCAGCGAGTCTCACTCGGAGGGCGAGCCGGACGACGAGGACGAGGAAGAGGACGAGGAGGAGGAAACTTAAATTGTGTCGTAAAGAAGATTAACTAACGGAGCGTCGCTGCGGCTTGAGGACACGCAATACGAAACCCCCCACCAACATCTGCTCCTGTACCGGCTGACCTTCCAGAAGAAATACAAAAACCAACAAAATCAATACAAATAAATCGATCTGCAACGCGATTACAAACATTGCTTTTCATAAACCAGACCCATTAAAAGTAAAAGTGCTTCTTCTTGATCAGGATATAACTTGAGTCCGTCCGTCCGCCTCTAGGGTCCATCCGTCTGAGCGTCGAGTCCGGAAACCGTCAAGGGCTAGACTTGGGAAACTGTCTTCTATATTCTACGAGCTTATCATTGTCATAATTTCAAAAGAACTCAGAGATTATAAGAGCTACATACATCAGATTTGGTATGCAGGTTCTGGTATAGTATATACATATGAAGAATATTTCATATTTTGGATAGCTTAAAGATACCCTCTTCAAATGGAAAAAAGCTTGGTAAAAGCGTTAAGTCCTGGCATACACACATATATCAATGCACACATATATCAATACCCTCGACACAGTGTGGGGCAAATGGAATAGAAATCTTCCAGCCCGACAGTATTGCTTGATTACTAGGATTGTCTCTAGATTTAGATTAAAGATCTTCCAAGCTACTTGTCAAATTATAATTAGTTACAAGAATTGGTCGTTTGAGTAAGTTAATTGAAGCCAATTTGAATGTTGTAAATTGTTAATACTCTCTGTGTTCATATTTTAAAACTCTTCAAATGTGTCCTTGCAGATTATTTGGGCGTGCATTTTGCCAGCTTTCTGCTGGAAATTGTTGAGGGCAACAATCCGGAGCTGCTGGTGGATATGGTAATCGCCCTCATACTTGCCTTCAATCAACAATTTGGTGAGCATACGGTCAATGTGATCATTGAGGCCATGCAAAATCTGCCCACGGCCAAGGTGTTCACCGAGAAGCTATTGCTGCTGCTCAATCGAGAGGGTAAGCGACCACTTCCCCACGTCCCTCTCTCCAATATTATGCTAAACTCTCTCTCTCTCTCTTACATTTCCAACAGATGATCCGACACGTCTGCTGAAGCATCATAATCAGCATATGAATACGGTGCTGCGCATGTTTATTGACATATTCAGCCATCCGGATACGGCCGGCATGTTTTATACTAACGACATTAAGGTGCTAATTGATATTGTCGTGCGTCAGCTGTCCGACTTGGATGCAGGCAGTGCGGTACGTTAAACCTATGCGTTATATCTATACATTTGCATATAAGTGGGTACGACTTGACCGACTAACTATGTACCTATGCAAGGGCTGGAAAGCGTAAGCTTCCTTTAAGGTGCAAGGAAGAGAGGGCTAAGTGAGGGTAGATGGTCGCCAAAGTTACAAAACTGACGGCAGATATTTTCAATGATGTTTGTTATTCATATTTGAAAGGGTTCGGCCTTTTAAGCGGGCAGGTTGCCGGTTCAATTTCAGCAGCATTATTCGCAAAACTCTACAAATTTATTTTGGGCCTTTAGAAATAAGATAAAACTGAGTGGGTATTAATTAAAATTGTTCTTCTGGCTTGTTTGATTAGTCAACTAAAAGGCAGGCATCAAGAAAATGAATTCTGAGCACGAAGTTAAAGGCTCTTAAGTTCCGTAAAGTCAAGTTAGCCTATTTTCAAAGGGGAATGCGGGATTGTCTTTAACATTAAACTAAAAACAAGTTTTCTTTGTGCAATAGATGCGAAAGAGTAGTAAGAGTTTCTTAGCCAGCGTTTAGTTGGGCAAATGGAGCAGGAAATAAGGGGTTCCCTTTTGATGTTGCTTGCAATTTTGTTTGTTATTGTGAAATTAAGGTGTTGGATGAGATGGACAAATGAAATCAACTAAACTTTCTCTCTCTCTCTCTGTCTCTCTGTATCTGTCTCTTTTGTTGGCAGACACGCCCTTGCTATTTGGAGCTGTGCCGTCGCATCTTGCGGAACACAAACTACCAGGAGCATCAGCATCGCAAGCATGATCTGATGAAGATCTTTACGCGCATCTTCTGCGAGGAGACCGAATGCAGCGCATCCGATCAGCAGCTGGTGCGCGAGATCGCCAACGAATTTCCCCAGTTGTTCAAGGCATAAGCAGTCAGTCCCCCAACTAACCGAAACGTAACGAAACGAAACGAACACACAAAAGCAAAAACCAAATAGATAAACCACACAATATAAATTAAAGTATAATCATGTAAAGCGTTGCTAGTGAGGCTAACAAAGTGAGCCATAAACAAAAACTTTTGAAATTTATCAATTTGATAGGTTCTAGGTCAGGCATTGACAACTGACATTTATGCAAATCAATTTGTTTTTCAATTAACTTGATCTGTTTCGTATAGTTAAGTTCCGTTTTGCGGCATTTTGTAGCGTATCTTATGAGACAGCCAACTATTTGCATATGAGAACAATTCGTATAGGGTATATGTTGTGCTTGTGGGCAATCTTTATAGAGGGCACACACACTAGTTAATAGATGCTCTAGTTATATTATTACTATTATATAATATACATGCAACACTTACATTTAAGTCGGGCAAATGTTAAGCAAAAAGATAAGCCAAAGCTAACCTTAATCACAATGCTCTTTGGATAATTCTAGAGGAACAATATGTTCTTCATGCAATACGAAATGCAGGCATTTTTCAGTTTTAACTACTTTAGTGCATAATGCAAATACATACACATATATACACATACATGTATATGCATTTTTTAGAGATTAACAACCAAATTTATAGAACGAACAAGACACAAATTTTACATCAAAAATTTATAGTTAAAAAACCAAAAAAAAAAAAAAAAGACAAAAGTTATAAAAGCTCACCATGAAAATGAATATTTAATGCAAAATATGAAATGTTAGTTGCAATCAACAATAATTATGAGAAATGATATTTAATCGAATCGAATCGAAGTGCGAAACTAATGTTAAATTTGTTTATATAATCTATGAGAAACAAATCCAAGAAATGAGAAAAAACCAAACCCAAATCGACGACTGTTGTTAAAGCTGAGCGCAAACAGCGAACATTAAAAGAACAAAACTCAAGACAATGTATAATAATAATAAACAAAGAAAGCAAATAGAAAATTATACAAATTTGTTGACACCCTCCCTCTCTCTCTCTCTCTCTCGCTCTCTCTCTCTCTCGCTCTCTCTTTCTCGCTCTTACCAATCAAAAAGCACTTTGGCCAAGTGAAATTTTAAATGTGTTTTTAATCAAAACTTGTTTATTTGTAAGACATTTAAAATTGGTAACAAAGTTGATCAAAGCTATTAAGTTTATTGTTGTTAAACAAGAAAGAAATACGAAACAAAACATGAAAACAAATTGTTAAATTGAATTAAGTATAACAGAAATGTACAAAATACAAATGAATTGTAGACAGAGGACAACAAAACTAGCTAAATGCAATTAACAAAACGCACACTTAAATCAAATATACAAAGATTCGTATTCAAAAGCAAAAATAACAAATTATTATTCAAGTTTATGCAAATGTGCCACGTTTTTAAACTCTTTCCATTCAAATTACAACAACAACAACAACAACAACAACAACAAGAACAGAAATAATATTTTAATTGAACATTTAACTATTTAAATGAAAGTTAGATCAACAATTTGCAACTTTGTTAAACACGGAGTACACGCACCTACACACGCACTCACACACACACACACACCTACACACACACCTACACACACACCTACACACGCACACCTACACACGCACTCGCACACACACACCTACACACCTACACACACACTCACCCACACACACACTCACCCACACACACCTAGACTCACGCACACACACCTAGACTCACGCACACACACCTAGACTCACGCACACACACCTATGCTCGCCTACACTCACGCTCACACACACCTACTCTCACACACCTACTCTCACACACCTACTCTCACACACCTACTCTCACACACCTACTCTCACACCTACACTCACACCTACACTCACACCTACACTCACACACACCTACTCTCACACCTACACACACACTCACACACACACTCACACACACCCACACACACCTACTCCCACTCACTCACACGACTATCAAGTAATTATTGATGAAAACAAGTTAAACGAAGACAATTCTAAGAAAAAGGCAACGCAGCAAAAGGCATTGAAAATGTAACAAACAATGAAATTGCAATAATCGTAAGGTATAAACAAAATATAATAACAAATAAAAATATAAACTTTCAGAAAATCAACTTGCGACCAAGCTTGTCATCATATATGTATATGTAACCTCTGAGAAGCCTTAAAGTATGTATATATATATATCTATATATAATCTTGATCAGAAGCAACAGCCAAGTCTCACTTTCCATTGCCAGACAGTGTATGTATCTTTAGAAATCGTTCGGATTGTTATCATTTGATAACTAAGTTCTTGTAAAATGTTATGTTTACGAACTTATCATCAAATGCTTAACGTATTGAATGCATAGAGACGTTCCTTGATCCCATAAAGCATATCTATTCTAAGCTCGGTTTAGAACAGTCGAGTTGTTATAGCCAAGTTCGAGTGCCAAATTTTATCAAGATATGATATAGCTCTATAGGATCGGTCGAATAGTAGATACTTGAATACTCCCAATATATTCTCATCAAACTCAACATTTGCGAGCTTCTCTATTTGCACGCATCTGTAAAACTGCCGTACGGGCAAATGACTGCAAAAGGGCATTAAATCTTCGACGTGCCGCAGATAAACTTACTTTCTCATTCTATATGTCTATATATGAAACGATTTGTCCGGACTGACTGACTGATTGGTGATCCACGTACAGCCTATGTAATGAAGGAGCCCGTTAAGACGGGTTTTCCGGGAATTCCACCCGCATGTGTGGATTTCAAATGTGCCACTTACAAATCCGGAGTATACCCGCCGTTATCCTTTATAGACACAGGTCAAAATTTGCCACTCGAATAACTCAGTGTAAACTCGATCAATTTTCATAAGTTCTGTCTTTTTGTTCATATTGTGTCTTGTATATCAATTCGGCACCAAAATCTGGCAACATTATTCTTGTCTATTCATAGGTGTATAGCTTTTTCAAGTGTCTCGTTTCGTTCATCGGCAGACTTTTCTATCGACTCTTGTTTTCACTCGACTGTCTTCACTCGAAGCTGTAACCTGTTGAGAATTGCAAGCTTCAAGCAGAAAGTTTCGCTGAAAGTAGATGCAAAGCCAATGCAAATAAAACAATTGCTATAAATATTCGTTTGCTCAACACATGGGTAATTAGAGTTTATTTTGCGATTTACGAGTATAGGTTTTGAGTGGTTTCTGTGCTTATAGAATACCTGTGCCGAACATGGACACATTTATATATTGTGTAAGTATATTATCATATGTGCTTCTTGTATGTTGTCTCTTCAGGCATGACATACATAGGTAGAATAGTAACAATAGCCAAGTAAGTTGAACGAATATTAATACGGTATAGATATTGAGTAATATTGTAATATAGTGTCGATTGCTAGTCGAATCTTGACAATAAGATATATTCTGTTGACAATACGATCCCAAACAACAGCAACATTTAACTTTGGTATAAGATCGCTAGGTTAGCGTAGTTAGCGTAGTTATAGATATATATTATGATGCATATATGCTTAACATGGGGGTTAGTTGTTCACGTACATCCATTTTGGGCCGGTTAACAAATGGCTATAACTATAGCTGTGCATAATTTCCTTCAAGGAACACAAAGTTTAACGATTTTCATTTTCAGTTTTTCTATTTTCCATAGCGGCGACTCACGTCTTCCTTGCTAGTAGGGTAGTCCTTAAGAGTCTTAAGAAAAAAAAATAGCTGCTGCTGCGCTTCGCTGAAAAAGTGTGACCAAGTTTTAGGATTAACCTTTAGCAGGCTCTTTAGCTCACCTTGTAGACTCGCGGCCTCGCGGCCGCCGCCGCCGCCGCATCGAGGACGCGGCGCCTCCGGCTCGGCTCCAGGTTGGAGAACAACTGTCGGGCGTGTGAAGCACAAGCGGCTGCTTTTATAGGAACGATTCGGCTGGGTCCCATTTGCTTCGCTGGTGGAGACAATTTTACGGCCCGATGCGCATCTAACCTAATTCATTTATTTAACGCTTGTCCAACACTGAGCCAACATATTGTTCAATTGCGCCCTAATTCGATTTTGATTGCAAGCGCGCTTATCGCACTTGTGCACACGGCCTGCCTAGGAGCTAAGAGCCTGCCCGGGATATATAGCTCTGACGTCACACGCCGCGACTTCTGTGTGTTTGACTGGAAAGCTTGGCCTAGAGTACTTTCGTCTAAAGTTTCATACACATGAACATAAGCTGTGCTCTCTTATATACCCACGTACATAGCAAGACTTGCACAACTTTTTTCTTATGGTTTCCATACCCCGAATCCATTCACTTAACTGCCAAAAGAAGGAGGGTAGATTGGACTGAAACAGGCAACATGCGACATCCGCAGGTAACACATCCCACATTCTTGATCACAAAGCAGCTTCAAGCTAAGCGCTAGATACATATATACACGAATCCAGGAATGTTTAAATTTACGGATACCTCTCTCTTGAAAATTTGAGAAGAATCATAGATTGGGAAAAAGCAGCACACAAAGCTATGTTTGTATGAATGTGTGTTTGTATATTAGAATTTAGGTATGATTGCATGTATGTGTGCATGTGTGTATGAATATACATATATATTATCGATGCAATTATATATGTTAAAGAATGTGTGCATATATTTTGTATGCAAGACAAAGTTTAGCTCTAGATGCGGTTCAAATTACAAAAAAAACGTATTCTTAACTAAAGCCCTACTACGCGATTCTCACAAATTCAAGTAAGGCATCACTTAAGGTAGAGGGACGGCGGCTGTAATATAGGAGGACACGGCTTCATCTATGGAAAAGGAGGCGGCTTGAAAAATGGAGGAGGCAGATTCAAATATGGAGGTGGCCCAGGCTACGGCTTCGACAGAGAAGGCAGCATCAATTTTAAATGCAGCCATTAAAAAAACTGGTGCGTATTATATATACTTAACTATGTCTCATTATATTTAAAATAAAAGTAACAACTATTACAATCGTATGTATGCATGTTTGCTTGCATGTATTCGAATACATACGAACACATGAATGAACACGAAACGCATTTATAAATATTGCCCCTCTACGCGATTCTCACTAATTCAAGTAAGGTATTCTCTGCTTTTCTGTTCTTTCAGAGTTGTGTTTATATATAAGTTGGTCTTCCGCCTACTGATAGGTGACGAAAAAGGAATCCTGCGTATGAATTTACAGGTGAGTATGAAATTATAGCTGCATATTTTTTATGCCTAAGACATATGTATAAATTCTAGAATAAATGTAGCTCCTAAGAAGCATTGAAACAGACAGATGAACAGAAGGGCAAGGTCCACCCACTCGACTGTTGATGGTGAACAAGAATTTATATACATTATGGGGTCGGAAATGTCTCCTTTTAAGGGTTACATATCTCATGATAAAGTTACGAGGATATACAATATATATATTGATTATCATACTAGTTGAGCCTTGGGGAAGTAGAAATTATATGGTGGAAAGTGGAGCGAAAGTGTTTATGACAGACTCAAAGTGAAAATCTGGAACCTTGTATACTAAGTATATATATAGCTCCGCTTAACTTTCCAATAAATTATTTCCATTTCCCCAGGACTCAAGTGGTGTGGGAATCAATGGACTACCCTACACTGTCATCAGTGACGTCACAGGCTCAGTTGGTCTAACTGAATTTCATTCATAAAATCCTTAAATTGAAAACAGCCCTCACACATTAGACCCACTTGAGCGGAGTTGGTGCTGAAGTCGTTTGCCCTGGCCAAAGCGCAGTGGTGCACATGTTAGATAAGCGAAATTGAATCAATCAATGGGAAATTGAGATTCATTTGGAAAACTGCGTCTCAAGCGCTGCGTGGGTGTTGCCGTACAGATTCCTGGGCTGAGCTTTTGGTATAAATAGACGGCAATGCAACCGGATAAGTCATTCGAGCTTCGAGGCTTGCTGAAGTAACGGCTACTACAGAGACCACATCAATACCGAGACCGGTGCCGATAACCGTAGCTGAAAGACGCCTTCGCTTGGGAGTAACTACAACGGCAGGATGGCCGCTAATCCACGATGGCTGAGGCTTAACTTTCTTGTGCTCCTTCTCCAACTGGGCAGCTTGGAACTTGCACATGCCGACAATCAGGCTTGCAGCAGTCGTCAGCAGGATTGTCCTCTTCAGCCACTGCATCGGTTGATGGAAGATCGCCGAAGCGAGATGGATGAATACGACGAACATCTTGTTTATAGACAACCAAGTGAGCGTATTGAAAAGCTCGAGGATCGCAGCAGCCAGTTGATTCGAGAAGACAATCTGCAGACTGAACGTTCTTCTCGGCGAGAGGAGAACGAGCTGTCACGACGACAAGAGCGGGAGGAACGTGTACAGTTGAATGCTCGTGAAGACAGTCAAGACCGTCGAACAGAAATTCAACGGGAGAAACGCGAAGATCTCCGAAGAGGAGACCGCGCTGATTTTCGCCAAGAAGAACGTGGAGACCTTCGAAGAGAAGATCGCGCCGATTTTCGTCAAGAACGCGAAGATCTCCGAAGAGAAGACCGTGCTGATTTTCGCCAAGAAGAACGTGGAGACCTTCGAAGAGAAGACCGCGCCGATTTTCGTCAAGAACGTGAAGAGCTCCGAAGAGAGGAACGCGCCGATTCTCGTCAAGAAGAACGTGAAGACCTCCGAAGAGAAGACCGCGCCGATTTTCGTCAACAACGTGAAGATCTCCGAAGAGAAGATCGCGCCGATTTTCGTCAAGAAGAACGTGAAGACCTCCGAAGAGAAGACCGCGCCGATTTTCGTCAAGAACGTGAAGAGCTCCGAAGAGAAGATCGCGCCGATTTTCGTCAAGAACGCGAAGAGCTCCGAAGAGAAGATCGCGCCGATTTTCGTCAAGAACGCGAAGAGCTCCGAAGAGAAGATCGCGCCGATTTTCGTCAAGATCGTAAAGAGCTCCGAAGAGAGGAACGCGCCGATTCTCGTCAAGAAGAACGTGAAGACCTCCGAAGAGAAGACCACGCCGATTTTCGTCAACAACGTGAAGATCTCCGAAGAGAAGAACGCGCCGATTTTCGTCAAGAAGACCGTGAAGACCTCCGAAGAGAAGACCGCGCCGATTTTCGTCAAGAAGAACGTGAGGATCTCCGAAGAGAAGATCATGCCGATTTTCGTCAAGAAGAACGCGAGGATCTACGAAGAGAAGAACGCTCCGATTTTCGTCATGAAAAACGTGAAGACCTTCGAAGAGAAGATCGCGCCGATTTTCGTCAAGAACGTGAAGATCTCCGAAGAGAAGAACGCGCCGACTTTCGTCAAGAAGAACGGAAGAACCTCCGAAGAGAAGATCAACAGTTAGATACTCGAGCTTCACAAAGAAACGATCGATTCCTGCGGGAGGAGCGCGAGGTTAACCAACATATGGACCGCGATGATCGTCGCCGTGAGGAAAGGGTTGAGCGTGTGGACGCAGAGCGTATGGAAAGGCGAGTGAGTCGCGAGGATATGCGACGACTGGAGACTGACCCGATTCGCCAAGAAAGTGAACATCACGAGCGTAATTCCATTGACCTGGAAGTAAGACGCGTAGATATCTCTCGACGGGACGATCGCCAACAGGAGCAATCCGACGATCTTACACGGCAAGAACGAGTTGATCGTTTCAATACAGAACGTATGGAAAGGCGAGAGAGTCGGGAGGATATCCGGCAGGCGGAACATGATGTATCATACAGGCAGGTTCGTGACAATCGTGAGCGCAATGTCAACGACATGGAACGCATCAATCTCTCTCGACGTGAAGAACGTGATGATCGCCGTCGGGAGAAGCAAGACGATTTTCGACGGGAGGAACGTAATGACCACCTACATGAAAATCGAGATGTTTACCGACGTGAGGAACGAGAACTAATTCGAAGAGAGGAGCGCAAAGAACGGGACGTTGTGGGAGAAGGTCGAGAAGGTCTGCGGCAGGCAGATCGCGATGTATCTCGAAGACAGGAGCGAGAAGAACGCGATAGTGTAAACACTGAGCAACTGGAAAGGCGAATGAATCGGGACGGTATGCGACGGAAGGAAACCGACTTGACACGAAGGCAGGAAATGGAAAGCAGGTTGGATTCTCGATATGGTGAAGAAATTAATCGGGTTGAGGTTCGACGGGAAAAGCTACCTCGCCGTGAGGAACGAGACGATCTACGACGTGAGGAACGTGACGCTCTTCGACGTGGGGAACGAGCTGTTTCTCGACGACAAGATCGTGAAGATCGAGATTTTATTCGTCACACTATATACACCGAAGTGCGGCGAGATGATTACTCTTCACGTGAGGAGCGTGATGATCGCCGACGGGAGGAACCAGACAATCTCCGACACACTATTCGAGGACAAGAGCGTGCAAGCCGACATCTTGCGGATGTGGAGCAACATGAGTTGCGACTAAATCAAAGGGAGAATGTGCTGACACTACGACAGGAACGAGATGAGCTTAAGAGGTTTGATGCTCGAAGCCGTTTAGACACACGACAAGAACAGATTCCCCGACGTGAAGAACGTGAAGATTATAGACGAGAAGATAGAGACGATAACCGACAGGTGGAACGAGAGGAACGTGTCGATGTGGAACGCACGGAAAGGCGTGTAAATCGTGAAGCGATGCAACGAATTGAGGACGACCTTGCACAGCGACAGGAACAGGAACGTGGCAATCTTCTACGAATGGAACGTGCGGAGCGCATAGAAAGGCAAGATAATCGAGATATGACACGAAGACAGGAACGAGTCAATCGTCAGCCCAATGCCAATGACGAGCAAACCCGGCGCAACCATCTTCGACGTGAGGAGCGTGATATATCAGACAGACAAGAGCGTAACGCCGATCCCTCTCGGCATGGAGAACGTGCTGATCTGCGTCTCGATAGTCTTAACCGAGAACAACGCGTCAGCCTCCGACAAGAGGCGCGTGATAATTTTATTGGTCGTGAAAATCTTGAAGACAGCAGGTTGAGTGCCCAACGGCGACAAGAACGAGACTTATCGGAACTCTATGTAAGAAAGGATCTGGAAAACAAGAAACGGTTCGCCCAGCAAAAGCCCAGTATCTGGATAAGCAACAACTATGCCAAACAGGGACTCTTGATAACTGGTCAAGCGCTGATATTGCTAGTGCTGTATTCCAAGTTGACCAACCGCAAGGGACAGAATCTTGGGTAAGCATTCGGTTTCTTTTTAATGGATATAGTATTAACATAATTTCTATTGATCTGTAGAAACCGGCTAGCTGAACATATCCAGGGCTTTCTACATCCCGTCGAATGCTAAGATACTAAACGAAGGCTTTACGAGAAACCTGATATACTGAAACGCATAAAGTACCTACGAACCCTATGTCCCCCAATACCGTACAACCTAATGAGCAACGAGTTTAAGGCCGAGAGTGGATCTGAGATGTATCTGTAAATGCATTGTACAATTTATTCCAACTGTTACTGAAACTGTAATCTACACTGAACTACAAACAAATATAAGTTATACATAGTTGAGCATATGCAAAGCGAGGAATCTGTTTCAATTTGCTTGTCAGATTTCGCCGCCAATGCCCGTTGCCCAAAACCACATCTAATTGGAGCACCAGAGCCCATTGCACAGTCCCTGAAGTCCCCTGCAGGGACAGGCCACTGCAATTGTCCACTTGGCATATTTGGGCACATGCCCGGACCCGGCATACCATGCATACATATGCGACTACAACTACGAGTATTACCCACTTAAGAGTTAGGAGCCAACCCCCCCACTCGCACACACACACACACACACACACACACACACACACACAGAAACGCACACAAACAGAAGGCCGAACTGGAAAATTATTATTGCGATTTTCCATGTCGGTTGCCTTCATCCTTGTGCGCCTTTTGTATGCCAGACAGTATCGCTGTTGATAAATTTCGCACATATTAGATGCTGGAATGGTCCATACATCTTTCGGTTTTTAAAGGATTTCCCCAAGGGTGCCTGACTGACCGCCTGACTGCCTGACTGCCTGGTTGACTGGCATCGTTCCGACAACCAACCAGTAAGCCATTCTTAATCAGTGGAACCAGCACAAAATTTTACACAATTTTCTTCTATTGGGGATTATTTCGCATGCTAAATGTGTGTACAGTCAACTTATGGCTTTGCACACACACACACAAACAGGCAGACAAACAGACGGACAGTCGGTCAGACGGACTTGCTTGTTTCTGTTTTCAGTCCAGTTTTGCGAATAATTCGTTCAGTTATGGCCTAAAATATGTATATGCACATCTACTTATTAAGGCGAATAGACGAAGAGACGAAGGCTTGCCCTTTTGTATTGCCCTGCAAGGGATTACAGTAAAACTAAACAATTTGATGTGCATAGGGCTGTACTTTAACATATGGCCTCAAACCCAAATGCAACTTAAAGGTAAGGCTGAACACCAAAACAATATTCTGTTTGATGATTCGATTCATGGCAGCAACTAATCTTGTCTTAACACTCCACATTTAGGAAGCCAGGTTTTGGTTCAAGTCTTGGCTTTCCATCATACAAACAACTACCTCCTGATGGTTAATCCTCCCACTCTCGTAGCAATTCGAAGAGTTCAGGTGAGTATATATATATTTGTTCATAAGCTCCAAGTGGAATTGATATGAATTCAGTTTTTGGTACTTATTTATTAATTATCTTGTACTCAAGAGCCCTTCAATCTGTTAAAACGCTTATTCTTGGAAAACAATTATGCTTTGCATAGCGCGCCCCACGTTGGGCGCCATTTTATACAATCGCTTGCTTCTCTCGCATAATTAGCTCAGCATTGCTTCAAATTTGTAGCTAGATTTTATTTCAGAGCGATAAACTGTGCAAAAGACAATCGATTTACAAATATGAAGTAAGGCGATAAGCGATAAATTGTGTGCGTAGCATCAATAAACTTTCATGTGTATCTAAACTATTATGTGGATAAGTATAAAAATTTGAGTTTTACGGCTGTTTATTTACACGCACACACACTCGGGCTGGTTGTAGATTCAAGGCACACACACACACACTCGCACACACACACAAACAGGCAGACAACGGGCGACACTTGCCGGGGCAAGGTTATTCGATATTAAAATGCCACAAAAGCGCAATAAACCAACAAGAAAACATCATAAAAAATTGAGTTTTCAATATTTATTCGAATTAAATAATTCACGCGCGTTGGTCTGGGCGCCATCGCTGGGCCAAATGAAAACCGCACAAGCCGCACACCTAAAGTGATAGCGAGAAGGGGCGAGGGGATTGGAGAGAGAGACAGAGAGAGAGGGGGGGGGGGGGGTTCTGGGAAAGGCGCGTGTATACGTGTGGCTAGACTAGCGGAAGGGCTCAAGAACTGTACAAAAAAAAAAAAGGGCGATGGTATTTACGGAGTCCGGGTGCCGTGTGGAGTCGTTTGGGGTTTGTACGTACGCCATTTTACGAGCATTCGAGGTTTATTTTATGCTTTTAACCACACATACACAACCACCCACACACAACCGCCCACCCACACAGACACACACACACACACACACATACACAAAATTTACACACATAATGCAAAACAACATAAATTTTGTGTCAGAAATCATAAATTTCAATAAAAACAAGAAAGTAATGTTCTATTTTTAGAGCTTCTCAAACTCCGAATACCCTCTCATATACCCCATATATAAATATATGCATAAAATATGTGGTTAGTGTTGTTAAACGTAAAATAAAACACTGGAGCTTGGAATATTCAATTAGACACACGCTTGCCTCTATATCATTTCTCGATTAGTATCACGTTAACATCTGTATAGATAGAAACTCCATTTGTTACAAGCCCAGTGACAGAATCGTCATACCCTGTACAGTTTATAATATAAGCAGCAAAGCGCCAAGTAGATACGTATACTCCTAATGGGCAGCTCTCCCAAAAGCAGTGAATGCAATGCATCAGCAGAGTAGCAGTAGCTAAAGAAAAAAAGTGTTGGAAAGCGCTTTTACATATTGCAGTGCTGACAGAGCTAACTAAATGCACCAGTCAGTTGTGTGAGATAGCTTCAGAAGCTAAAGTCAGCTCTGATTGAGTACGACTGAGAGGCTACGGAGCTGCCGGTCGGACTTCATAGTAGTTAGAAAGTAAGGTTAAAGGTATGTTTTTTATAAAGATTTATTGGAGTTTCTTAAGAAACTTTATTTGAAGAATTAATGTGCTTTATACTGTTCATTTCTCGGTTCGTGAAACTAGCTCTCCAAAGCCTTGCATACAAGTTTTGATTCAGACCTTGATTTGTCCCAAATTCTTAAAATTTATATATGACAAGTCTTATAATAGCTAAACTGGCTCTTACGGTTTGTAATGTGCGCTGATCACCAATCTGCCAATCAGTCAGTCAATCAGTCTGTCAGTCAGTCAATCAGTCAGTAAGACAGCTAATCAGTCAGTCAGCCATTCAGTCAGTCAGCCATTCAGTCAGTCAGTAAGCCAGTCAATCATTCAGTCAGTCAGTCAATCAGTCAGTAAGTCAGCCAATCAGTCAGTAAGTCAGCTAATCAGTCAGTCGGCCATTCAGTCAGTCAGTCAGTAAGCCAGTCAATTATTCAGTCAGTCAGTCAATCATTCAGTCAATCAGCCAGTTAGTCAGTCAATCAGTCAGTAAGTCAGCCAATCAGTCAGGAAGTCAATCAGTCAGTCAATCAGTCAGTCAGACAATCAGTCAATCATTCAGTCAGTCAGTCAATAAGTAAGTCGCTCAGTCTGGTTAAAAAGTTCTATATATACATAGATATTAAGGAATGTATTCAAATATATACTATTTGATATAAATATATCATAAGCTCATTTAATCGGAATGATTAGCAACATATTATATTAACAATAAGAGCTTGTTTCATTGGCAATTCAAAAACATATTGCCAGAATACCCTAAATGACAAAATGTTAATATGCAGAGCATATGCTTAATGATTTGGGCATCCAATAGGGGTATCGTGGTATCGATCGGATAGACCCGTGCTCGAAATCCATTGCAAGTTGATTGGCAAATGCAGCAAATTTTACGCCCGCATCGATGATTGCGACATTGAAATTGGCGGTCGGGTTGGTTTAGTGGGTGGGGGGTGTGGTGGAGTGGGTGTCGCGACATTTGCTCTGATATTTGCTAGCAATTTTCTAAATTATCAATTTCAACGGCAACTGAGCAGCCAGCGAATAAATAAATACATAAATAAAAGAAATACGTGAAAAATGGAAAATGCGCAAAACAGAGCTAACAAAAAATGAAAAAAAAAAAACAACAACATTGTGAAATTGCCAACTGGTAAAATTCGTGAAAATTCATGAAAATTCGGTTCAGAAAACCGCAGCAATTCGAGCAACGACAGCAAAAATTCACCACAAGTTGCCATTAAACGTCAATAGAGCTGAATGCGAAATGGGGCTCAGAAATTGGTAGATTGCAGTGGGAGGAGCGAGTGGGTGCCGTCGGGGAAGGGGAGGGGGATGGGCGTGGGTGTTATAGAGGAAGAGGACAGTAGAAGTCGTAGGCGGAGTTGGGGGGAGATGCCATTGAAGCTGCGACGCCCTAAGCGAAATGTGCAGTTAAATAAAAATCAAAGCGGTTTACGTTATCAGCGACGATTTGCCTGAAAGGGGAGGGGGGAGCAAGCAGAGTTGGGGCCAGTTGCGTTGGAATCGAATTTCCAATGCGAACAACTTGCGTTGACAGCGCCAAACGTTTGCATAATCCCCACCCACAAGCAATCAGCCTCCCCCCCCTCCAGACAGCAAAGCCACCCGAAACTGAGTTCAGGCCCAAGCAGCCTAACTCTGGCTTGCCACGCCCCCAGCGCCCACAGAGATGCATTTGTGCGAGCAAATGGGAAATTGGTTTATGCAACAGACTTTTATGGTGCACGTCAGGCCGGCGCCGAGGCAAACTTTGACAGCGCAACGCAGAGTCGCAGGCAAATTTTCTAAATAGAAGCGACTACAGCTTCAGCTCGACTAGGAGCTGCGTGGGACCTGGGCATTTGTCTGGGTCGTTGGGGTTTTCTCTGGGTGCAAAACATTGCAGCAGCATCCATTGCATTCGTGCAAATAAATTTGCTGTTCACGTACATGAAAGCCGTTTGCACAAGCATGCAATCATCCACAAATATTGTCTAAGCGCACACACACACAAACACACACAAACACTCCCCCTGCAGATACCCACATACACAGCCACACCCACACTCATGTTGTCGCCTTGTACAGTTTTGATAATCCACGGCTCGTTATTGAATTGATCAATTGGAAAGCCGCCGCAACAGCAATTGCAACCGCATGTCAATTGGTAGGCGCAAGGCAGGACCCTATAGCAATCAGCCCTACCAGCCGTCACTTACCCTGGCCTGCGTCCACTGTTACTCATAATTTGTTGGTCTGACGTTTTACCAACTGTGCCTTGCCCTACCCCACACTACCGTACCCAGCTGTATCCTACACTACCGAGCCCTGGCATACCGTACCGTACTCTACCCAACCCTACCGTACTATACTACCCTTCACTAGCTTGACCCTGTACTATCTGTACTCTATCCTGTCCTATCCTACTGTTACCCACTACAATAGCTTACACTACCCTTCACTACCTTTCTCTACGCAACTCTATTTTAAACTACCCCAAGCCATCCCCCCCTGTTACACGTTGCGCGACCTGGCGCTCTAACAGCCGTACCATGTCCGACCCTACACTACCGTCCCCTTCCTTTACCCACTAAACATTTCGTGGTCTGGGGCTCTACCGGCAGTATGCCACCCAATCGTACCCTGCATGGCCCTACCGTGCCCTTTATTCGAAGCTTGGCCTGGCGCTCAGCTGTGGGTCCTGCAGCTGAGTTAGGTCTCGGCTGAAGATGTTGCTGCTGCTGCACACAATCCCAAATGATGACATTTACTGGCGCGCCCAGCTCGTTGCACCTACCACATGCCACCTGCCACATGCCACGTCCTTGAGTTTTATGGGATTTTTAGATATTTATAGATTGCGCTCTTACAATCGCTTTGCTTTGACTGGGTTTGCTGGCTGCCAGCAAAAGTTGTGTGTGCTAACAAATGCCCAATCCAAGTGTCTGTGTGTGTGTGTGTGTGTGTGTGTGTGTGTGTGTGGGAGCTGTTGCGCAACGAAGCATAAAAAATGGCTGCATTCAAGACACGGCAAATGCCTTCAGTTCGAGGTGGAGACGCCAAGCAGCGGCAAATCAAAGTCAATTTGGCAAAGAGAAGAAAAAGGATCTCAGAGTCACCCTCGAGTGGCATGTCCTTGCTGATACCATAAGGCAAGTAGGAAAAAGTGGTTGGGGCCTAGACAGCAAGGAGCAAAGAAATCGAGTAACAAGTGGAGTGGATTTCGGGTGGTCGGCGGTGGCTGGCTCTGTCTTGACAGAGAGCTGGACTCCCTCCAGAGGCAGTGGTCAAAAGGACTTTTAACATATTGTATAGCCTTGCAATTTTCTCTGGCAAGCACTACCTACATACTTGCCACGGGTAATATTTGTACATAGATAAAACAAGCAACGACGGCTAAATGTGCCACGCTGACGTTTGAATACCCTCGATGTTTTTCCATATAATAAAGTAGTTTGATATAAAGTAGTCAGAAATTTACCCGTTTTCACAATCAGCTTTCATTTCTAACGGAAGCGCTTGAAAGCTTGGCCATATTCCAAAAGCTGTTAAGTTCCTTCAATCATAAAACTTGAAGAATATCTTATTTAAAATTTAAAGCATTGAAAAGCAAAAAGTTAAAATAAGTGCATTAACTCCAACTTCAAGCTAAAAGAAAAAGCACATGAAAGCTGCAAGCCAAAGGAGAATTGACTTTAAGACCAGAATATCTATAGAAATCCAAGTTGTTAGCTTAAAGCTCTTTCAAAGCTTTTAACGTTTGAATGAGTGAGAGAAAGAAGTTTTGGAAGCACATTTAAGCTCTAAGCTCGAATAAATACAATTAATGAAGGTAAGATGCTTTCAAAGCTCTCTGTAAACGCAAGCTAAGATAAGCTTTGGCATCTCTCTAATAAAAGCTGGTTGAACTCAAACATAAGAAGTCTGAGAATGCGATTCTAAGAAGCCGAGCTTTTTAGCACAACATTGTGCAGACTTGACAGTTGGAGACCTCATAAGTTTTACAGTCGCGGACATAATTGATTTTTCGGGCAGTGCTATAAAAAAGATGGTTGTCGTAACAGTTTACCGTTATGCCGTTATTACTGCCCCAGTTGCACTGGCCGCGACTTTTTGTCCCAAATGTTGCAAGCCTTGACTTGCGCTTAAACATGCCGCCTGCCTGCAGCCGGACAAGGGCGCCGCGTTGCTGTTGGGGAGCTGAAAAATTCAATTAGAAATTTACATAGTTGCAGGGCCCAAGCCCAGCGGCAACCCACCAACCCCTCTGGCGCTGTAGGCGAGCGGGGGGCTTAAAGGTCCAATTGGCCGCCGTTGCGTGGTGCCCCCAGGCACAGTTCGCATTGGCAACTGTATCGACATCCGCATCCGCATTCGCATCCAGTCACAGTCCCAGCCACAGCCACATGTTCATCCATTGTGCAACAGAGCGTGTGGCAAATTGAATTTTTGCGGCCAGACAACCGGAGGGGGCAGACAGTCAGGGCGCGGTGCAGCGGCAACTGAGCGCATTCCCGTCCCAAAGATACCCTGGAACCAGCGCACACACATAGCCTGGATGCCGCAGCAGCTGTGCTTCCCCCTTTCTCAGCCCCTACACTTTCTTAAATTACTTCGGTGCTTATAGTCAGATCTTTATGAAATTTGTAATGCCTTTGTATTTTGAGCAAAGGTGTGTGCATACCTAGGTACGAGGCTTGCACTTCAAAGATGGGGATTTTCCCCAATTTCGCAGGGAATAAGCGGGAGATATCTAAAAGTGGAATATTCCTAATCAGTGTGTACTATACTAGAGCCTTCATATTACTTTTGGAGTATATTTCTTTTAAAGTCTTCTAGATATGCTTGAATAGAAAGTTGTTTGAGACTCGACTAAAAACTTGAATAAGGAAATTCTTTAAAGCTAGAATCTTAATCTCTTATAATCTCCGTGTTCTAGAATGACATAGTTCGTCATCCCGATCAGCCCCTCTCTCTCTCTCTCTTTCTCTCTCGCTCTCTCTCTCTCTCTCCCTCTCTCTCTCTGCCTGTCACATACATAAGGACAAATCCATGATGTCCTTTTTATGTTTGCAATTTTGCAGCGGGTACAGGGTATAACAAGGTGTTGATGGACTGCGACATGGTTACACAAATTGCATATTGCAACGGACATAGACACGAATTTGGCAAATGGCCAAAAGCTGCTGGCCAAATGCGCTGCGCTTCACTGCGGCCGCATGACGTTGCAGCTAATTAAACGCGAAAATTGTATGAAAGCTGCGCAGCGCCAACTGAAATTGTAACCAGCCTGGACAGATGGGTCGTGGGCAGTGGGCAATGGTAGGTGGAAGGTGGGATGTGGGCGTGCCAGCAAATGTGCCAAATCGTGACCCCAGGCACTGGTTACCCTTTGCAGCAGACATTAATGTCCCAATGCTAAATACACATATGATGTTTGGATATATAATAAGAATGTTAGCTTTGGCTGATTGACCGACTGATTGATTGACTGATTGATGATCAGACGGTAACGGCTGGAAAGCCGTAATTTTTACAGCAACTGCAACTGGGAAAGTGACGAAATGATCTGGGCGAGAGCTTTACTTTCATCATATATGTATATATCTGTATGTATGTATATGTTGTCTATTATCGAACGCAGCATATGCTGGAAATAGAGCGCCTCTCTGCGATTCTCATAAATTCAAGTAAGCCTTGCAGTTTTTCATGATTGGTTTATAAGTGTAAAGTGAATAGTTAATATGGGAAATCCAATAAACTTAATCCCTTCTCTTACTTTCATTACTTCTGTGATCTTTCCCTTTCCCTCGCTCTCCCACCCTCGCTCGCCCTTCCTTCTTTTCTATGCTCTCTTTATTACTCATTCTTTCTCTACTTTTGTTGATTATTGAAGGGGTATTCATAGTAATACAGATAAAGCCATATCAAATTATCAAAGAGCTTTAGATTCATAGAGTATTTAATTCTTGACGCTGTCAAAGATAACAAATTTTTTATTATTTGTTGCATTCAATTGGAATTGCGATTCACTTGGAGCAGCCAGCCGATACGAAATTGAATACAGCAGATTACGAACTAGAACGTGAGCGGGTTAGTGGATGCGGATGCGGATACGGATGCGGATACGGATGAGGATGCGGATGCGGATGCGGATACTATGATGCAGCTGCTGCTGAAATGGAAACCGAAATTTGGCTTTTATTTTATTTTCTGTTTATTTTTTTTGGGGCAACTTCTGGCCGTGCGGCTGTTGAAGCTGGCCTCCGAGGAGCAGCTCGGAATTAGACTGAAAAATAATTGCAACTGGCGCTCGTTTCAATTAAGTTCGGCGCACAAAATGCGCCCCATCACGTAGCACATAGCCCAACCGCCTGCAGCATGTGGCATGCAGTCGCTACTGGCTCTGCCTTAATCAGAGCCCGTGCCCGTGCCCGACCCACTCCCTTTTGCCGTCCCCAGTTGTTGCTAATTATTGCTGCGCTGCGCTTTCGGCCAGCTGAGTGCACACAATGGTGCCGCTGCAGCTGCCACTTTGCCCCATCGCCGTGCCGCCGCCGGTCGCCTAGCTACCAGAAACGATTGCAGCGCAATTTAACAGATGCAACCGGCAACAACTGCACCCGAGGGATGCATTTCGTTGGCTGCAGCTCCAGCTGCTTTGTTAAACAGTTAACTTGACGCACCGCACCGCGCCGCTCCGCGTCCCACACTGCGGGGCGTGGCGCTTTACCTTGCCAATTGGGCTCCTGGCCGTGGCCATAAATCGCTGCAATTTGCCATGTTCCTGCTACATCATCGCATCGGCCATCAAATTTCTTTCCACAAATCACTCGTTCGCTTTTCCATTCGCATTCGGACTTCATTTCAGCGCCATTAGCTGCCACATAACTCATGCCACAAAATGCCACCAATGACACGGCATGATAAGGGGGGGTTGGGGTCATGTGACAAGGTGGGAGGGGAGGCGGTGGGTGGATCAACAGCATCCACAACTTGGATAATTGAATTGGAATGACGACTCTCGCGCTCTTGTTATACCCTGTATATGAAAATGGGCTAAAAGGGTATACTGGTTTTGTGCAACTGTATGTCACAGGCAACACTCGATACACCCAACCTCAATTGCGTATATGCCTGACCGATCTTGGAGATTCTAACCTCCAGCTACAGATAGATACAGCAGATGTTGTATGTAGATTCTCGTATGGGCTACCAGATTTGACATAAGTATATCATTTTTCAGATAGTTATTCTCACTCTCACCAAAGTGAAGAGAATTTAACTCCCTAATCTCGAACGTTGCGCTTCGCCGCCGGATTTGGGCACTGATCGGACAATAAGCACCGAAGCTGCTCAAGCATGCACTATGATTAGAAGTTCGAATGTTTGTCACGGCAGCCCCACTCAGCTGAGCTTGGGCTCATAGTCGGGCAATGCCGATTAGAGACTTAGTTGTTGCTTTTGTCGCCAGGCATTCAGTTGAATTCCTTGGGCCAATGTGTTCATTGTCCTTGTCCACTTCGAGTTGCCTCTCGTTGTCCACTTGCAGCTAATTAAAGCTAATCGTGTTGTCGAGTTAAGTCTGCTGTAAGTGCTATACACTGTGAGAAATAGACAGCCTACAACTTTTATGCGCAGCACTTTTGTAGGCAATTCGAAAATGTGTACTCTGTAAAAAAATGTGTACCCAAAATATGTTTCTTTTTCAGACTTCAGCCTTACTTGGTTTTACCTCCAAATTGTTTGAAGAATGCAAACTTTTGAATTTCCAATTAGTAAGAATAAAAAATGCACAGCCTCCTCTTCGAAAATATATATATTCTGCTGAACGTGAAGTACTTATAATAAACTAAAATTGAAATTAGAATGTTCAAATGATAATCACATGTTTTCATGGTCTTTAAAAAATATCAAGCTGATAGAAAATGCAACTTGAGCTCCCCTTTTCCTCAGTGTAGTTACGCTTTCTCTCAACATTCTCGAAGGTATAGCTAACAAGCGTACTGGCTGGCTGGACTTTGTTGGCCAGGGGAGGGGGACAAGGCACTCGCTTCGACTGTGCAAACATAGTCGATTTGTTGAAAACAAAACCCAGCCCCGCCCCCGCCCGCCCGTTCGTACGACAGCCGAGCTACAGCCTAAAATAAAAGCCGAACTCGAAACCGACACCAAAGCCCGAACCGTGTTGGCGGTGCGTGTGCGACAAATTCGCCCCGTTACATTTTTGCGGCGAATTCAAGAAAGCTTCGCATTGACTGTGTGTGCGGGCGTTTGGCATGGGTCGGCTGGCAAGGAGAGGGGCTATTGGTTTGATGTGTGCTCAATGGAGAGGGGTAGTCGGCAGGCAGGCGGGTTGGTCTAAGTCAAGCCAGGGCCACTTCCGCCACATGGACGCGCCTTCAGCTGAGCTGCGTTCTGTTCAGTTGACGATGAACCGTGGAATCTTTTCACTTTCCCCCTTGCCAAAAGAAAGAGAATTTCTTAAGATTTCATTTGAGTATTCACACAGGGTGCCACGTGTACAGGGTGAATCATATTTACGTTCGTGTAACATTTAATTCTTGGTCTATTACGACTGTCTTTAGTTTTCTTTGGATGGAGCTGCCGTAAAGATGAAAGACATAACAGGGCAGTCGAAATATATTGGATATAAGTAAGAAACAACCAGAATTCGACTCGAAAAACGCCGGGTAACTTCTTTCAGTATTACAAATTACTTTCGAAATTAATGAAATTCGTTCCGATTTGAATTCCATTTAAAGAAATAACTAAAATTCCTAATTTCTTACCCCACGAGATGTCAAGTTTTTGAGCTCCCCGCTCCACGGTGCGATGTTCGCTTGGCCCTATGACAACATTGTGGGCCACACGCTGCTGGCGGGGAGGGGGAGGGGGTCGGTCGCCCAACTGGCCAAGTTGGTAGCATTTACTACATTGTGCTTAACACTTTCCGCCTGCAACTCGTCGCAGTTGCAGAGCAGAGCAGAGCAGAGCAGCCTCTGTCAGCTCTGTCAGTCCCACAGGCTGCTGCCGCAGCTTCACTCTGCCTCTTCCCCATCGCCCCCGCCGCCCACTGCCGCCGCATGTTGCAAAGTTGTGCGGCTTGCTGATGTATGCTCATATAACTTTGCCACTAACGAGACTCATGAGCTGCATAATAATGAGACAGCGGCTTGGCGCGGCATGGCTTGGCTTGGCTTGGAGCGTCGCCGGCTCGCCAGGCTCTTAGTCCGCAAATAGGCGCCAACGGTCGCTGTAATCAGTGAGCTTCCCAGAGCGAGAAGCCAATCCGCAAATCCCACACACAAAAGTTCTTGCCTCTGGCGCAGTGCCTCATCGATATGTGTATACACATATATATATATCTGTTTATAGTCGGGGGCCATCAATCAGGCAGGCGGCACAAATGGAGCTGGCTTCGTGGCTCCTCCAATGAATTCAATACGATTAATTTAGCAACTGATTTGCCGTTGACGTATAACAATGCAGCATAATGTGGCACAATTATTCATTTCATTGAGGCGGTCGGGGTCTGGGTGAAAAAAGTTGCTGTACGCTCTTGGGGCCAGGCAGGCGCCAATATGATTTACCCAGATGCTTTCCCCAGTCCTCCAATCATCCTGCTATCCATCAGATACATCGTCAAGTGCTTAGCGGTTGCGCTCGCTCTTTAAGACTTCAAGATACTTTTGGTCGAAGACTTTTCTCAATGTGTTGTTGGGCAAATTTTGAATCCAGTTCTAGATATCATATTCATGTTCTAATAATTGCATAAGCCTCGATCAGGCAACATGGAAGTGAATCAGGCAAGTATTCCTTATCAGGTGGGGCACAGATTCCATTCCAGCCCAGTCCTTGATTGGAAATGGTTTCCAAGACATCAGAATCTTAAGTTTACTTGGGATATTCATAGTCGTAGTTATGCGATTCATTTGAGGACCATCTCAGCTACTTTAAAGGAAGATCTATCTATAAATTATCTTCTAGCAATGAAGTTAACTATTTGCCATTGCTTAGTTTGTGCCCAAACGAATCGGTTGTTGGTCATTTTCTTGGCCAGTTGTCTTTTCAATTACCAACCGAATGTAGCACAAAAAGTACATATAGAAAAAATGAGAGCTCTAGTCGGGCGTGCCCAACTAGCAGATACCCTAATCCCAGCTCGCTTCTTCAAATATGTATATACATGCTTCTTACTTCTTTAATTACGTACTTCTTTCTCCCATTGTCCCAAACTTCCAGACTTTACAGTCCGATACTTCTGAAACTAGATATGCAGGGAGGTATTCAAGAAGTATTCATCAAAAGTTTGACATGTCTAGCTCTTAAAATCTTCAACATACTCATAAAGAAGCTTGCTTTAAAATCGATATTAATCGATATAATGAAAGTAAGGGACAGTATCGAGTAGCTCGTTCTGCGTGGGGTGTACGTAAATAGATCTATATCAAATTGGAAATCTCCGGTTGTAGGCCAGATGGACTTGGCTATCGTGTGTTCGGGGACGCCGCCTTCTGCCTGCACAGAATCATGATGCCCATTTACGCACTTGCCACTTGGTTAAGGGTATAAAAACTTTACCAGCAATTCGCAGCCGCACTTCCCCTCTCCTCCTCACAGCCACCCGCCCCCCCTCTGGTGCAGGCACTCGCCATGCCGGGCCCCTTGGCCCGTTGCGTTACAAGTGCAAATTAGTCGAGAGTGCCAACAAATTTAACGAGCAAATTTACACTCGAGCAGCGGCCACGACCGGAATTCAGTTTTGGAAAGCGACTTGCAGAAGAAGTCGCCAACACTGGCCAACGGAACGGCACGGACCGGGGTCCAGCCTGGCCCCGTCCAGTCCAGTCCAGTTCAGTTCAGTTCGGTGCCTGCCCCGTTGTGGCCCTGCTCTTCCTGCTTGCTGTTTGCCAGATCAAAATGGGACTTGAGCAGCGCGCCAGCCAGTTGTAAATTTTGTGTTTGCGCTTCCGGGCCCCGAGGCAGCAACAGTCACTCCCTCCCTTCCCCCTCCCCCCTCTCTCTCTCTCGTTGTTGTGTGTGCCCGTTTTAATTTAGGGAGCACAGCACAGCAATTGCCCAAAAAATAAGAAGAAAAAAACACCGTGAACGCTGGAACCTTTCCTCGGCTCCGAGTGTCTTATTACGGACCTGTGTTTGCTGCGCCTCTTCCTGCCGAGGGTCGCGGGTCGAGGGCGTTGCCAACTTTACAGCAGGACCTGCTGTGCGTATCAGTGCAAACTGTTTGCCTCACACTGCCACGCCCCCCAGTTCACGCCCCGTTCCGCCGAGATGTCGGCTGGATGGAGCATCTTTTATGAGGATTTCCTTTGAATTTCACTTTGCCTTGACCGTGTTTTGTCGCTGTCCCGGCCGGCTCCTTATGCGAATATCGCTGGGCGGAACCGTGTGTGTTTGTCGTGTTCAAATTGAATCAAATATTGGTTTCAGGCATCTCGAGCGGTCACTGGGAGAAGCGATGGGCGCGTGAGTTTTGATTGCTGGCCAGACACGAGCACGCACGCAGTCGAAACAAAGTAACTAATCACAATCGTGCACGACCCAACACGAGTAAGCACGAGTAAGAGTATAAGGTGACACGACCTAACACGAAAAAGACAGGTTAACACGAATAAACATAAAAGTATATATATTTTGAATAACAAAAATATTAATCAAAGGAATAAAAAATCAAAGGAGTATCCCCAAATAGTCCACAAAATACTCGTGTCTTCTAAATACATCTTTGACTTCATGTCTCGTGTCTTGCTTGAACTATGTTTTTCGTGTTCGTGCCGTGTTGCAGCAAATGCCAGCACGCGACACGCCCATCACTAATTGAGACTGCAGTGTCCTGTGGCAACGTCTCTGACTTTTGACCCAGCCCCCTTTGGGTTGGCTTAGGCAACGGCCGAGCCTCTGCCTGGCAACGCCATTCCGGTCCGGTCCGGTCCGGTCCGGACCGGGTCCGTGTCCGTGTCGGTGTCTGGAAGTGGGCCCGTTTCTGGATGCTGCTTCTGTTTTTGGCCAGCTGTGAACCCATGTCAACTTTAATTGAATTTGATAGAACAAATATTTAGCAGCATCGCGTACCGTTTACACCCAGCACACTTAGGGGACAGGCCCCCCTCCCGGCATCCGGCACCCCTCAACATCCCTCAGTCATCCCAAGTCGAACAATAGTTGGGGGCCACCTTCGAGGACCTGGCGCGTTTTTATAATCAATGAATTGCTATGTCATAATTAAGCAAAATATATTTATATTTTTAGCTTTGAGCAAAGTCCGCTTTATGTCTTTGTTTTACGCATTTTCGCATTTTCCATTTGGAATTTCAATTAATTAATGTTTGATTTCTGCTGCTTTTATCTATTTGGCTTTGAAGTGCGTTTTCCTCGAATTGCGTTAAAGTTGAGAGAGAGACTATTTGGCTCAAATCTTGATTGTAATCAACGTTTTCAGAACCTTTAAGTTCCTCGGGGACAATGCATAAGATAAACATACCTAAGTCCAACTTTTGATCCACATTTTCGATTAAGAGGGGTGAAATTTGCGAAAAATGTGGAAACACAAAGAACCTTTAAGATGAATGTTTCGCGACTTTTTCCCATGTGTGTGTGAATCTTCCAAGCTGACATATTTATAAAGTTTTTTGTAGAGCTCTGAAAAATCTTCAACTTGCTTCATCCCTCCTCCTCTGGCATTTGACGAAAGGACCTATCGCAGGTCGTTTCCACGCTTTTTCCACTTTCCGAAATCAGTTGCAGCAAGACTTTCCAGCTTTTACGGCTTGCGCTGTGCGTTCATAACCAATCCGTCAGTCGGAACAAAGGGTCTTGAATAAAGAGAAAGGCATCTGGTCTCAACAGCTTTATTACGATACTTTTTATGCGTATATATATGTATATAAAAGAAATGAGCTACGGAGATGGAAAGGGTGCTTAAAGTGCCAAATAATGCGGGGTATATTGAAAGAATCAGAGCCGGGAATTGCATGCAGAGGCATGCGGCATGCGGCATGTGGCATGTGGCATATGCATATGAGTAAATCAAAAGTGTTGTCTTTCTTCTGTTCTGTTCTGTTCTGTTCTGTGCTGTGCTGTGCTGTTCAACTCCCTCTGCTGTTCTGGTGCAGCTTCTACTGTTTTTCCATGCCGTTTGCTTTCGTTATTAAATTGCCAGCCACGTAGCGCACACTGGGAAGTATTTATTAAGTCATAAGCTTCAGTTCCAGCTCCATCTCCATCTCCAGCTCTAGCTCCAGCTCCAGGGCCAGATGGAGCAGCACCTCCCACGCTCACACTCACACTCACACCCACATTCACACTCGCCTGTGTACATACATTACGGAAACGCACTCATATGAACGTAACTGTGCGGCTACTGGATCCAGGCATTGCGCTGCGGCTGCACATTGGGCAGCAATGCAATCAAATTTGGGCCAAATCTGGCTCGAGCCTAAAATATAAATATGGGTATTGATAAGTCCTTATTACTCACAAGCATGAGTTATGCTCGCTTTTGAAATGAACTGGCTCGAACCTGGCATCGCCCATGTTTCAAATTTAAGACCTAGCTACTTAATCCAATAAAGCTTTGTTTAAACTTAAGTTTATTGATTAAGTGTTGTAAAGCTCAGATATTGAGACGTTACCAACACTTACGCAGATTACCTAAACGCCAATCAATGCTTGTTTTTGCTAGTTGAACTAGTACATCATTAAAGTCAAGTCTGCAGGCCGCTGGTTCAACTTTTTCGGTGGTTCAATTTGCAGTTCGGTTCCTTAATTATATTTTTACTCTCTGTGAAGTGGGATTTGGTTCCAAAACGTGATTCGTCACAGTATTTCCAATTATACATATAATAACTCCATTAACTTTATGTATTTCCATATTCTTGTTCATCCAAAATTTGTCATAAGTATGATACGGACCTATGCTTCAGTTTAAGATTCAGCTATTCTGCATTTCCTTAAGTTATTCTTAAGTAAAAACTAAACTTTAGTTTGCCCCACTGTGCGCGAGGTGCATTTCACACCTGCCCCAAAAGGGGCAAATGGCCCAGCAGCAGCCACAGCGGCACACACAGCTATAGCAAATGAAAACACAGAATGCAGCACACTCACACACACACACACTGTGAGTGTGGGTGGATGTGTGTGTAGCTGAACACACACTCATATACATATGCAGGTGTGCTTAAACATATAGGGTGTTAACAATGAGCACTGAACTTATGGTGCCAACGACTCTGCTCCTCCAGCCGTGTGCGACACACACAAACACGCACACACACACACACACACACATACGCGCAAATGTGTATGTGAATCTGCTTGCAATTGCAGAGTACAAACTTTGCGAATCTTAACGATTTGCTTATTATACCCTATGCCCATTTTCAATGGCTATAACGGGTATAATGTTTTTCAACAGACAGCAGATGGCAGCTGCGACCTGTCAATGTATATATATATATATATATAAATATCTTGATCTGGCTGACAAGCTGATGCTGAGTCGATCTAGCTATGCTCATCCGTCCGTCCGTCCGTCGCGTCAATCTCAACGGTTGCCTTTGTGGTTACAAAGGCTAGAGATTTGATATAAATACGTATTCCCCTGTTCCATGAGCTTTTCATACTCTTATTTGTATATGTAGATATGTACATAGCTTCTCTTATACTTAGTATACATGGGAATAGAATAGTCTAATTCATGGATAGCTCACCCCAAAATTGCTCAAAATCCATTGAGCTTAGGTATCTGCACATATTTGGATGCTATATAAAGGCCCTGAAAAATTCATTCTAATCGGACAATAAGCACCGAAGTTCCTTAAGAATGCATTTCCTATAGTGTGGGGCAAAGGGAAGAGGAAGCACGACCGTGTGTGTGTGTGTGTGTGTGTGTGTGTAGATGTATGCGTTTAGGTATCTACAGTAGAGACCCATAAGGCAGTCTACAGGGCACCACCCAGTCAGGCAGACCCGGCTAGCGAGCTTTTAGTTGCTTATTCCTTTGCCTCTTGCAGTTACTGGGTATTCTTTTAGTTCATCATTTCGCGGCATCCTCACTGTGGCAGCGACGGAGGCAGCGGCTGTGTGGCACGACCCTGACCGCAGCGACGAAAACGCCTTTGCCACGCATCCGTGACTCTGGAGCCATTTTATGTGCATTGTCTAACCGAAACTGAATTTCTGCTTTAATTGTTTCACATGTTGCACACACACACGCACACACACACACACGCACACACTCGCACACACACACACACGCACACACTCGCACACACACACACACGCACACACTCGCACACCCACACACACACACACACACACACACACACACACACACACACACTTGTGGCCCGTTCAAATATATGCAACTTCTTGTTATCCAAACATTTACTGTAAATATTTTAAATGTAAATCGATCCGAAATTAGTTTTCAATTAAAATGCTTTAAAATCCATTTAAAACTTTCAAGCCCTTGGTTCACAGTCAGGCTATAAAATTTTCCAATGAACTACAAAGTTCGCTTGTTAGCTGGAATTTCAGGGTTCAAAGGTCGCACGATTTCCGTAAAACTAGGAAAGTATTTCTACTCGAAATACGCCCAGCTTCTAAATGTTTATCTTATTTGGTTACTAATTTAACATTGGATCGATAAATGGGTAATCCGAAGACCCGAAGGAGTGTGGGGTGAGGGGAGGGGTTAGGGATTGGGCTAAGTCTGCC
Source organism: Drosophila kanekoi (assembly GCA_037075305.1). Taxonomy (NCBI): domain Eukaryota; kingdom Metazoa; phylum Arthropoda; class Insecta; order Diptera; family Drosophilidae; genus Drosophila; species Drosophila kanekoi. The sequence goes on from JBAMCE010000451.1 coordinate 12,328,560, forward strand.
ATAAAGTATTTACAAGCTGTGCACATCCATCCGAGAGAGCCTACGCACGGCAAGCTCTTATAATTTTCAAATCGATATTTATCGATTTTGCTAAAATAGCAGAAAAGTGGAAACTAAAATATACTTGCGGAGTTCCCACACAACATTCCGTAGTGCCTAATTCTGTGTGCTCCTATACGTTTGCCCTTCACATTTTACAGGGTATAAAAATATTCATTTATTTATCCATTTATACCCTAGGCTTAAGGCGTTCAGTAGGTATATGACATTACAAATACCCTGTACATAATAGAACAATGGAATATAATAATAAAATTCTGATAACTCTGTTCCTCTATACTCGCAAGGCGACGCTGTAGCCCAATGTACCCCCTTTGAGCCCTAAATACAGGGCATTAGAAACAAAAGCTCTGCAATAACTAATTTAATTATGTGGCCAAATTGCAGCATCAGTCGTTATTATTGTTTTTGTTGCTGTTGTTTTTGTACTCTTGGCTGCATAAATCACTTGAAGAGAATGTGGTGGGCGGGTAACAGGCGAACGGGGGGAGGGGGAGGGCAGGAGCTGAGGGAGTGCGCCATGAAAATGTCTTTGACGGCGGGATATCGCAATTCCAAGCCATTGACTCAAATTTGTCGACTGGCTCCACAGCTCGCACAGCATTAGACCCTGCGGCCACGCCCCCAAAAAAAGCGGACTAAACTGTTCGCATTAAAACGACACACAAAGCCAGGAGGATGGCTGAGGAGGAGGGGGGGGGGGGGGGGACAATAGCAGGACAAGAGACAGGACATGCTGCGTAGTCTAGACTGGCAAGCTAATAAACTCTCCCAAACCCGACAGCAGCTTAAGCGGCATTAATGACGCGTTGGCGTCCAAATGATTTATTAACAGCCCGAGCAGCTCCCGTTGATGAAGCTGTTGTGGGCTCTATATGGCAGCATCTCTTCTGGAATCCCATTAAGATTGCTTTCAAGATTACGCCCAGGCCCCCAGAAGCCCAAACTAAATTCTTCCATAAGAAACACATGAGGATGCTCTGGAAGTCGGAAACCTGGAAATCTTCTAGCTATTTCTTAGCTGCTCTTCTTCTTCATCTCCTTCTTGCCCAACATTATGTAGGGGGCATCCTTGGGTAACTTGAGATTCTCTTATCCGATACTTGTGAAATTTTCAGGGTCTTAGCCAAGCACCAAATTGCGTGTGCATACCAAAGCCCAAGACTCTATCCTTGGAAATTAGGCGTTCTACGCTACAGGAAGGAATGGGTAGAGTTATCCAAAAATGAAATGTCAAACCATTATATACCCATATTCAATGTATACCCTAGGACGTTTCCCCCACACTAATATTCTCATAGCAATTTTGGAATAATTCCTCCAGTTTCTATCCCGTTGCAGGCGCATGAAACAGAAAAAATATATATGACAACATTCTCCTGTTCATGAAAATAAAATTACGAGAAATAGAACCCCATGCTGTATACTGTCATTTGGACATTTGGACTTCACAGGACCTATTCAACTGAATCCAGGCATAATTTAAGCAGTGTATAGAAACTTTCCTTAAAAATAATGTGCTAGAAAATGCTTTCAAATTTAAACTCAGTTAGCTGTAAGACAGCAATTATATAGACCTGTTTTATTCATTAACAAGTAAAATACAATATTTGTCATGTCAACGTAATCCCAGTAATTATTTTACTGTAATGTCAAGTCAAGGCGCACACACACACATACATACATACCTGCATGCATGCATAGTTTTCGAAGATCTCATAGACAGCAATGAGCGCACTCAGAGAGTAATTAGGCAACGCTCAAAGTGAGAGCGAAGCAAATAGCGGAACTCAGCATCGATCTCGCTCTTTCGCACAACTCTCAAATGGGATTCGAACACGAAGCTCGACTGCTGCTCAGATTTGCAGGGTCTGCATTCGCATGTGCCGCTGCGCTCAGTCTGTCTCAACGTCGCGTTGAGTAGAAACCAAATATTTTTGCCTGGCAATAATGAATGATTATTTGTTTTTTTTTTTCCTCCTAGTAGCTGTAGGAGGAGGTCTTTGCATACTTAAGTCTGAAATACGCCATAAATAGGTCTCACAGGCTTATCGGGAAGTAATTGAAGAAAAGCAATTAAGATGTAATGCACAAGGAGCCTTTTGAGTTCTTAAAATGTGCCTTTGAAGTTTCCCAAAGTATTCGATGCAGCTTTCAGGCTAAGAAGATTACGCCCAACCGTCGTCAACTTTCCCATGTAGTTGCCAGCCACATACTTCACGCATTTCCTGTGCAACAGGCAACAGGCTTTCGCCTGGCAAATTTGCCAACCTGCATTGGCTGCGTCCTGTGGGGTTGTCTTCGTTAAGTATTGACTTAATGGCATTTCCTAAATCGTTTTGCTTTCTCAAGGTAAATGTTTTGAAAGCTTTTTAAGTTTTTACAATATTTCTTTGAAGTTTCTCAAAGTGCTCGTTGCAGAAAAATATCCACGAGGCGGCGGTCGCGTCAGCGGGCGATGTAGTCATACTCAAGTCCGGAAACTGTTCGTTAGTAAGCTAAGCAGCTCTCGGCACGGGGCTAGGACAGCCTTTAATGTCAAGGACACGTCCGAGTTACACACCAGTGAAAGGACATCATAGACGTTTAATGAAAGCTCATTCGCAACTTTAACTTTCGCTAGATTAAGATAGAGTTTCTCCGAGTATTCGATGTATCTCGATGAATCCTTCCGGCCAACTTCCATTGTGGTTGCCAAGCACAAACTTCGTGTATTTCCGGTGCAACATTGCTTTGATTGGGTCTGGTGCGAAGGTTTTCTATCTGAACTGAAGCTTTCTCCACAGAATTCCTGCTTTTAACTCCTCGCTTTCTGACAGTGTATAAAAGCTGTTGCTCTCTTTAAGCCTGGCATGTCAAGGACTCGTCTGTGTTACGCACCGATGGAAGGACACGTCATAGTTGGTAAGTGAAAGGGCATTCACAACTTCCACATACGCTTTCCACTTGAGACATTTCCTCTTAAAAGATTGCTGTAGCATCAGAATTCCTTGAGATACGTCGATAAGTCGTCAATCCTTCTATTTATTCTGATAGCATTCGAAGCATTTTAAATAATTCTCTGAAGTTTCTTTAGTTGTAGGAGATGTGGGAGAATATTATCGAGCAAGTGACCTGGTCTCAAAATCTAAGCTTAAACAAGCCTGACAGCTGCTCGACCTTCTTCAACATCCTGCCAACCTTCTCCAACATCCAAGTAAATTCTTAATGAATTCCCGGTGCAACATTTCTTGGCTTGAACCAGGTACCACATGATTCCTCTTTTCAAAGCCTAGGGCAATAGTTCCATCTCTAATCATTCCCCTATTACCGACAATTTTGCGATGAGTCCGTTGTGTAAAAGGACTACATCAACACATGAACACGTCTGTTTTACGTTATAAAGGACATCAAAGATCCGATGGATTGATTTGTTGTCTTCATCGACTTCTCGGATTCTAATTTGATATTTTACTTTTCCTAGATGTAGGATGACACGTCTTTATTGAAAAGAAAGTGTTTTACTAATGACCATATCGCCGATTGCGTTAGTTAACTCTTCGCAGATATACTCTATTCCTTTATGAAAAGGAAATTGCTTGCAAATTTGTTGCTCTCTAGTCAAAAAAAAAGGCAGGAAACATGCAAAAATACATATCCTATATGGCTAAAAACACATGCATGCTTTTCTGAGATGCTTTCCAACACTGTCACACTGTGCTGCCGGGGCAGAAGCTTATCGAGTTTTCCTTATTTCCTTCGTCGTTTACCGTGTTCCTCTTGTATAACAGTCCACTAACAAAATGGCTTTCGATGAGGCGATTATCTATGAGAGCCTTGCTATTTGCCCTTTTTTTTACCTCTTAGTCTAAGCTAGAAGTAGGGCATATACGACAGGTGTAAAGTCCAAACTTTGCTGGCAAAATGAATGAAAAGAATTATTACAATGACAATCTCAATGAAATGTTGTGACCCTTTTTTAATGAGAACAAATTACATATTCTTATTAAAATTTGAATAACATATAAATACTATTAGAAAATTGAATCAGTTTCTACCCAAGTAATGTATGTTGGATATCAAGGACTCTCTTCGATATATGCATCATGCAAAACAAGACTTGCAACTCATCAGAAAGCATTAACGAGCATTAATAATCCTTGATAACTGCTATCTGGGGGAGTTGGGCGGACCAGAGGAGGGGTGCGATTGGAATTTGTGGCGTTGCCAGGATACGAAAGACAATTGCATTTCTTTTGGCTCAGCTCATCTTACGCTTTGCGAGACAAATTCCACAATAATTAGTGAACCGTGTCGAATGTCCCACTTAATTAGGTGCACATGTGCCTTCGCATGGAACGGGATTTAGGAGCTGGGAGCTGGGAGTTGGGTGTGGTTACTGTGGCAACAATGTGCGCAGCTCCAGCTCCAGCTGCTGCTGCCATTTGATATCTCGTCGGAATGCAATTCAATGGCTTAGATAAAATATTATGAAACGGACAGCTTTGAATTTGCGTCGATAAACACATAGAATCATTTGTGTCATAGACATATGCACATATGTATGTAATTCATATTGACATGGCAATTAAATGAAATTTTAGTTTGCTTTGCTTGTCTCAAGTCAACTGAATCTTTATTAAAAATCAAGCTGGGCCCAAGATACATACATATATTCATGAAATGTATGTATGTATGACAAAGCCGTTGCAAAAACCTTAAACCAAAGGTCATTGAGAATCCAAAGTTTTTGCCAGCGCACTTGCATTTGAACTGTGCCAACTTCTTAAGCCCCCAATTAACCTCGTAATTAGCTTATATTCATAAGAAGGGAAGGCTATCTTTGGCATGCCAAAAGTTAAATACCCTTTTCTATAATGATATAAGGAACAGACAAAAGTCTTTAAAAGCTCGAAAACTAAATACCCTCTTATGTACATTATTTAAGGAGCATAAGCAAAGCTCTTTAATGAGAAGTTTTGGTTAAGTTTCATTTGTCTTATCAACTCCTTCCGATCTTTGAAATACATACATATGTACATATGTGTATGTGTATGTGTATGTGTATGTGTATCGACTCGACGGCTGATGCTGATCAAGATTATAAACATTTTATATGATGCATGGGTAACTTTCTATGCATTAAGCTTTTCGTGTCAAAATTACAATACGATTTTAAAGGGAATCTGAATTCCGCATTCAAAACCAATATTTTCCGGTTTGCACATGAACTTTTGCACATACGAACATACACATTACATACATGTAACCATAAACAGTTAGTTTTCAATTCTCGGCACTTTCTCACTGCAAATGCAGCCGTCAGAACAGAGAAATGCCAGCTCACAATTGCTGATGCACACAAATACGTACACACATATGTATGTATGGGTAAGTGTGCGTGTGAGCTTCTTGTGAAAATATGTTCTTTCAAACACACCAACGCTTAGCTACCCTAACCAATAATGTTTTAGTATGAAAGTCGACGTTTCAAAACCCTTTCGAATTGCACATAAACCTTAATTCATTAGAGAAGCAAAGCGATAGTCAATCTCAAGTTGAGCACACACACACACACTTTTCGAAGATCTCATTGCCATCAATGAGCGCACTCAGAGCGTATCCAGGCAACGTTCAAAGTGAGACCGAAACAAATAGCGAAACACAGCAGCGATCTCGCTCTTTCGCACAAGTCTTAGAATGGTTTTGGGCGAATTCGAACACGGAGTCCAAACGCTGCCAATTTGCGGCTACCTTTGTTCGCGCTTGCAGCTCTCTGTCACCCAGTCTGTCTCGACACCTCGTTGAGTATAGACCAAAATATTTTGTTCTGAATTTTGTTAACTGATTTATTTTCTTTTTATTTTTTGTCTGTATTTTCGTTTTGTCTTACTGCGCTCCTCTTACTGCGCTTGATTTTAGGCAGTAGGCTTGAATTTAGTAAATACTTTTTGAATTCGGGAATAAATATTTCTCACAGGCAAAGCTTTGCTTATCGGGTGTAATTCCAAGAAACCAATTAAAATTTATAACCTTCATGGCTGGAGACTGACGCTTGTCATTTAAGGCATCATTTTTTGTTTTTGCTATGCTGATTTTATTTTGCAATATTTCTGTTTTCTTGTTTGTGTGCGTGTGTGTGTGTTTATGTCTGTGTGGTCGTTGTTGTCAAACACATACTTCATGCGGTTGACGTCTGGCACGTGGGTTGACTGAGAGTTAAGCCTTTACTGCAAGTTGAGTTTTGGCGTGAGAAGTTTAAATGTGTCTTAATAAGCGTTAAATTAACAATTAATGGGGGAAGTCCCACATTATTCAGTACGTTTACCAGGAACATGCCACCCTCCATAAGGTTTATCCTGATCCTTATTTACCGATGAACAGACATCATAAATATTTTTAGATAATAGTATTTTTGCGTTTAATGAAAGCTCATTCGGATCGCAACTTTAACTTTCGCTTTCCATTTGGGTCATCGGAGTTGAATGCGGCTTTTTGGCTCTAACCTAGGTTCGCTTTATTGCCGTTGCATTCATTATGGCATGGGACTGTATAACATTTTCCCATCATGGACACGTCTGTTTTACGCACCGATGAAAGGACATCAAGTATCCGGAAGAGTTCACTTCATCGACTTCTCGAATTGTGATACGATAAATTACTGTGTCTTGGTGTATGAAGACTTCTTACCTCTGGTAATGGGCATTTGGAGTCCCTACTCGTTTTTTACACACCTCGTATGGAAAGTATGGACGCTTGAAGCGTGGGGAAAGGGGTTATTTTCGCTAAGTACGAACCTAATGGCATTTCTTAATCAAGTCTTGGTTTTTTGTTTGTTTATTTCCAAATCTGGTATCCTATTACTCTATGTTAGCAACTTTTACCAGTGTGACGTAATTATTTAGTTTAACGAAAATTGTAAATTTACAATTAGTTTAACAAATTAGACATACATATATACATATATTTACAGATTGTGACCTATATATATCGATCGACTAAGTCAGTTGGGAAGGTCCTCTTCAGTCGCCTTCTTCTTCGCCTCCTTAGCAGGTTCCTTGCCAGGAAGTTAGGATGGTTGTGGAGCTTAATCAAGTCTTGGGGGTTTCGTAAAGTAGAAGGCGGACTAGTCTTTCGTAGGACTGTCTCTGGTTGAGGCTTGTCTTGATAGCTTTTTGCAATGTTTCTCTGAAGTTTCTCAAAGTATTCGATGCTATTAAATATCCATAAGGTCGCAGGTGAAGCCTTCCGGCCAACTTTCAATGTGGTTGTCGAGCACATACTTCATGCATTTCCGGTGCAACATTGCTTTGATTGAATTTGGCATGAACTCCTGAGCTGGCAGCTGAACCAAAGTTTTCCCACAAAATTCCTTTTTTAAGTCCTCGTAGAAATTCCGCCCCTCATATCTGATTTTCGTTCCGATAAACGGACATTATAAATATTTTTATATATAGATATTTATACATTTGTATTTTTGCGTTTAATGAAAGCTCTTTCGGATCGCAACTTTAACTTTCGCTTTCCGTTTGGGGCATCGGAGTTGAACCTTATCTTACCAGGGGAACGCGGCTTTTTGGCTCTAACCTTGGTTCCTTTTATTGCCATCATTATGACATGGGGCTGCATAACATTTTCCCATCATGGACACGTCTGTTTTACGCACCGATGAAAGGACATCAAGTATCCGGAAGAGTTCACTTCATCGACTTCTCTGATTGTGATGACGCGCCCTGGTTTTTTGCTTTGAGGCGAAAGCGATTCGAATGGGCAACTGGAGTCCCTACCCTTTTTACACACCTCTTGTACCTGGTATTTAAGGAAAATAGACGCTTTAAGTGTAAGAAAAGGTGTTGCTTTCGTTAATTTCGAACCTAATGGCATTTCTTAATCAAGTCTTAGTTTATTATTCTTACTGTATTTTCTTCAGTATTATAGAAGACGGACTAGTCTTAAGTAGGATTGTCTTTGGAGCAGGTACAGAAAATGTCTTAATAGCATTTTGAGATTTTGCAATGTTTCTCTGAAGTTTCTCAAAGTATTCGATGCAATTTGAAATCCACAAGATGGCAGATGAATCTCTTAGGCCAACTTCCAATGAGGCTGCAAAGCACAAACTTCATGCATTTCCGGTGCAACATTGAGTAAAGGAAAAATTTCTATCCAAACATAAGCATGAAACTCATAAACACGTCTCTTTTACACACCAATGAAAGGACTTTCTTGGTGATATATTTGCGCTTTGTGAGAGGCCATTCGCAACTTTATTACTTAATTTCATCTAGCTAGAATAAGGGGATAAGAATTGTTTCCAATATTTCTATTTCTTTTCGAGTTTTTCCATTTGTCTCTGAAGTTTCTTTAAGTACTTGTTGTACTGAAATATTCATAAGGAGGCAGGCAAACTGCCCAATCTGCTGAACCTTAAAGGGTAATAGTCTTGTGACCCTTTAAGTTGCCAACTTCCAAACGGGTTGTCAACCACATACTTCACGCATTTCCGATGCAACATTTCTTTTACTGGGTCTGTTTCCTTCAATTCCTAGCTTGCTGTTGATGAATGGCCCAATGAAGAAGAATTAAGGTCACTTTCCGCTTCAGGTTAGGATTCGCTTATTGCCGACAATTCTTCAATCCTGCTAAGTCATCCTTGAAAGAAGAATACATAAACATTTAAAAGTCATGAACAAGTCTGTTTTACGCACCGATGAAAGGACATCATCAGCCAACGAGCTGTACGCAAACTAATTTGATGTATGATCGTTAATGTTATTTCAGATATTTGTTGGGTTTCTTCCGCAATGGAAGTATGAACGCAAGGCACTCAGAGCCTATAAGAGACTTGCAGTTTGGAATGTAGGTCCTCCAGAAATCGGTAACTTGCCCGTATCCAAGTAATCGATGAAAATCGATGTCGAAATCGCGTTTTTTGACCAAATCTCTTAGCTTTTAAAAGCTTGAGTCATCAAACTTGACATGTAGTTTCTAGCATAGTATATTTCTCCACAATTTAAATGCAATTGTCTGCTTGAGAACACATATTGTTATACAATAAGATCTACACTGTTGAAAATTTCATGAAGATCGGTTAAGAAACACATAGGTTATAAAGGAAAATGTGGTTTGGGCAGTTTTGGGCGAATTTCTGTATACATGTACACACACATATTCATGCACGTCTTCATTGAATTCTATTAACAGCATTGTAATTGCGATTGTATTGTTTTTCCTGTGCTGTTGCATGTGTTGCTTTGACCCCATGTCGGGAGTACCCGACTAGATTCTCTTACTTGTTTTTTTTTGTCCCAACCGTATATGAGAGATCGCACTTGTGTTGGAGAATATAATAAGTGGGATTTTTTTACTTTTGGCATTTGCTTTGAGTTTTTAATTTTGGGTGAGTAATATATTTGTAATATTTGTAGAGTTAGGGACCTGGAGAGCGGTTGTTTTCGTTAAGTCTAGACTGAATGGCACTTTAAATAACCATTCTGAGAGCCTTAAGAATTGCAACTGATTCGCTTGAGTATGTTTGGATTGTAATATGCTTATAAAGTTGTTCTAGACAAGTCCCACATGATACTATAGTTCTTCTCTTTGTTTCGATTCTATTCAGAAAGTTTGTATAAGAAAATCCATTGACCAATTTTGCAATATTCCTCTGAAGTTTCTTAAAGTACTCGGTGAAGTAAAACGCTTGTTGCCTTGGGACTGTCAAGCTGCTTGATAGGGCTGATTCTAATAGGCGTAAGACCAGCCCATGGCAATGGCTAATGGCCTTAGAGTGGAGCTTGATGAGAGCGACACAATGCCCAATTTTCAAAAGGGTTATCAAGCACATACTTCATGCGTTGACGTCTGGCACGAGGGACATTTTTTTGGGTTAAATGGCACCATGTACCGACAATTCTCCTCCATCCTGTACAGCTCCCGGATGGAGCCTTGGAACTGGACGGCAATTATATCATGCACACATCTGTTTTACGCACGCACATCACAGAGTAAATACTCTTTAATCCCAGATGAAGGATTTACTCTTAATGAATATTATTGCGTTCAATGAAAGCCCATTCTAATCGCAAATTAGACTTTCGCAGATTGTCAGGCAATCAACACAAGCAAAGCAGACTTTGTGGCAAAAAATTAATCAGTACCGATATATTTGGTCTGTACTCAACGAGATGTTGAGACAGACTGAGCGCAGCTGCAAATGCGAACGCAGCTCTCCGAAATGAAAGTCGTATTCGAATTTAGTTTTCTATATTGCTCGTGTTCATTCTGAGAGGTTTTTGGCCTTGTGTGAATGAGCAAGTTCGACAATGTTCCGTTATTTGCTGCCCTGCTTCGTCTCGATCTTCGAAACGTACATATATATTTATGTATATGCATACGTAGGATTTTATTTACAGACAAACATATGTATGTATGTTTGTGTGCATGTCCATGGTCAGAAGGTTCTGGGCGTAACGGTAAAAACATTTGCTGGGGACTATAACAAACGTTTTGTATAAAATTATAAAGCGTAGACGGAGACATCTCCAACTATAAAAATTTAATACATACATATGTATGTATGTACGCACATTATCAATAAAATTGATGTCTGGACTCTGTGGTAGAGAGTCCAATACCTTTTACAGTTGTTAAGCAATCACATGTTACATACATACATACATGCATTTGTATGTACATACATACATATGTACATATGTAAGTGCAATTTGACAGAAAATGACAAATTCCAAATCGAGCGGCTTGCTGCTTGTGCATACATATGTACATACATATATATGTACATACTTCCGAAGACCGAAGACAATACATAAAAGAGTACACTCTGAGCGTACCCAGGCAACGTTTCAAAGTGTGAGCGAAATAAATAGCGACGCACAGCATCGATCTCGCTCTTTCGCACGAATCAAAGAAACTCTCTTCTCTTCGAACACGTATTGAGCGCCACTCAAATTTCGAGGAGCCGATTTCGCAATTGCAGATGCGCTTAGTCTGTCTCAACATCCCGTTGAGCATGGGGAAAATACTTGGGCTTTAAATTATTTTGCTGATCCGATTTCTGTTTTAGGCATAAGTTACAGAAGGGGATACTTAAACGTATGGATATCACTTCCACTGATAAAAGTTGCTAAGCAAGAGTAACAGAAAATTAGCTGTAAAAGAAATATAAACTCATTCTGATATAGTATTTGAGTATATGTTTGTATGTTTGTATGTAGTGCATACATATTTGCCAAGTCTTTAGATTAGTTCCAGGAAATAACTCATAGAAATCTGGGTCCTGTAAGGAGAAAGGCTCATTGATGTAAGGGGAAAGACAAATATTTCAAAAATATTTTCAGCAATCCGGAGAGTATCAAAAATTTGCATGCGTTGATAGGTTAGATTGGGCACCGATGCCCCAAATGAAAAGCGAAAGGCAAATTTGCGATCAGAATGAGCTTTCAAAGTAAATCCTTCATCTGGGATTAAAGAGTATTCACTCTGTGATGTGCTTTCATGGGTGCGTAAAACAGACGTGTGCATGATATAATTGCCGTCCAGCTCCATGGCTCCATTCAGGAGCTGTACAGGATGGAGGAGAGAGTTGCGGGCAACAAAGGAACCTGGTTGGGGACGGTAAGCGGAAAGTCCCTTGTAAAATACTATAAAAGTGGGGCTTCTCTTATTAAAAACGTCCTGCTATGGCCCATGATGCCATTTATTTGGCCAGGAAATAGTCCCCTCGAGCCAGACGTCAGCCCATGAAGTATGTGATTGACAACCTTCTGAAGAGTTGGATATAATGTTGGCTTAACGACTCGAGTTCAAGAAAATAGAACATTTTATATAATCTATATGCAAACATGGAACAATACAAACTGAAGAAATAGGAGTTAATGTTAGAGCTGAGATATTCTACATTGTGGAGTAATTCAGAAACTTCAGAGAAATGTTGTAAAGTTGGCAAAAAAAAGCCTCACAAGCATACAAAAAATGCTGGAAATGAATACAATTAACAAAATCTGGATCTAGAATCAATATGGTCCAGTGGAGAAAAGGGTAAAGGAATATTGCTACCTAGGATATAAGCAAAATCCACTATTTCCCTACAATTGCAATCCAAATGCCTTTAAACAAGAACCATTCAGTCTGTACTTAACAAGGAGGACCGCTCTCTTAACTCTACCAATATGTATATCAACTATCCAAAACAGAAAAGCCTATGCAATAGTCAAAAGAAGGAAAGTCCCGAACATCTAGAACCCGAACATCTAGAACCCGAACCTCAACACAAATGACATAATATCGATCTACTAGTAAGAAGCGAGCTATGAACGATCGTCGATCGTCACAATCCGAGAAGAAAATAGAAAACCAAAATATGGAATAGACCTATTGGGGATACCACGTAAAACAAAAATGCGCCAAGTCCCCTACCTCTTGGGTGGTGTGGAAATGGGGACAGGAACTGAAGAAAAATGAACTTGTACAGATTTGACCAATGATCAGAATGCATATCGACATTTAACCTTAAGGTGATCTCAATCTCTTCTCTATAGCTTCTTCTCTAAATAAGCTTTTGAAAATGTCTCAGACAAGTTCTGCGAATAGATCAAATTGCTTGACGAAATCCTTAAGATCGAAAGGATGTATGTATGTATATAGGAATCTGCCGGATTGAAGCATTCTATCATATAGCTGCAATGGGTATACTCGGTCGTAATTGATTTGCTATGACTATGCATGATGACGCCTTAGTGGGGCACAACCGATTGGGCCAATTGATTGGGGTCATGGCAGATGCTTCATAGAAATTCAAGCTGAAACGACGAGCTTCCATTTGCGGGAGAGCACGGCACAAACGCAGCTAAAACAGTTATTGTGTATCTCAGGTGTTCGCTTAAACTAAACGTTTGGTTGGCCGCCGGGTATCCGGGCTAAGTGCAGATGCAGCTATATCATTCGAGCACCAACCAACCACCCACCCGTCCACCCACCCATCCACTCTCTGACTGACCGCAAGCACCGCATTGATAAAGCGACCCGCAACATCAGCTGCCAACTGACCGCAGACGATTTGAAATCATGCAGATGCGTATTGCTGTTCGGTTGGTTGGTCCTGTGGTTGCTTTACAGCTGCTGCTCTGTGTGTGTGTGCGGTGTGTGTGTGATGTGTGTGTGTGGTGTGTGGGGCCAAGGTAACCGGCAATTACTCATTGCGTATACGACGCGTGTGCGGTGCTAATTAGGCGCAAGTGTTGTCGATAATGAAGTGGCGCGCGCCTTGTGTTCTGTTAAATCATTATGTGTTGGAGTCCTGCAAGGACAATCACGACAGCGACAACAACTACCCCTGGCTGCTGGGCAGGGTGTGGACGGAGAAGGGCGGGTATATGGCATCGCCGGACGACATATGGCCGTGCGCTGTTTAAGGCTGTGAAGCACGTCGCCAGACGTGGCTCGCAATACACAATGCACGTACGGGGAGACCGTGTGCGATAGCCCTGTCCTGTCCTGTCCTGGCTCCTGGCTCCTGGTCTTGGTGCGCGTGCTCCATTGTCCTAGCTGTCCTGCTGTGCCTGCAGCGCCGTCTAAATGGCACCCTGATTACCTCTTTTTTCTTTGTTCGCCAAAGACAAACAAGCGGCTCAGGCAAGAGTAACAAAAAGCCAGCTAGCGTGCTCAACAGTCGGTTGTGCCTGACTAGGAGATGCCCTGTAACCTCAGCCCCAAGCTACAGTTGATGACTCGCCTCCCAGTCCGATCCTTACGAAACTTTCCATTCCGAGCTATAGTACACAAAATAGAATAGAAATGGGTCGAGATTTTGCCAAAAATCCAATCAACTCGTCCGGCGCAAAGGGGACTAGTCGGGCATGTCTGCATCGACTCAATTCATTGTCCCGACATAGACTATATTTATACACTCCAAGGGCTCGCAGATGTTATCTTTTGCCTGTCACATGCGATTGCGCAAAGACAATATACCCTTTTTTGGCCATTTCCAAAGGAGACCTCTCGCTCCTGGCCGTGCCGGCACGTGGTTGCCTGCTGAACAAAAACTTGCCACAGCGCTCGAGTTTGAAAGAGTCCACCCAACAAGTTGGCACAATACCGGTCGAGGTTAGTGACAAAGGCTAAGCCAGGACAACGCAGGCTCTCGTACCTTCCTGGGCCGGCAACAGCGCGCTTCCAATCGGGCACGATAAATAACCACCCAATCGCATGTATCTGTTTGATATGCAGCAGCTCGTAGAGCATGCGCGACTATTTTTTTTCGGCTAAAGGATATATCTAGGGATTACAAGATGTTGGCTAGAGCCGGACAAAAGAAAAGGGAAAACGAGGAATTGGTAAGAGATTTACTTAAAGTTGTCCGTAAAATGTTGACGAAAAATGTTGAATAATAAACAAGGAAGTGTTTTTTCAAGACGCCTGAATTCACTTAAATTGAACGTTGGCATTCCCAAAAAGCTGCCAGTAAAACGTTTACGAAAAGGCGGCAAAAGCAAAAACGAGCAAAATCCAGATTCCAGAAGCTTTAAAGCTTCTGTCTGTTGAGAGCTGACTTCACATCAATCCAATTGGTGGACACGATTACACGAAATTTTATGAACAGCCCGTGTATTTGTGTATGTATGTACATGTTGCAGCTTATCTCTACTTAGTCGACCATTCGGATGTCCGTCCATCCGTCCGTGGGCTTGTCCGTATGCCAGATCACGTGCTGTGTCGTCCTGTCCGAGGTCCGCGACAAACATAAGCCTCATCCGCAACATCCGCAAGACTGAGGCAAGCGGCGTGCGCCACATTTTAATGCGTGCCACAGTGGTGAGAGGCATGCAAATAAATATTTTCATAAAATTATAACGAACTGCTACGGATGTTTATCAGCTTGGCAAGCCGCAACAGAAACAGCAATAAAATATCTTGATTTTATAGAGAAACTTGATTTGCGTGTGGGAGAATGCTTTAGTTTTGAGCTGAGACGAAGCAGGATAGAAGCGATGCCTAGGACTTCCTTGCTTTGGCTTGGAAGTCCTGTTGAACCTGTTGATAAAGTCGACCGATTTGCTATGGTACGCATGTTTTGCAGCTTATTAAGATTATATTGATTCCAATCGATTTTCGGCATAGTTCAATCTATCAGCTAACGCGCGTATCACGATGAAAAGCAAGTCCGTCTCTAGCAAGTACGCAGGTTTTTTAGGTCTTGTGCATAGTTATATAATCTCGACACGGACTATCTTACTAATAGAGATAGGCTACACAGTAGCAACAGGCGAGTCTCTTCGACTGAGACTGATTTATGCAAGGTCTTAAGGGCAGGAAGAACATACTGCAAAGCCCTATCGGAACATGTAGCTGCATGTAGCATGCATTCAAGGTATCTAGACTAAGCCCAAGCTCTACTTTGTGTCTAATAGGCTAAGTCTCATCAACATTAAGGTATATCCTATATAGACTAGATGAGCTAGCGAGCTAGCTGTGTGAACTAAACGCTTTAGAAGTCTCCCAAAACATTTGCCAATCCGCATCACATAGGTCTTCCCAATCTGCGGCAACAATCGCTCGAAAACAAAGCTTTTGTATTAGAACACTTGGAAGCCATAGTTCCGCGAGATTATTTCTAACTTTAGCTGGGCAAAGGAACCCTTTATTTTCACTTGGGCTGTCCCTTTTGTCGGCTTTTGTCGTTTTTATTGCCGGCCTGTCAATATCCGGCGGCACATTTTGCCTCCGATCGGAGGCGACAAATTTGGTTGGTTTCTCGGCTCGGCCTTTGATTCCATTTCCCCTGTGTGACACTCAAGCAATGCAGCTGAAGCTGAGCCTGGCGTTCGTTCGATTTGCATGCGACAACTTAAAGGATGTGTGTGTGTGTGGCCCCATAAAGAACCGGCTGTAAAGTGGCAGCTCCGAGGGCCAGAGGGGCGTATTCCCTACGGCCAACCCGCCGCAATCCATCCCCCGCTCCAGCGGCCAATCGGAGGGTAGCGGACCGAGCTGGAGGCTGGCTGTGGGGCATGTGGAGCAGGATGTGTCGTCGACAACGCAACCGTAACCGTTGCCCTTGGCTACGCACGATTTGAATTAAATTGCACTCGACGCATTTTCCCTGCAGCAGCAAGGACCAAGCGAAGGCAGAGGGAAGGATGAACTGGGAGGTTATAAAGGACATCCGTTACAATCAGGCAGACAAACTCGTCCCCACACCCCGGATCCACTTAACCAGCATACTCCGATTCAATTAATTCGAGGACACTCGAGCCACCTGCTGCCATTTATTTGTACACAAATAATCAGGTTGAGCGCAAATTCAGTTAGAGCTTAAATTTATTATGTTGCCAAATTGGCTTCTACATGACAGCAAATGGCTAAATAAACATATATCTACATGCGTGTGTGTGTCTGTATGGGTCTGCGTGTGTGTGTGTGTGTGTGTGTGTGTGTGTGTGTGTGTGTGTGTGTGTGTGTGTGAGTCTGCGTGTGTGTGTGTGAATGTACAGCTGCCATTGTCGCTTGGCCGAGAAAATTCCATCAAAGTTCGCACAGGTCCACAGAATTGCCCTACCCTCTGTCATTTGACAGGCTCTGTCATTACTGTAGCCAGATTGTCAATTAGGAGCGAGAAAGGCGGCTGTGAACGAAATGTAAATACCCTCTAAATACCCGGAGCCTAAAGCCTTACGAGCGAGTTTTTTATCTGTAGAAACCATATATAGAAAAATTCTATGGTTCATATTGAAACTCATTTACATACATGCTGAATTATCACATTCCATATAAACAGGTAACATGTCTTTCCATAACACACATAACCGATAAATATCGATTTTGGGATATTGTTAAGCATAACTCGAAATAAGCGCTTGGCATGTATGTGATATATGCATATGTAATATGTATTTTATGTACACTAACGCTACAATTGTTGTAAAGATCGGATCATAAGCTCCGAAGTTATGGAAAAAAACATTTCCTGTAGATTGGCTCAGCAGAAAGCGCAGTGCTTGTGTTGTGTTAAAGGGTATCCCTTAGTCGACTAGCACACTTCTGTAAGAGTTTCTAGCAATCAGTTTGAAAAATTGTTAAAGAGTTCGGGTTAAAGCTGAAAACCCAAGCGGTCAGATAAGGCAATAAGGATTACAGTCTGACTGAGAACAATCTTTATATAAAATAAATCCGAAAGGCGCCATCTGTGGACTACTTTGGGTACTACACGACTACAATTTAAGATCCGAGCGGATAGTCAGATTGTAATTTATCATGCCGAATTGGATAAATAATTATTAAAGCAGAGAAAAACAAATGTTAGTTATGGTCAAGACTATTTGTGGATCGTATCCGATTTATGGATTATCCGGCGGTGGTTGTTCTGTGTCCGTGGGCGGCTCCGACGGGACCACGGATGTGCTGTGCGAGGCGGAATTGGAGGGATGAAAGACGCGCTCCTCAGTTATTTCAATGTCCTGCACTGAGATGCTCTTCACCAGGGTCGTGTTGGGCAGGATCGCGTACTTGCCAAGCCGTTCGCCCCGCTCGCTGGCTATGGTCTCGGTGCGCAGATGCTCGGCTCCGTTGGCCGTGATCACGCACAGATCGATATTGGAACCGGAGCCCAAATCATTGAAAACTCCGGCGCTGATCGCCTCACGCACCAGCTGCTTGCCCTCTTCTAGATCGAGGGTGGGGTTCCAGCCTCGCTCCAGCACAGCCATGGCGGCCAGTGTGCCGGAACCCATGGCGGCATAGGGTAACTTATCAATGGAGCCGCACGGATGAATGCAGTTCACATGCGGCCCATACTTGTCCACGCCGCCCATCACGAGGGCAGCACTAATGTGACCCTGGTAGCGAAAGAGCGTGCGCCGCAACATCATGCTGGCACAGACCACCGGAACCTGACGATCCGTGTTCAGCCCATGCAGATCCAGCTCGGCGGAGGTCATCAGCGTCATCTGCTCCGTATCCGCGGCAGTGCCGGCCCCACAGCAGCTACATATATGGATAGATAGATGAATAAATGGATGGACGGCTGGATAGATTCCTGGCTGGAATCTTATCCACCTGGATGAAAGGATAATAGACGGATTGCATGCATGGAATCAGGAATGAGTGCAAGAGAGATGCAAGAGGATGGATGGAAGGATTGAATGGATGCATTGAAAAGTCTTGT
The DNA here is from genome assembly GCA_037075305.1 of Drosophila kanekoi. Lineage (NCBI taxonomy): Eukaryota > Metazoa > Arthropoda > Insecta > Diptera > Drosophilidae > Drosophila > Drosophila kanekoi. The sequence continues at coordinate 12,346,774 of JBAMCE010000451.1, forward strand.
ATGAGTAAATCGCGAGCATGCAGGATGCAGCAATAGATAGATGAATGGACGGAATGAATGCATTAATAGACACACGGAGGATGGAATCCAATCAACCTAGACGGACTAATGGAATCTTAACTAACTGGATTGATAGAATGGATGCATGGATAGATAAATGAATGGGTGGAATATATGCAAGGAAGAAGGGCTGGGGAGAGGGATGGAAGGGGGGAGGGATGGATGGGGAGAGGGATGGATGCTTAGTTGTTGGATGAAATCTAATTGATGAAATAGATGCATGGATGGATTGATGAAATCGTGTATGGATGGAAGGATGGAAAGCTGGATGAATAGAATGGATGCATCAATATAGATGGATGCATGAATGTATGGAAGAATAGAATGGTTAAATGTACGGAATAAAATGGTAGCTTGGCACAATGTTCGTTGTCTACTTACAAGATGTTGTCCTGCAGGCGATGTATCTTCGAGCAGTTCTTGTCGGAGACAATGGGTCCCTCGGTGGCGCGCGTATCGGCGCCCAAAATGACGCCGTTCTGGTAAACAATGCCCACTATGGAGGTGCCAGTGCGCACAGCCAAAGGCGGCTTAAAGCCGCTGGCCAGCATCTGGGCATTGCTGCAGAGGCAGAGGCACAAAGTTTGGGATGAATTGAAACATAGTTTTCGTGGTTAGGATCTTACCGTCTGGTATTTGTGAAATTGAAGGCGTGTCGCATGCCCCTATTTTCAAAGTCCTGCGCATCGATATACGAGAGCATCCTGTATCCAGCACAAAAAAGTTGACCAAAAATTTGAATATCCAGTGAATTCCGTAACTGTCTTTGATTGCTTTTGAGTCTGGAAATATTTTCTCGTTTTTTGTATATACATATATATATGTGTGTGTGTGTGTGTGTGTGTGTGCTCTATTGTTTCCAGGCCCAGGCTCAACTCAAATGATGATGTGATTCCGAAATTTTCTTTTGAGGCACAAAATCAAAAGGATGCACTGGCTACCCATAAGCTAATTGGTATGGAGGTACCAGACATGCCCGCAAATGCAAACAAGCGCAAACTGTCACAGCGTCAGAGAGAGAGAGGGTGAGAGAAAAACAAAGAGGGGGCAAACAAGATGGCGCAGCCATGGCAATGGAAACAGCCTTGGCCCCAGAGCGGACGGTCCCTCACATTCCAACTGTCTCACAAATTTGACACTGCCTAATTGGTAATTCTGTGTGCAACAGTGATGCCAGCTGTCGCTTCAAAGAGTAGCTAGGTCTAATGCGAAAAAAATGGCTAAATTCAATTGAGACACTAAAACGCAGAGTTGCCACCTTTTACGCGGTATACAACTGAAACAGTCGATAGGGCAGTCACCTGGTTGTTTGAGCATTGCATCCAAAACTTGTCTAGATATTTTTCTTTCCTGTGCTCCCAAATCAGATAAGTTTCCGCTCTCGGGATTATCTAGCTGATTATACCAAACCCTTCTACTTGAACAAGAGTTCATGGCATGATTTAAAAGATTTAATCAACACGTGAAGCAATTTCAGTAAAATAAGTTTACATTAGACTTGCGAAGAAACAAAACATTAAATGTTCCCATCGCTCAATGATAAGCAGGGTTGCATGTACATGTCATGGAGTTGCCATATCATAAAAATCAACAAATATTCTTCGACAGTAGCTAAAAAAAAAGTAGCTGACTGGCTGTTTTAAAGCCAGCAAAGCAAGCATATACATATCTGAACTGTTTTAGCTAGAAAATGGCTGAATTGACAGCTCTCCATATCCTACTCTCTCTCTCTCTCTCTCTCTCTCTCTCTCTTTCTCTCTCTCTCTCAGTTACCTCGATTATCTGACACATGGCACCTTTTTCTCTACCTTTGCAGTGGACATTTTAAATTTCCTTTGCAATTTGTTACGTTTGCCGAGAGATAAAACCGATTTCAGCTATAAATTCTAGGCCGTATGATGAATTGTTTTAGTGCAAATGTCTGCAAAGGGCCGAGCAGGCATCATATATTTGATCGTGATAAATGTATTCTTGAATAGGCTCGGTGTTTATAGTCCGATTGTGTGGACTATTCCAATTCGGTGTAACTAGCTCTTAAAGTCTTCGATTTTTTCTTCTCGAATACTTACTCTCAAAGTCAATTTCTATCGATACAATGGAAATCAGTTGAATTATCGATACATTCAGATGTCTGCCTCGGCCTGCTACACGTTTCGGGGCCATATAATGATAAGCACTTCGAGGACAAAGCCTGCAGATAATCGCCAAAGGATTATTTTATGATAGCTTGTTAATGGTTCTCATTAGCTGCGCGTTGTCCCCAAAATTGTATTCAGACGTGGCAACTGCATAATCTGAGGGAGGATTCCTTTTGGAGGGGTTGGTTGCACACGCTTAAGCAAATCAATATTGCAACACGACTCGCTGGTCGAACCATTCTCAATTAGGATTAATTAGTGCCCGGTTATATTTTAATCAGCATTTGGACAATGGCCACCCAGCCTCGCCCCTGGGGGCGGGCGCCTGGCTATGCAAATGACGCGCATTTTGAATGGAGGACGGGCGATTCGGGAGGGGCTTGGTGACGCCGGGCAAATGCAATGCAAATGGTCAAGCAGCAGAAATGTCTGTCAGCTGCAACAACAATTTGCAGCCAACTTTTGTGTAACTTAATTACGAGGAGCGGAGCGGAGCGGCCCGGAGCGGAGCGGGGGATTGGCCCAGAAGACTTGAGACACCGGACAACGACTGGTTGGCGGCTGTTGGCTGCCAGCTGGCGGCGGACTTGCAACTTAAAAGTTTACTTAAACAATTTTGCGCTGCATTTGGCCAGAAACTTTGAAGCAGCGCAAACAACAACAAGCATCCTGCAGTCGGGTATCAACGACTGCACCATATTCCTGCACGGTCCCAATTAACGAAGAGAAGGCGATTAAGCTATGGATCCCTATGAATTCCCAACTCTAGCTTTGAAAGTTGTGACAGTCGAAGGGTTTCCCGATAGCGTGCGCAATATATACCCAATTTGTAAATTCCTATAACCAATATGCCCACTTTCACAATGTGAACAGAGTATGCGAACTGCAACAAAAAACGAAATCCAGACCCAAATCCGAATGCAACTTTCGTTGAGCAATTCAGAAATTCGCTTTTGGCATTTTGGACAGCTGCGCCTATTAGGAATTGCTCCAGGAGTAGCTGCGAAGCGGGTTCAGCACAACATAATGCAGCTTTCAAAGTAATTTATACATCTATATATTTCTACAAATATATACAAATACCAGCGGGTATTACGAGAATTGCCCGGGCCAAGCATCTGTTAGCCCAGCCCCATAATATTGTTAATCGGAAACACGAGAAACTTAGTCTCAGTCTTAAGGCTATTGAAAGTTCTTAGCAGGTAAACAATTTAAAACTCACATCTAATCAGTCGTTAAATTGCCATCAAGGCTAACTATTGAAGTCTTAACTAATTATCAAGTTTCTATATTGTTGCAAACCCGACGAGTTCATGTAACTTAAGATACACAAATGTCGCTTAAGGCAGCAGCGACCTTAGAATAACATAATTAAAAGAACAAAAGTACAAAGAACTATCCATTAAATTAATATGGAAACCATTTAAGATGTCTTTTCATTGGTGCGTAAGACAGACGATATCATGACCTCATGCTGAGAGACATCACCCTCGGAATTTCTGCCCGCAAGCGAGAACTTAAAAAAGGAATTTTGTGGGAAAACTTTGGTTCAGCTGCCAGCTCAGGAGTTCATGCCAAATTCAATCAAAGCAATGTTGCACCGGAAATGCATGAAGTATGTGCTTGACAACCACATTGAAAGTTGGCCGGAAGAGATTCACCTGCCGCCTCATTGATATTTAAAAGCATCGAATACTTTGAGAAACTTCAGAGAAACATTGCAAAAAGCTATCAAGACAAGCCTCAACCAGAGACAGTCCTACTTAAGACTAGTCTGCCTTCTACTAAAGAAAATACTTTACGAAACCCCCAAGACTTGATTAAGAAATTCCCTTTCCCCACGAATCAAGCGTCCATTCTTTCCATTTGTGTGTACAAAAATGGATTAGGGACTCCAGTTGCCCATTACCAGCGGTAAGAAGTCTTCATACACCAAGACAGAGTAAATTATCGTATCTCAATCCGAGAAGTCGATGAAGTCAACTCTCCCGGATGCTTGATGTCCTTTCATCGGTGCGTAAAACAGACGTGTCCATGATGGAAAAATGTTATGCAGTCCCATGCCATAATGAATGCAATGGCAATAAAGGAAACCTAGGTTAGAGCCAAAAAGCCGCGATCCCCTGGTAAGATAAGGTTCAACTCCGATGCCCCAAATGGAAAGCGAAAGTTAAAGCTGCGATCCGAATGAGCTTTCATTAACCGCAAAAATACATATGTATAAATATCTATATCTAAAATAAGGTTTCAGGTTTCATCGGTATATAATGATAAGGATAAACCTTATGGAGGGTGGCGTGTTCCTGGTAAACATTTTGAATAATGTGGGACTTCCCCCCTTAATTGTTAATTTAACGCTTATTAAGACACATTTAAACTTCTCACGCCAAAACTCAACTTGCAGTAAAGGCTTAACTCTCAGTCAACCCACGTGCCAGACGTCAACCGCATGAAGTATGTGTTTGACAACAACGACCACACAGACATAAACACACACAAACAGGAAAACAGAAATATTGCAAAATAAAATCAGCATAGCAAAAACAAAAAATGATGCCTTAAATGACAAGCGTCAGTCTCCAGCCGCGAAGGTTATAAATTTTAATTGGTTTCTTGGAATTACACCCGATAAACATGGCTTTGAAATATTTATTCCCAAACTCAAAAAGCATTTAATAATTGCAGGCAACTGCCTTAAATACAGGCATATCACACATAAAAACAGTCAAACATAAAATAAATCAACAAACATAAATTAGAAGAACATTCGTTGGACTGTAGACAGACTGAGCTACAGTCGGCTGCAAGTGCGAAAATTCGCAGCGTTCGGATTTCGAGCTCGAATTCCTTCGTTTCTATTTTGAGAGTTTTTAGATTTGTGCGAAAGAGCGAGATCGCTGCTGTGTTACGCTCTTTGCTTCGCTCTCACTTTGAGCGTTGCCTGCTTACGCTTTGAGTGCGCTCGTTGGTGTCTATGAGATCTTCGAAAAGTGTGTGTGTGTGCATGTATGCGCAAAACGCTCGACTTGGAATTTGTCGAGTTTCTGTCGCATTGCTTCTCTTGAGATTGAAGGGTCAAGTCTAATTTCAAAAGAATACGTTTTTAACATTTTTTATTTTACTGTTAATAAGTAATTACCAATACAATTACAATTACAACAACAATTACAATTTACAGATAAGTCCAACAAAAGAGGTTGGTTCCATAAAACGAACTGAGAGATCGATTGGATAAGCCCTCCGCTATGTATCTCCTCCGCACTCGGACTCAATGTCGATTGGAATGATTTCCATGCTGCGTGATATACTCGCAGCCTGTATGCTCGACTTTGGACATGCCTGATCTCTTTCCAAATCGGACGTACGCAACATTCGGCAACAAATCCGTACACCAGGCTTGCAAGAGCGCATTTTCGGGACAGGCATATGCACACACACTTAGACAGGTTTGTATACGCATGTGAGTTGACTTTGGGCTTTTTTTTGACATTTCGATAAAAATGTCAAGATGAGAAATGATTTTTAAGGCTAGCAAAAATATATACAAACATATTTATATGTAGGTATATTTGTGAGTGCCGTGTGCTTTCCAGCTTGCCCTTGACGTGTCATTGGGCAGTGGCTAGCAATTACATACATACATAAATACATACATACATACATATGTATATGTATTTATATACAATTTAGCAAGGGACAAAGGCAAACCACATGCATACACATATGTCCGTATGTATGTACATAGATGTATATAACTTGTAATATTTATATGAAATCGATTGGCCTAAAAATATTATTGAAACAATTTGCAGTAATATTCACTTTTGTTTGTCAAAGAACAAAAGTTGATTTAACAGCATAATCAAATTATGTAAGTAAAATAAATATTTATTTAAAGTAGTTAACAATGCATTTGACTCCCTTTCAAAGTTCGTTCTTTCAAAGGATAGTTAATAATCTTGTCAATTTTGTTATGCAATTGCACACTTCGACAGGCAGCTCGTTTTACGGCCTAATCTGTGATGGAGATTCATTTGTAATTAAATACAATATAAAAAATAAATAAAAAACAATAGAAATTCATTTAATTACAATGTGTGCAGTTTACGTCATCTCCAGACAACGGCCCCTGGCATGTATTAAATGTCATAAATTGTTTATTCGATTCGACGAAGCAAATTAAAAGCTGTCCGTTTCATAATATTTTATCTAAACCATTGAATTGCATTCCGACGAGATATCAAATGGCAGCAGCTGGAGCTGGAACTGCGCACATTGTTGCCACAGTAACCACACCCAACACCCAACACCCAGCTGCAAAATCCCACCTCATTCCATGCGAAGGCACATGTGCACCTAATTAAGTGGGACATTCGACACGGTTCACTAATTATTGTGGAATTTGTCTCGCAAAGCGTAAGATGAGCTGAGCCAAAAGAAATGCAATTGTCTTTCGTATCCTGGCAACGCCACAAATTCCAATCGCACACCTCCTCTGATCCGCCCAACTCCCCCAGATAGAAGAAATGCAGGATGATGAATTAAAAGTCTTGTTTTGCATAATGCATATGAATATCCCAGATAGTCCTTGATATGCAAGCCAAATAACTCCAGTCCAATGTAAACTACATCTAGAGAAACAAAAATGACGACAACAATGCAATCCATCGAATCTTCAAACGGTGCGTATTGTAGTCCTTTAACACAATAGAAGCATTGCAGGACGGCAATAAGGGAAATCTGATTAGAGATGGAGAGCGTCATGTTCCTCACAGCAAGACTCTACATTGTGGAGCCTTCCACCTAAACTATCCGTCTAGCATTCATGATGCTGTTCATCAGCAGCAAGCCAGGATTTAAAAGGAGGAATTATGTGGTACCTGGTTCAAATCAAGAAATGTTGCACCGGAAATGCATGAAGTATTCACTTGGCAACCATACTGGACGTTGGACAAGATTGGCAGCAGGCTAATCGGCCTGAAAGATTCAGCCTTATCGAGCAGCTGTCAAGCTCGCATAGCATAGGATAGGATAATCCCACATCGAAATCAGGCATTATGTGGGGAAAGCTTTAGCTCATACAGAAAGCCTTCGCACCAGACGCAATGTTGCACCGGAAATGCATGAAGTATGTGCTTGACAACCACATTGTAAGTTGACCGGAAGGATTTACCTGCGACCTCATCGAATGCTTTGAGAAACTTCAGAGAATCATATATGTATGTACGTGAGCAGGAAAAAGAGGGAGGCTTTCATGCAATAACTGATTATGAACGAGCGTCGAATCAGTTTACAAACCAAATGGTTCATGCCGTCCATTACAACTTGGTGCCCCAAGTTCCTGAAGATTGTCATAGAGCCCCTTTAGCCCCTGGACTAGAAAGCCTTTGTTTCGGACCGAGTCACAATCATGTTGCACAGGAAATGCGTGAAGTATGTTTTTGGCAACCACTTTAGAATTTTACGAAGGATTGTTTTAAGGTTATCGAGAAACTAAACGCATAGATAATCAGCATCGAGCACTATAAGAAAGTTTAGAGAAATAACGCGAGAACTCTAAAACTTTCATTACAAGGAGTGTAGGCCCATAATATGTTAGAATAAGGAAATATTCCAAAATAGAATAAATAATAAAAATCCGTTGAAAAGTTAATTGTTTTCCCTGGTTATATTAATAAGACCCCTTGCCCAAACATATTGTAAGTAGTAAAGAAATCAAAAAAAATGATGGACACAAAAAGAAAATTCACTTTTAATTATCAAAAAGTAAGCTAAATTGTAAATCAGCATCGAAATATTTTGTCTACATTCAGTCGAGCAAACGAGGCGCAGCTGCGCTGCAAAGGCAGTTTCTGGAAACATGAGTCCCGTTCGAACTTCGAATTCGTCATTTGAGAGCCTGCTGATTTGTGCGAAAGAGTAGGATCGACGACTTTTCCGTTATTTGTTTTGCAGTCACCGCGAAGCGTAGTTCGTTCTCATTGATGTCCAGTAGATGTTCGAAAAATGTGTATGCAAAGCGCTCAAATTGAAATTCGCATATTTTCCGTTGCATTTCGTCTCTTTTAAATGAGTTGAGTGAAAAAATTAAAACGTTTGCTACGCCAACTTAAAAGTGTAATAATATATTGTTGTTGTGAGGGTAGCTGAGCGTTGGCACGTTCGCATGTAAACTTTTTTTTAGAGTCGAGCGTGCACTCACACTTGGACACACATGTCCGCGTATGTGTGCGTGTGTATGCGTAGCATGTGTGAGCTCGCATTCCTCTGATGGCTGCGTACATTCCGTGAAAAAAGTGCCGAGATTTGAATAGTTATTTACAGTCAGAACCTTTTTTGTGCCAGTCGTGAATGCAACGGTAAATATGTCTATTGGAGGGCGTCCGACGCGTGCTCTTGCAGAGAGTATAATAATTACATATCACGAAATGGACACAAAAGCTACAGATTAAACATACATACATATGTATGTACATATGTTGAAGCTGGAACAGGGTCCACACGGCATTTAGAAACAATTTCTTTGCCGTGATGGTTTTGCGTTTACCGCTCTGTGGACCCAGAGAGTTGTCCACAATTAAGGAGACGGGTTCAGGCCTTGCTTAAGCATAGTAACAATAGCAAATTCTGTTCTGATTATATTGTTTTGTGCTAAGTGCCAATTGACAGGGGTTTGACCAAAATACCATCTATGATGTCCTTTCATTGGTGCGTAAAACAGGCCTGTACCATAATGAATACATTGCAGGATTACAAAACTGTTGGCAATAGAGAAAATTCTGATTAGTGACGGAGAGCGGCAGGTCCTTGGTCGATGTATTGTGCAATGTGAGGCCTTACGCCTTCATTGTTCTGCTACTGCTTTCATGGTGCTATTCATCAAAACCTTAAAGCTTCTGTGAGCAAGAAATTAAAAAGGAGGGAAAAGGGGAAACCCGACCTAGTTGAAAGCCAGTTGCACCAGAAATGCGTGAAGTATGTGGTTGGCAACTGCATCGATGACTTTAAGAAACATCACAGAAATCCGGCAAGAACTCAGCAAACTTTTAAAACATTTCAAGTAGCCAAAAATTATACAAATTCGTATGAACTGTCGATATCCCATAGCTCGAATGGATTCATCCTATTAACAAATAAACCACTAAATGAAGAGAATTTGTTGTTAATTGAAAAAATATGATTTATTAATAAACATAATCTGTTGTCTACAGTATACAAATACATGTAGGTTTATTAAAAGGAGTGATAGATACATAGATTTGATGAATATTTCGAGATGTTCTGATTATAAGATGATATTCTTCTCCGATGTCCCAAATGGAAAGCTAATCGTTATAATACCAACCAGATGTCCTTTCATCGGTGCGTAAAACAGACATTTTTATGGCATTGGAACGTTCACCTGGCCCCGTTCCAATTCAAAGGCTTCATTAGCTCCACATATCACAAGTATTACGTATTCCAACCATTTCATCCATCAAGTACGTATGGATATCCATGGATAAAACAGATGAGTCCCTGACATCAACCCCTTTGAATTTCTCACAGCTAGCGAATGCTCAAAACAGGAATTATGTGGGAAAACTTTGGTTCAGCTGCCAGTTCAGTAGCTCATTCCAAATTCAATCAAAGCAATGTTGCACCGGAAATGCATGAAGTATGTGCTCGACAACCACATTGAAAGTTGGCCGGAAGAGATTCACCTGCCGCCTCATTGATATTTAACTTCATCGAATACTTTGAGAAACTTCAGAGAAACATTGCAAAAAACGTAAAAAGCCATCAAGACATTTTCTATGTCTGATAAAGATAACTTTTTCGGATCCTGGATGCCCTTTCATCGGTGCGTAAAACAGACGTGTCCATGATTAGAAAATGTTATGCTGTTCCATGCCATGATGAATGCATTGAAGACTTACAGAAATCTCGACAATAACGGACAGTTCCATCAACAAATCAACTTTAAAAACAGAAAAAAAAACCATGCCCGATTCATGTAGTAAATATATTTCTATGAGCACACACTTCCAAACATATAGACAAAGGAATATTTCCAACAAATTTTAAAAAATATACAGAAAAAAATTCATGCCCCATTCTGGTAGAACATTCTACATACATACATGCAAACATACATATATAGGAATATTGTCATACAAAACAAAGAAAAAACTTATAGAATTCACAACAAATAAAACCTTTCGAACAAAAAAAAAAAAGGACCAAGGAAACCCATATACGATTCTGGCAGTAAATAAACATACATACATGCAAACATACAGATACAGCAATATTGTCATACAAAATAAAAAAAAATCTCGTAATATCCACAACAAATAAAATATTCACGCAAATAATGGACCAAGGAAACCCAGGTCCGATTCCACATTTACACATGCAAACATACAGATAAAGGAATATTACCAAATTGAAATTATTATTGAAAAAAAAAAAATCGGCAAAACAAAAATAAGGGCCGAAATATTTGGTCTGCAGTCGACGAGATGCCGACACAGACTGAGGCAGCGACAAATTTAAACGCAGACCCTCGAAATTTAAGCAGAGTTCGAAAATCCGAGGAGTTTTGTTCGAAAATGCGAAGACGTACCCGAAAGTACTTGTGCGACGTGTCTCACAGCCAGGGCTGCCATGTGAAATACAGATATTTTTTGTGATGCAGTAGACATATTGAATACAAAGTGGAACTTTTTGAAATATATAATTATAATAAAAGTTTCTTTAAATTTGAACAACGTTTCGTGTGCATAAGGAATGCTTTTGAATAATTTCCACTTGTATTTTTATCCGATCCAATTCAATTCAACATTTCTCTCTCTTTTTTTGTATTCTTCCTTAGTGTGGCAACACTGTCGTGCCTGACATCGAGCTGCTCGCCTTATGCGAAAAATCGAGCTTGAGGCTAGCGTTGATGTCGTGTAGATCTCCGAGGCGTGTGATTGCCAAAATTTCTAGCTTTGGTAATACGAGAAACGATTCTCATGCAAGCCCATTTAAAGAAAAGAGGCTAAAAAATAATCTTTGGACTTTTCCTCTTGTTAGACAGTTTAGTTTGCCTTGAAAACTGTGCTCATCTGCTATCTGTGCGTTGAGGCTTATGGAACTCATTACAAAATTCTATCTGAACAGAACAAAATTTGATTAATATGAATAGAATGTCCAATTCATAATCTCTACTAAATATTTTTGCGAATATCTTCACGATTAGCTTGTCTCCGTTCATATTAAACAAAATATGAAATGCTTTTGATTCTAGGTAGAAATGCAAAGAATACTAATTAACTTGACGATAAGTCTATCTGGGAAAAAAACTTCTTTCTAAGAGTTAATTGGAAAGAGGTTTATACAAATATGATATCCCCGTGTTCTTGTCGAGCGTATGACTAGCAGCTATTCCGGGCTAGGCTTAATTCTGCAACGGTATGCCACTTGTGGCATGCCACAAAGACTCAACTGAAAATGTTATATACGTATACCTAATAGATATTGCTTAATAATAGCGATAATGTCGTAATAGGCATAGTAAACAAATGTTTATTTTCCGTTTGATTTCGGTGATTGTTAACTTAAACCATCTTTTCGACCAATTAGAGATAAAGTACACCAAGTAGATACGATTTTGTATAAGTAAAGAGTATCGTAAAACTAGAAAATGCCGACCGATTCCAACGTATTTGCCTGCAAAAGAACTGGGAAGTAGCTTGAACTGGGAACAGACCAACGGAAATCTCTACAGCGACTTGGCTATTGATACTGATCAAGATATACATTTGACGCAAATATTCTTAAAGCCTCGACAAGGGCGTACAAACAAATCAAAATTTAGTGAATAAAATTGTTGTGCTTTCAAATGTGGCAAGCCTTGCCTTGAAATTTGAACATTTTAACGATCTAACTGGGCGAGCACGTTTAACTATCGATAATGTTATCGGATGAATCCATAAAAACACTAAATCGATGTTAGTATTTTTGTGGAAAACTTATGCCTAATTGCGCCATGAGCATACGGTCACACTGATTGCGAGCCACAATCATTTGCTACCTCGATCAGCTGTGATAACAGCAGCAAACTGTATGCGATGAGTGCTGTTGGAAATGATGACGATATTGAGATACGTGTTGCGGCCGTGGACGATGGCAACAGGCTGATGGAATTTCTACATGAGCATTATTATCGGGAGGAACCGCTCACCGCCGGCTGTGCGCCGCCGGAGCCCGATGAGGCTGATGAGAAATTCCTGCTCTCCAATCTGCCGCATGGCACCTGCCTACTTATGCTGCAGAGCGGCCGCATTGTAGCCGCTGCTGTGGCGGGTCCGAAAACTGCCGATGAGGCTGCCCACCTTTTCGAGGAGGCTGCCCACCTGGCCGGCAGCAAATGGGGTCGCATCTTGGGCATACTGGCAATTGCGGAGCGAGACGCCAACGTCTTCGCCCGGTTCAACGTGGACAGGGCTCTGCATCTGCACGCCATTGGTGTGGACGCAGGTCTGCGTGGTCGCGCCCTGGGCGAACGTCTCATGAATGCCCTGGCTGACCGGGGCCGAGAGCTGAACTATCCGCTTCTCACCGTCGACTGTACGAGCATCTACTCTGGACGCCTGATGAAACGCCTGGGCTACGAGTCGGTCAACAAAATGCCCTACACCGACTACGTGGATGCGGCGGGGCAGCAGCTCATTCGACCACCTGCTCCACATGAGTTCTTGGAGACCTTCGCGCTGCGCTTGTAGCTGTCCGCATACATGGTTAACTTAAGTTATACTAGATTGAGCCCTTATCTTTATAACCATTCAGAACTGTTCACGTGCTTTTCTTTAAGAACCCAAGACTTATCAAATGGCAATTTATTAGACACATATGCATTATAAATCTATTAAATAATTGTACCCAAAATGAAACTCGATGTTTTGCCTGAAAAACAAGCCCAAGTCAACTTTGCAATATGTAGAAAACTTAGTCTATAAGACAAGTAAGAGGCTCTAGTCGGGAGTTCCCGACCAGGGTATGCCCTGAACCCTCTTCAGGCAGTCCCAAATGCATTCTGCGCTAGCTGTCACTGACACGGGGCCAGCCAAAACACGTTTTCTTTAATAACTTCTGTGTTTCTTAACCGATCTTGATAACATTTCGGCTTAAATTCGGGCTTATTTACTTGATTTATAGCTATGTGGTGGTCGAGACAAGGTGGCGATAGCTATAAAATGAAAGATTCTTGATAGATGTATAACATTCATGCCAACATGCCAAGTTTGGGGACTCTAGCTCGTATAACTTACGAGATTTGCTCAAAAAACAGGATTTCGATATCGATTTTGATCGATTACTTGGAAACGAGGCAGGTTATCGATTAACAAACCTGCACTACACGGGCTCTAGGCGGACCTACATTCCAAATTTAAATTCCCTTAAGGGTTCTGAGATATTTGCATTCATACATACAATCAAACAGACCGACAGACAGAAGGACATTGCTGGATCGACTTGGCTATGGATGCTGATCAAGAATATATATGCTATATGGCCTTTATATATGCATGCATATATATGCTATACTTGTTTGATAGATATGGTATGCCCATTTTATATGTAAGGATGTATAGAGAAACTCCCAAATGGTCATCCTATCTAAGAACAACATTCTACAATCCACATAAAAAATCCCGTACGAGCTAAGTTTGTAAGCCAAAATTAATTCAGTTATCCAACTTGTTTCAAAATTCAAGGCCTCGACAATTGGTGCTCGTTTATTTAACCATGTCTTTTATTTTTGCTGAAAATGTCATGGCAATCAGAGCAGTTTTTCAAGAAAATACTAGATGCATCTACCAGTATCTGGAATCGATAACAAATGTAATCCGCAAAAGGAAACCAACAGAGACAACAGGAAGTGGCAAGGAGGGGAGGGGCTCGGAGAGAATGTAGAGAATACTCTAAGGATTGGTCCGAGGGCTTATGGCACAGTTGAAGCTTGTTGAAGTGAAATGGAGCGCGTGAAGTTTAAGTGGCGACCATTGTCCAACGAAATTTGGCGTAATTGGAGCAATGCTTAAGGAGGACACACTCCCAAATGCGGATGGGGCGGCCCAAGGTCAGGTCCGAGAAAACAAAAAATACGAAAAGAAAAAAAAACAAAAATGGAGAAGTAAAACTAACCGAAATTGTTCAAACAAATCAACTAAAAATAAAGAAATGCTGCACAATAAAGGCATTGACTGTGTGCGAGTGTGTCCTTGAACATTTGCCATGGTGCCAAATGCATGGGCGTAGTTGGAGCGCGAGGGAGCGAGGCAGAGGCAGAGGCAGCGGCAGCGGCAGCAGCAGCAAAGCTTAACACACACTTCAAGCGCGAAGCGAGCCACAGTCACGTACATTTTATAAACTTGATGGCACGTCAGGCCCTTTTGTCCATATCTTGCTAGTGCTAGCTCGCTCTCGCCTGGGCGCTGGCGCTGGCAGCTTGCCTGCTTGCGCTCGTCAATGCCGTGCCAGCAATTCGCCGCAAAGCTTGCGCTTTCGCCGCACATCCCATTTGGCCGTCGCCGTCGCCGTCGTCGTCGGCGTCGCCGCTGTGCCTGCTGTTCAAAAGGAGCGCCCAACGCTGTCGAAGCGCCAGAACAATTCGTGCCGCGTGCGCGTTCGGTTCGTTTTCCTTAAATAGTGGCTCTTCCTGCTGTTGTCTGTTGCTGCTGTTTTCAGAGTGTTTTTGATTTCTTCGTGCTTCGCTGGTGTTGTGTTTTGTGTTGTTTTTTTTCGTTTTTGTTTATGGCGCCAGTTTGGTTGTTTGTGTGTGAGTGTGCGCGTGCATGTGTGTGTGTTTTTGCGAAAGTAAACAAAAAGCCGCACTGGCGCCGGCAAAATAGAAAATAACTAGTTAAATGTCAAGCTTACCAACACTGGTGAAAATCAAAAAAATAAACACGCAGAGCAGCAGCAGGAACTCAGCGGAAGTCGAGTCTGAAATTCATTCATTGTAATTCGCGCAATTTGCATTGCACGGCCGTTTATCAAATTTGTTATTGTTTTTGTGTTTTGTGTTTGTTTCGCTTGTCTTGTTTTTTTTTTGTTATTTTTTTGCAGTGTAAAACTGAAACTCTGAAAGGCAGCCCAGAAATACCGCAAAAAACCAAAAACAAAATTCGAAAACGAAAAACTCTGCTAAAAATGCCGCGCGAGCCGCTACAAAGACGCAACGTGGCCCGCCTCAGCCGGCTGTGGATGCTACCGTTGTTGGGCTTGTGCCTGGCCAGCTTTGGCCTGCGCTGCGATGCGCGTGCGGTAAGTGGCCTTTGCTTCCTTCTGCCCCTCCTTTAGCGTACACGGTCCCTCCTCAGACGCCTCGAGCTATACAGTGATGTTTGGCATTGCCTTCTGCATGCCATTCACCACATGCCGCTCGGCACATTCCTAACAGAGGTTGGCCACATTGAGCGCAGGATTTGCTTGGCGCAATCCTTAAACGCAGCCAACGCTTGACTCGCAATCGCGATTACTGTGTATCGCGTGCTCATACACAAAGAAAAGGAAAAGTCGTTTAAGGATCTCGCACAAAGCGGAATCGATAGATTAGGTGCGAGCGAGCGCAGCGTAGCGTAAAGTGTTAAAAGTGCGGCCAAAAGTAAAAGTCACTTATCCAGTTGCTCAACACTTACTTATTTAGTGTAGCATATGAAATTGGGAAGTGAGTGTTAAATATTTGGCAAATATTTCAGACTGTTTACAGCATATTTCTAAAATATTTACAAATATTCAGCAAAGCACAATTGGCTATTCAATGTGCTTAAAAGAAAGTTAAGTTAAGAAGTTAAGCATTTAATACTTATTTAATCTAATTCCAAAATAAATGCTATCATTAATATTACTTAAAATATTGCTATAAGATATTCATATGATTGTCAACAAATAAGTTTGTTTTTGTTGTCGCATATTTAAGCTGATTGTATATATTTAACATGCATGTTAAACAACACATTTTTAACAGAATGCGTCGCAATATCTCATAAAAAAGGCGTCACATTGACTAATTTTATTGGCTGTGATTGTGTGTAAATAAAATTCTAGAACTTCTTTAAATCTTAAAAGCCTTAAGAAATCTTATAGATTGTTATGTCATGTTAAGAATATGTTTTGATCATTCTAGATAAATACTTTTTTGAACAAACCATAAAGGCTTTTAAAATAAGGAGAAGACGGCGAAAAAAGTGTGGCAAAGTGCCCAATGTTAATGTACCAAGCCATACATCAGGATGTTCATACATATTATCGCACTGTAAATAGAGCTAACTTTTAGCAGACTATATGTATTTTCATAATAGCACTTGGAAACGCGTGAAAACCCGAAACTAAGTTCAGTTGAAAGAGAAAAACAGCTCTCAATAACTGAACAAAGATACAAGAATATAGAGCAGTAGTTCTTTGTGCGTTAATCAACACTGGCTAAGCTGTCCGCAACTCTCATTCGGAACAATTTGCTCATTTCAAATGCAATACATCAAGAACATGTACTCATACATACATACATATATATATCTGGCAATTTAACAACAGTTATACGTAGATAAACGGGCCCGTAAATTGAGCGATTTGGGCGATACTTACCGAAATTGTTGGCCTGCCCGAACGAGGCAGGCGCCAATGTCGGGCGTCGGCGAGTCGCCGGCGGAAGGGGCGTCCTTTGATTCTGGCAGGACTTCAAAATTCCAATTGCCCAATTTATATGCGCAAAGTTGCGACTTTTGTGTGTGTCGCGGGCGCCCGCGAGTGTGTGTGTGTGTGTGTGTGTGTTTTTGGAAGTAAATCAAAAACGTGAACTCTTGGCTAGCCAAGTCAAAAGTTATTTTTATACCCTGAATCCATTCGGAATGGGAAGGGTATTCTGGTTTTGTGCAAATGAAGAAGGTGGCAACTCTGAGCCCCCAGAGCCTAGTCGATCAAGACAATCCGTCAATCTGTCTTCCAACATGCATGAAAGCATCGATCGCGGAGCTTACTGAGAAGCAGAAAGTGTAATTCAAACATCGATAACTTAACTTTCTATGTAATCGATAAGAATCGATGTAAAAAACATGTTTTTGAGCATAACTTGGAGCTGTTATGAGCTGGGAATACTAAAGTTAGTATATATGCTCGCGTATGATATAGAAAGACTCTCACCAACATCTAATGGAATTCTTTATTGAAACATAGAACCTTGGGCTGTACACGCTTTGATGTCATACTTATGCGCTGCATATTTCCTAATGATCGGACTATAAGCTCCGAAGTTATGGTCTAATTCCACTATGCTCAACATTTGCTACAATGACAAACTTCACATTCTGCTATTCCATTAGCAAGAGTGAGTATTCCGTAACATATCAACGGGAAAAAGTACCGCTTCTTTAAAGAAACAGCAAATCGGTTTGATTTAAGTTATTCATTTCTGGCAAATGTGAGAAATGTTGTTTCCTTTGGGAATACGTACAGTCACCATAGTTCACATTCACATTCAAATGTTAAAAGTGGAATTAGGTTATTAGTTAAGAGTGCATTTCCTAAAGATTGGGGCTTTGATAAGAAGAAGCACATGTCTTGTTTTATGTGTGAAGAAAGCTAGAGTATTTGCAACGGCAGCTCAGCACAGGACTTAGGGTATCTTCCAGTCAGGCAATCCCGCGCAATCTGGTTTGTTTTTTAGGTAACTGCTGGCTAGAGGGTAAATTATTTTTTTAGGAGGATGGGGGGATGGCAAAAAGCGTCATCGTCGCCATTGCTGTCGTCTGCCTGAAATGCGACGCTCCCCGCCCCGCAGCCCTTCCCATCCGTGGTCAGTCCAAGTGGCAGTCTCCTCCTCCTCCTCCTCCTCCTCCTCCAGACTGGCGACTTGTTTTGGTTGCGGGGCTTATCCTTTCGACTGCTTGTTGCCTGCAACGCCCCCCTACGAAAGCCCTCAGCCATCAGTTAGCAATGCCATTTTTCTTTCGTTTGTTTTGTTGTTGTTGTTGCTCTTGTTGTTGTTGCTGTTGTTGTTGCTGTTGGGGCTGCGAAATGAATAATTTCAGAGAATTTACTAGAAAATTTTATTCATATAAATCACAAATTAAATAAGTTTTTACGACGTTGTTCAGCGGTTGTGCAAGCCACTACAAAACTTATTTGTGTTCTCATTCTGGTGCCGTTAATACCCTGTAAACAACAAATGAGCCAATGAAAGGATATGCCCAGCTCGTTGCGTTTGTAACACGATGGAGAATGTCTGCAAGACTTCCAGATGTTGGATGTCGGATCCTAGATTCAATTTCGATTAAAAGAGATCATGTAAGCTCTGGTCGGAAGTCTCCCACAGCTTGCGCCTAGATTGGCTTATTTAAGCATATATTTTAGATAAACTAAAAGTTTCACAGATAACAGCTGAGAAAAATGAAAGTTTTTTGGATAACTTGACTTAAGATCGGCTGCTGAACCTGTGAGAAAGGAAAAGGAAGTTCCGACTGGAAAACAAGCACAAATTTCTGCTTGACTCTACTCGCAGGGTATTTGCTAGTCGGTCGACCCCGGCTGCCTTGCGTCGTGCGACTTGTTTGCCGTTTTTGTTGTTGTTGATTCGTCTGAAGCATTTCGGAGGGTTAACTTGCGGTGCCATTTTCTATGTAGTCATTCCCTCCGCGCCCTGACAGCCCCGCAGCCCGCACCCCCCCGCCTTGTCTAGCTTGTCTAGCCTTTTGGCTTGCCCTTTGCCCTTTTTTTTATGGTCGTGTAATTTTTTGTTGGGCTTTTTATTTATGCTTATTATCGTGATTGCTTTTACCCGTAACCCAGAGTCTTAGCTTTGGTCGCCGCAGGAGCTGCCCTTTGGAGAGCATTACGCACTTACACACACACGCACACACACACACACAGACAAACACACGCGCGCAGGCACTTGGTTGCGAGTGTCTCCTGTTTTGCTGGTCATTTTGGCTGCTTTCAGCTCGGTTTCGAGGTCTTGACGTTTTTGCCACAAAATGTTGCTGCGACAAAATGTTGCCGGCCAGCGTTTTGGGGGCATGCGGCTTGCCTAGTTGCAGCTGCATTAATAATGCAACATTAGCATAGAGCAGAAAAGCCAAATGCGGCAAAAAACATTTGCCACGCTCAGCTCTCGCAGCTCTTGCAGCTCGCAGCTTGCCCCAAATTCTCATTCCCGCTCGCTGTGGCATCCTCACGTGTGCGCCAGCCAATTTACGAGCTTCTGCCTGCCGCAACAACATGCAATTAATCATAGCGTGAGTCAATGCCAAAGCTGCTGCTGCTGCTGCTGCTCCACATTCTGCTCGAGCAGGACATCAAATAAAAATAGAAAATGGAAAATGGAAAATGGCAAATGGCAAATGGTGAATGGAAATTTGGCAAAAGTGGCGCACATCGTCCCTGACCTTGCGACTATATCGCACATCCAAACATAATTTATGATGGCCAAGAACAAAAAACAGTCAAGAAGAAGAAGAAGAAGAAGCAGCAGCATATATAAATCGGGGCAATCAAATTGAGAGTCCGCCTCCCGTTTTTTTTTCTGTTTTTCTGCTTTTTTTCTATTTACCTACTGCTGGAACGCAGTCGCCCACATAATTATCGCCCTGATTTATGGCAGCATTTTTGCAGCCAATTACTTGGCGGCCAGCGCGAAGGCGAAAGCAAAAAAGAGAAGCGAAAGCGGAAACGGAAATCACATGGCATGTGCTGCATGTGGCACACACACACACACACACACACTC
Organism: Drosophila kanekoi; assembly: GCA_037075305.1. NCBI lineage: Eukaryota > Metazoa > Arthropoda > Insecta > Diptera > Drosophilidae > Drosophila > Drosophila kanekoi. Next base: position 12,366,722 of record JBAMCE010000451.1, read on the forward strand.
GCACACACTCGCACACACACTAGCAGCTGATTGAGGCCATCAACGGGTTTGCGTGCCATGCAAATTGCCTTCGTACTTACCTTCAGCGGGCCGCAGCCGCAGCGTAATCCGAGAATCGAAGGAACTCGGGAAGTCTACTTAATATGCAAGTTTGCTTAAGCGTTCTTCTAGCCAGCTTATTGTCCAGCTTGGCTTACCTTGAAAATAGTTAATTCTCGGCTCAGAACAAGTTGTTTGAGCACATTTCAAATCTTATTTACTTTGCAAGCTTGAGTTCTTTTATCTTTTTTTTGAGATAATTATCTCTGAAAGAAATCTTCTTAAGCCTCATAAAGCTTATAGATTCTGGATGCTGCTAAGCAGCTGAGTCCTGGTTTTAGGTCCATCCATCTTTTTAGAATATATGTGACCCGGCCTCACAGAGCACAAAGATTCTTGATTCTGCTAAGAAGCTTAGTCGATCTCTCTAGAAGAAATCTTCTGAAGCCTCATAAAGCTATTAGATTCTTGATGCTGCTAAGGAACTCAGACGACCTAGCCAGGTTCGTCCATCTTTTTTGATGAAACTCCTCTCCCGGACCTTAAAAAGCACATACATTTTTGTCAAGAATCTTGCCGACTCGATCTGGCCGGGTCCGAGGTTTTCTCATCATTGATATCGTCTATTACAAAAGCTAAAGTTTTTTCTAGCTAGCCAGTTTTTTCCACCCTTTTAATTGCGAATCTATCTTTCGATTATATATACTCATTTAGCATAAGGAGTGCTCATCGATTACGTAGCACATAAATCGAGTCTATCTGTCTCTTTGGCGCGTATTTCATTTTAAGGCGTGGCCGAGGGCTGGCCGCGCTGCGAGGGGGCCGCGTGACGCAATTGCAATTGGCACTTGCAGCGCCATTTGCTGGCTGCAACATCAGCTTTGTCTTGTGTGCGCGTCCTGACAGGCGGTAATCAACTCCCGGCTGCGCCTCGTCCTTGGCTCCTTTGACCCGATGCGGGTGAATTTGCAACGCGACGCGACGCGAAGGCATTTGCAGTTGGTTTATTTTGAACCCAACACTAACAAATTTGGCACAAAGCTAACGCGTTCAGCTCCGTTCCCTTTCCCGCTGCCCCGCTGCCTCCCTTGCACCTAGGTTTCCACTAACGCTTTCCACTGCCGGCGCCCCTTGGGTCGGATCCTTTGTTTAACGCGCTGCACGCCTCGTTATGCACAAACAAAGCGCTTCACTTCAATTTAGCAGCAAATTATAAAAGGCAGCTGCAGCTTTAGCTGCAAATTCAGCTACACTTTTAGCTTCGTCTTTAGATACACTTTTAGCTACATCTTTAGCTAGTATTAAAGTTGCAGGTGTAGCTAGAACTTTGGCTACAACTTCAACTGCAATTTTCGCTTCTTCTTCAGCTGCGGCCTTAGCTACAGCTTGAGCTATGAAGATTTAGCTACAATTCTAGCCACATTAGCTATAATTTTTGTTGCAGATATAGCTACAATAACAGCTAGAACCTTAGCTACAAACTAACTAGAACTTTAGCTACAATTTAAGCTAAAACTTAATAAGATTTAAAGCTAAAGCTTTAAATACAATTTTAGCTGCAACTTAAGCCACAATTTTAGCGAGAAGTTCAACTAAAACTTTGGCTGCCTTCTTTACAGCAACAAACAGCTATTATTTTAAGCTTTAGCTACAGCTACAGCTACTCTCAGGTGCAACTCTGATTGATCGATAGTTATCGAGCGTTTGCTGTCGCTTTGCGTTTTCGATAAAACCTGAATTGACAGACTCAACAACAATTCATCAATGCCAGCTGGCAACTGGGAAAGTTTCAGTTCGACTGCAAAATACTCTTTCAGTGAATCGATAACAGCTGAAAGTGCGTGACTCGATAGCTCGATAACTTCTCACTGTGGCAGTTATCGAATGTATCGATAAATGTTAAGAAAGATGGTGAAAGCTGTCAATTGAAAGTCTACAAAGTATATTTCGAAGAAACTGGGCAATTTTTCTTAGAAATGCGCCTAAAACTGATTCGAGGCTAAAATCCAGATTTAACTAATAAATGTTGATTCGAATTCTTGTGAAACACAATATTTCAATTTGAGTTAATGAAGACGTGTGTCCCACAACATTCTTGAGATAGTTGAGAAAAGTTAACCATTGCAAAGTTCTTAAATAGTCTGTTTAATTTGGCGATACCAAAAAAGAAACCCTAAAACACTTCGGATTTATAATCGATTGTAAACAGCAGCAGAAAGGAGCCAACGTTTCACTTGTCAAAAGTTTTCGTGAAGACTTCAGAAACTTTCCTGTAGCAAGAAGTTCAGTGCAAAAAATACGAGAGTTATGCAAAAAATAAAAGAAAAAGAGAAATTACATCAAAAATATTTCGATAGTGAATTTGCAAAAAAACAAAAAAAGTGCTCTACTTGGAAGTGACCGACGTGAAGATACCCTACAATCAGCGCAAAGGTTTCTTGAGCTTCTTTCGTTAGCTGGCCGTGCTTCTTCTTGTCTTGGCCCCATAATATGTGCAATGGATTCCCGAATAACTTTGATTTTTATAGTCCGACCCTTATGCAAATTTCTGGTCCTAAATATGGCATCAGAGAGTTTTTACATACCAAAGTCCAAGGCTTTATCTTTCAGTATAGATACTTTGGTGAAGAATCGGAATCTTGGTAAATATTGAATACTCTGCTCTGTAAGGTTCCGATATACATATAAGAGCAGGTTATCGTTATCGATTTTGAACGATAACAAGCAATCGATAAATAGAAATTAACTTATCTTTTCGAGGCTTGACAGGATCTACGTTGAACTATAGACTATAGACTATAACTATATATCGACTAACGTACCTGACTAGATCCACCAAGAATATTAATATATATGGATATTCGCTCTATATATACTTTATACACATACCCTAGAAGGATCCCCTTCTGCCCTTTACATACAGAATACCCTTAAAGCATTTCCAATGGGTTCAGGCTGGTTTTTCATGAGATTCAACTGCATTTATGGAAAAGTTGTCAAACTATGATTATATTTCAACATAACGGAAGGAACTTTTGATGTGCGACTTTCGTACTTTCATATGGAAAATTCAGTTGCCTAGGTAAATAACCAGGGTCAGAAAGAGAAGCAGCTGTTGTTGGCGGAGCAATAAAGGCAAAGGCAAAGGCAAAGGCAAATTAATTTGCAGACATTTGAGGCGGTCAAAGTTCGAGCCTAGAATAAATGCTGCTGATGATAATGAGGCCTAGACACAGTTTGCCTTCAGCCATGACGATGGCAATGGACCCACAATAATAATGATGATGAGATGATGATGCGGATGCTGATGCTGATGCTGATGGTGATGGCTGTGGTCCTGGCCAAGTGCGCGTCTGGAGGAAGAGGAAGACAGACAGAGAGAGAGAGAGAGAGGGGGGGGGGGGGGGAAGCTATGCTGGGTGTTGAAATGTTATCGTTCGCCTGGGCATCATTGATAACAAATGAGGGACCATTAATCGAGGCAGTCAGTTTTTGTTGCTGTTTTTGTTGTTGTTGCCCGAGTCTCCAGCAATTGGGCTCTAATGCGTGTTGAACTTTTTATGCTAACCGAGCCTGCTGCTTAATAATTGAACAATAAAAAATGGCATTAAGTAATTTGTGTATGCGAGCTCATAAAACTCACACTCACATGCGCACACACGCACACACACATGTGCATTAATTGTTAATTTACTGCTCGTTTAAGTTTAATGATTCGTGGTCATGAAAATTTAAAGTTTATTGCCAAACGTTAAGCCAACAAATTACAAATGCGCAAGGACTTATTCTGCCCCCACACGCGTCTAAAGCGTGCCTCGTGTGTGCTCTCCCTGCCCCCCTCTCACACTCTCTCACACACACACACACATGCCTAGCCCCTACTCGTGGCAGCCTGCCGCAAGAAAAACTCACTGATTCATGTTAATTAAATGTGACACAAGTTTAACAACTTTTCTTTTGGCACGCTTCGTTTCATTGCCACCTCAATACCCTGTACAAAGGCGAAATGGGGTATCATATACTGTAAGTTACACTTCTTGTGCTTGTGGCGTACAAAAAAGTAGCTGAAATTGAGTTGTTTTGCAGCTTACGCGGTTTACCAGTGTTGGTTAAAGAGTAAATAGATTGTTAGTTATTCCCAAGCAACACACCAGTGTTGGTAGAACATTTAGCCGTGCTAATGTGCTTTCCAACACTGATAGGAAGTCTTCTTCGCTTTCTAGGATATCTCGATTCTCCTCCTTTTCTTGGGACTGCTAGTCCCGTCATTTTTAATACTGCAGCTGCGGCCCGCACAAATCCATTTGCTATTGTTGCGGCAAACGTTGCGGCCAGCCACGCCCCTCAAGCTGCGGGCGCAGCCCACAGCATCAGCCGCAGACAGATGCCCACATCATGTGCGACAATTCCGACAATTTCGATTTCGATCAATGGCCAAAAGTTTTGCGCTTTTAATTAGAAATCGAATCCGCAGCCCACTCCGTGTCCCGTCAACTTGTAGCTGGTTGCTGTACAGCCTCCAGAGGCGTGGCGCATTCAAAGTTTGTCAATGGCCCGGAGGGGGAGAAGGATGAAGAGGAGGAGGGGGCCCGGCCGCAAAGGCAAGTCGCACACAGACCACACAATGGACGATATGAAGATGCTTCAATTTTAAACACATGCACCTGGTCGGGTTTGTGGCTGTTCAAACTTTTCAAGCGCCCGTTTAATTGAGCTTGAGTTCGAAAAGAAGAGTTCTTCTAGTAGTTGGTCGAAGTGCTTAGAAATTGGGAAATCAATTTATTCAAATTGAGGAAAAGCAGAAACCAGGACATAACCTGCAAAGACTGCTTGAATAAGAACACACTTTGGTTGTCTGGTCACATACAAAACCAAAGAACAAAAGGAATATTGAAAAACACACATGTCTACATACATGTGTACATATGTAGACTGCTTAAAGAATTCCACACTTAATGATTGTGTCTGGTCACACTTGCAGCATGCATGTCTGCGGCAGCCATATTGACAAACAGCCATAACATAAGCAACAAAAGCTGCAACAAATGACGTTAATATTCTTTTGCCTTTGCTTTCGTGTCGGCACAGAATAACCATTGCAATTGCTTGGCCATCATCTTTGCTTAGCCTCTTTCTCTCATTCTCTCGTGCTGACATTCTGAATACAAATTTAACAGCAGCCATCAGCGTCCCAGCGCTCTCTTTCAATTTCAATTAGAAACTTTAACTGCACACACACACATACAGACAGACAGTCAAACAGAGGGAGAAACACTGCAAGGCACACCCACACATTCTCAGTTGTCGTCAGCAGCTGCAGCGACTGAGCTAGCGAATGGTTTCTGCCGCTGCTGCTGCTGCCGCCGCTGCCGTTGCCGCTGCCACTGTCTCTGTCAGCAGCTGGCAGCGCATTGCTGTGCGTTTCTTTTTTAGTGCAGTGTTGGGTGAGAGCAATTTAATTTCTTTTCAGCTGCCATTCGTAACGTCTTGTGATAAAGCTGCAACGACTTGGCAATGCCCCTGCACCGCAGCACCCCTTAAACACACCAAGCGTTGTGTATGCATGCAACTATTAAAGTAAATCACTTAAGCTGGTAGCGAAAATAAAAGCAGAGCAATTCTCATGTGCTTATCATAGAATCTATGAGAAATGACTTGTGTATGTGCATATACACATATACATATATATGTCAGATACTTATGTATGTACATACATATAAACACACACATGCACATGGCTACGGACGGCCGTTAATATTTTGCGTCTTTGAGTGCATTATTCAGCATTGGCTCGAAACTAAGTAGCGCAAGTATTAGACTATGCACAGCAAATTACGTTGCCATCCTTGAGCTTAAAATACATGTCAAGTGCAGCAGCGAAAGCGGCTGAGAGCGTCAAAGAGATTGAGAGCGTTTAAGTAATTGAGCAAGGCTAAATGAAAGCTTAAATTTGTGTGACATCTCTCTCGCTCGCATCAAGTCACCAGGATCTGCATGGCACACACTGACAGAGCGATGAGAGAGAGAGAGGGAGAGAGAGAGAGATATGCTTATTGAGCATACAATTTGTTGTTCCTAATAAGCGCAATGAACGTGCGATCTAACTCAAACTACTCTCGCATAAAACTTAACAGCACTCATTTAGGACTCAAATCGAATTCTGATGGCGAGAGTTTATTACTTTATATACTCTATCTTCAAGTCTGATGAGCTTTTGTGCTCGAACCAATAAGCGTTTAAGAGCAGAAGACAAATAAATCACACTCAAAACAATTACCGCTCTATCGCAGTAGGCGCTCATTGAGCTGTCAGCGTACAGTCGCAGTCAAAAAAAGTGAGTCGGTAACTCTAGTTTTATCGTACCATGTATAACTCGCTCTCTTTTCAAAAAACACACATAAACTTTAATAACAACTGTTGAAAGTTCCAAACACAACAAGATCCTTTCGATATTTCGTGGTCCGTGTTAAAATTAAAAGAAAAACTCAACTAGCTCTGAAACACACAAAATGGAGGCGCTTCCCATGGAATTGAAGAATGCTTTGGCCACACTGGCCAGATTCTTTATCATCTGCAACTTTCTGGCCGATTCGGTGCATTTACTGCACGACTGGGACCTGGAGCGGACCCTCCTTAACCTGAACTGGCGCTGCGGCGTGGTCTACGCCAATCTTTATCTATCCTGCATCACCTTCGGCCAGCTGTTGGCCTGTTTAATGGTAATCTTCGACAGCAATCGCCAAATAGCTGCCGGCATACTCAGTCTGCTGGCTAATTTGCGTGTGGCCTCGAATCCCATGTTCTGGAACATGGAAATGTACGCCGATGTCTTTGCCCTGGTCATAGCCATACTGTTGGCCACCGTACCACCGCATCGCCTGGTCCGCTGCGGGTTCCTGTTTGTGGCCTACTTGACATACAAGAACCTGAACCATGGCCTGCCCCTGCAGCTCCTGCACCGCTACGGGGTCAAGCTATTGATCATCTTCGTGCTGAGCGGCTACCGCCTGAAGTGGTCCACGGCCATGCTGCTCCTGCTGTTGGCCACGCAGAGCTTTCAGGCCTATGCCTGGTGGGAGCTGCCCTATTCGCTGTCGAACATGCCGATCATATTCTACAAGCGCTTTCAGTTCTGGCAAATGGTATCCATACTTGGTGGCGTCCTGATGACCGCCGTCCACACCCAGGACTTCTGAAATCGAAGGTGGACCTTGTCTTCCAAATATGAAGCAGATGCAACATAAATTTGTTTAAGAACGTTAACAGTAAAGTATATTTTATATAAGTTATAAGTTATAAGGTTTTATGTTAAGATCTTATGTTAGTTTGGTCCATAGACCTGTTAGTTATATGTTATGTGTTACATGATGTTATATTGAAGGTTAAGTTAACATTCAAAGATAACATTCAATAAACCAACAGTTACTCACGTTGATCATGGCGAGATCTTTGTATTAGGTTCTATTTTAAAAAGTCGCATAGATAGTTTATATACTGCATTTTTTCAGATTATAATAATATGAATTGCATTGATCGTTCCTCGAAATAGATGCTCGTTAATAATCAGGAAGAAACTCAACAGATTTCATTGTTAATTACACCTGGAACAGGGCATTACGTAGTCGTTTCTTCCGTTAGTTAAACATATCTTTTAAATGTTAATATTTGAACTTTAACTAGCAGTTAAATTGCTTTAACAGCAGCTCAAGAGCTGTAAATTGTAAAGTGCATTGCATGCATATGTACTCAAATATTCTGATGTATGCACACTCTCTCACACACACACACACGTACACACCGGGTGATGTATAGTTGCCCGCGACCGACTGACTGACTGACTGACTGACTGAATGGTTGACATGTCTTCGTGTCTTCAATTTTAATAAATTTTTGGCAGCTTGTACTCGAATGCAAGCAAGCGCGACACTTGACAGGCAGCCGGCGGGCTGGGTTAGCAAGGGGCGAGCAAGGAGGAGGATGGGGGGAGGACGAGGGGGGGGGGGTCGACATCGACCTGACGTCACTTTGTCCACAATTTTGCCTGACGCTGGCAAAAATCGTTGCAATGTTGCAACTGCTGCGACTCTTGTGGCACAGACTGTTGCCACTTGCAGCTGGCAACGCGGGTCACATCAAGGACAATGCACTTGTGTGTGCGTGTGTATGTGTGTGTGAGTGTGTGTGTGTGCGTGTGTATGCTCAGCGTTTTATTTATAAGTCTGGCCACGCCCCAAGCATTGGGCAACCCACCTTTGCGGCAATCTCATTTATTTGAGCTAAATTTTTCTTCAAAGCTTCAGCGTTATTTATCATTTCGCCCCCCACCCCCTCGACCAACCAACCAACCACCCCACAATTCACCTGATTGTCTGTCCGTCTGTCCGTCCGTCTATCTGTCCGTCGTTCTAGCATTTATCAAAGATGCTTCAAACAAAAAATAGAAGCAAACAAAACAAATAAAAATATTCAACAAATTGAGCGTTCCAGAGGAAAGCTTCATCAGCTTCAAGAGCGAGCGAGAGGTAGAGATAGAGAGAGAGAGGGAGAGAGGGGGAGAGGGAGCTTCGTCTTGGCGCTGAATAGATGTAAATGCTTGGTAAATGGTTGGAAAAAGTTTCTCGATTCAATTTCTTGTTAAGATAATCGTTGTATTGTGTCCATCGACACGAAACAAATGCCTTCTGTTTGATTACTTAGTTGATTTAGCCCACAGAATCTGTTCGAGCAGTTTTAATATTCTAAACAAATACAAATTTAATTTGTTTGCACAATTTAAGCTTGGACAGCAAAGTAACAGGCATTCATTCATTCATATTCATTGAACGTGAGATATTCCGAGTCTGTCTTAAGCTAAATGCTGGGCTATATTCGATTTTAAGCAATTTATTTCGCTCAAATGTTTTTCTTGAGGCTAACAACAATTGGAATCAAGTGAGCATAACTAAACCTGACACTTTATTAAATGCCTGCTCAGCGGGAGATCTTTGAATTTATCTCAACTTTATTTTACACTGCAGGGTGGCCCACGTTGGGCGCCACTTCAAATGCAGCTCCGAGGCATAATGCATTGCATATTAGATGTGTGAATAAATTGGTTCGGGTATTCGGTTAAAATAACCATACTTTAGATAAACTCATATTTCGGTTAGACAAACTCGTCCTCTTCTGCCTGGGAAATGACAAAAAATTGCCAGCACTTTGGAAATCATATGGTAAAAGCAAATAACTTTGTGCATTGAAGTGTCTGCTGAAACCGAAAAGATACATATTTTATTCAGAGCCTGGATACATACACGCACACTCTCACGCACACACACACACACTCGCCTGGTGTGGCAGCATTTGGGCCACATTTGCCTTAATGGCCATAAGAGGCACTCAACAATCACGAAGAAGGCTCAAACGAACGCGTTGTGACAATGTAACGACAGGTGTTGCATGTGTGTAGATATTTTGCCTTGTTTTTCCTTTTGCTGGGCATACTTTCTGCTCTCTTCCGCTGTTGGGGGAGTCTCCGAATGACATGACATTTGACATAGTTAAGTTCACCTTCACACAAAAAAAAAAAAAAAGTAAAAAATATGTTCACTTCGGTGTCGAGAGATTGGGCGAGAGAAAGGGCCTAAAATGAGTCGAAGGCATGCTGGCATGCATAAAATATTACAATATATCAAAAGGATTGCTAATACAGGTGTGCGCCACGCTCGACAGCCAAACCCTCAACGTCAACCACCTCCCCCCTCCACTCCCCCCAAATGAAGAAGAAGAACTGGGACTGCTCTAGTCGGGCGCGAGTGTTCCGGACTAGGAGATACCCAGTTTCCCCACTGCACTCGTCTTCCCTTTCCTGTCTTTCGTTTCTACTTCCTGCCTTGATTGCCTTCGGTCTTTAGAGTCCGATCTTTCTAAAGCGCTTAGGCATAGCAATATATACCCTACACTTGAAATCTATCTACCTTTAATAAATTAAGTGATTTCGTTAAAAACAAGATCGATAAATATAGATTTTCATCGATTTCATGAAAAGCGAGGCAAGGTACTTACTCTAAGAGTCAAAATTATTCAGTTTCTAGCTCTTAAAGCTCTCCATCATGGCTCGACTGAAGGTACATATACTCCTGTTTCATACATTTGCAAAATACCTTTATACCATTTAAGGGTATGTTAAAAAAATGCTGGAAGCCCGTCGCCTGTCGCCTGTCTGCCTGTCTGCCTGTCGCACCCTATCTATGTATGGCATCTAGAGGCAAGGATGCTGCACACTTTTGATTTTTAAGCGCCACTGTCACGCCACTTGTTCAAAGCATTTGTGTGTGCTTGTGTGTGTGTGTGTGTGTGTGTGTAGGTGGGTGTGTCCCTGTCTATGCATAAAGTGTGCTTCGAACGTTGAATTTGAATATACAAAGTGCCATTGGAACCAATCGAGCTTATGGACCGCCAGGCCTTGGGTAGAGGGAAGGGGCAGTACCCAATCAAAATTATTGGCACTCGTGTATGCTGGGCACGCTTATCGGATACACACTGTGTATACCACGCAATTATTGTGGCTTAATTCAGCCATTATTAATAGGAAGCAATCGTATAGGAAGCAATTTATTTGCCAGTGAAGCTGAATACATAATGCTCGTTAACGGTGCTTCCTCCCCACGTTGGGCGCCATGTATTTATTTGAGACGCAAAAAGGCAACATTTCCATAGAATAGAGTGCCTGTTAAAAGCGTCTTAATTTCTATAGCTTTCCGGACACATTCTCTAAACACATAAAAATATATAACGCTTAGCTTTTGGCCAGATTTAACCGGACTCTTGTCCTGGTTTCCACAGCCAAGAAAGACAAAGGCAGAGGCTGCTGCTAGCATGGCATTGTCCTGTACTTTTGCTTCCTTTTGGCTTGCACCTACTCGTGAAAGGCTGCACAAACACAAAGCGGACGCAAAACTTGTCCTTAAGTGCAGGGCAAATAGCGATACGGAATGGGGCCAAAGGGGGCCAAAATACAAATGCCGAAATTATACAACAGAAATCAAGTAAACGTGCACTTATCGAGATTGCTGCACTTACGAATACCCTTGAGGGCATGCATTGCCCTGTTGTTTCTGTGCATGAACTTTACCTAGACAGACATATATATGTTGTAGAGCTCTGCATATGTATGACAGTTGCTATAGTCTTAGAGTTGAGCTGCACTTTGGTAGATTTGCCTGAGTTTCTAGGCAAGCTGATGGACAGCCAGCTGTTGTTTATGCCCGGTGCAGGGTATTAAAAAGCATTTTATTGTTTTTATGCTTTCACTTATTCCATTGTTGAAATTGTAACAGGCTCGCAGTGGAAAGGCCGGTCCTTGCGCGTCTTCATCATAACTGCAAACAAAGAATAACGAGGCAAACAGTCAAACAACTGAAGAACCTGAACTGTTTGCACTCCAAGTTGCTAAGTGCCCCGCCCCCACACACAGCCCAGCCCGAAAAAAAAAACAAAAACAACAACAACAAAAAATACTCAAAAAAAGAAAAGCACAAAAAATGCAAAAGAGCACAATAAAAGGAAAAATAAGGAAAATAAAAGGCAAAAGAGTCAACAAACTGTGTGTGCTGTAAGGCTGCTGCAGCTACCCCCACCCCCACCTCCAGTCCAAGTCCAAGTCCTAGTCCCTCCATTGCATAGGCCCAGCCTCTGGCCCGTTTGTAATACCCTTCTTTGCACAAGATGCAACAGTGTATATTCATTTTCGGACACAAAGCATAGCTCCAGTGCTCAAGGGTCCAACTTAGCAGGTTTCGCAGTGACCAGAAGTAATTTTACTCCCAAGGGCATCCAGTTTATTCTCCATTGAAAGACTCAGCAAGGAGAGAAACACATGCACCCGAACGCACGGAGGAGCTCATATTTGTTATGCTTCTTGTTCCCTTGGCCCCACACATTGTATGGAATATGCAACCCTGGTTAACGTAGTTGATTCTTTTCCGGTTCTTTGCAAATTTTCAAGGCCTTACATTTCGAACATTTCGAATACCAAGCTTGGTATATCTAGTTGTGCTTGGAAAACCATGTCTCAAAATTGATTCTTATCGATAGTATGAAAATGGAAGCAGATATTTGATTTATAATGGAGCTGAAGAGGTAAACGATAACAGCAATCGATTACGGAAATTGATAACAGTAATCGATAACTTCAAACGATTACTGCAATCGTTAACTGAAATCGCTAACAGCAATCGATAACTGCAGTCGATAACAACAATCATGAACACCAATCGATAGCAGCAATCGATTACATCAATCGATAACATCATACGATTACTGCAATCGTTAACTGAAATCGATAACAGAATTCGATAACTGCAGGCGATAACAACAATCATAAACACCAATCGATAACCGAAATTGATAACATCAATCGATAACTTCAAACGATTACTGCAATTGTTAACTGAAATCGATAACAGCAATCGATAACTGCAGTTGATAACAACAATCATAAACACCAATCGATAGCAGCAATCGATAACAGAAATCAATGGCAACTGTACAGTGTTGACAACCGTTTTAAGCATTCGAAGAACTCCTCCAAGGTTCGATCAGAAATGGAATCGATAACTTTTCCCATTTAGGCGCGTATTACGCAGTCGTTAGCACCCCATTGCAATTTGTCCGTTTTTATTTGATTATTTATCCTTTTCGATTGCACAACAAAAACTCAATAAATACACCAACTTTTTGCACACATGAGATGCCAAGGATTTATAATATGGTGAAATATATTTTCGATATATATACAGGTACTTATTTTATTACATATATGCATATGGATTTGTTCGTTTTGGTATGGGAATGCGATGTTGTTTCGCATCTTTTATTTATATTTAAATGTATTTGGGCGCACGCGGCGTATGCTTCATAATATCACTTAATTTTTTGTTGCTTTTGTTGTTAAACATTTTGTAAACGTTGCGAATAATTCATGGAGTTCTCGTGTGTAAATAAGTAATTGAATAATTATGATTGCATAATGGTATGAACACACACACACACACACACACACACACGCACACACACGCACACACACACACACACACAGACATGTTAAACAATTTGCTTTGCACTTATTTAGATTATAAAATTGTTACATTTAATTTGTGGCTGTCAACATTATGAAACGGAAACGGAGCGAGAAAATATGGAAAATGTGGGGTAAAACTCTGCAGGGCACGAAAGCGGAAGCATGAAATACCCTGTAATGTGGTGTACATACAAGAAAGAAGAAGAGAGGGAGAGTGCGATAATAGAAAGTATGTATATTGTGGAAAGAAAACCTAGCGGGCACGTAAGCAGATACAGCTGCACATGATATACCCTGTAATTTTGCGGTTTAAACAAGAGAGAAGAAGAGAGTCAAAGAGCAGGAGAAAGTATAGAAAATGTGAGGTAAATCCCTGCAGGGCACGAAACCAGATGCTTGATATGTATACCCTGTAATGTGGCTGTATGTGCAAGAGAGAAAAGAAGAGAGAGAGCGAGACAGAAAAGAAGAGAGAGAGCGAGACAGAAAGTGTAGCAAAATACCAACTAGTGCAATTTTGGGCTTGGCAAATAGAAATTTAAAACGCAAAAGAGGAGTGCGCCAGCTGGTTATGACTGACTGGGCAATACCCTCGACTCAGCGCCAAGCTGATGTTGCGCAAATTCTGGCTGCACTTTATACACACACACATACACACACACGAACACACGCATACACTTCTTCTTTGTTTGGACCTACTTTATGTTCGGGTTATTCATTCTTGCTTTACTTCGGTGCTTAAAGTCCGATCTGTTTGCTGTTTTCAGGCCTTAAGTATGGCAATAATATGTATGTATATACCAGAAAGCAAGGCTTAAGTTTCAAAACTGGATAAACAGGCGAGTTATTCGTAAAGTGAATCAATTTGTATCTGCACAGAAAGTTTGTTGTATCTAGCTCTAAAAGTTTTTCAAATGATGTATATATAATGGACCAGACTCTACTGCAGCTCGTCGAGATCGCGACGTGCCTGTCCAGGCAGACAGTCCGAGGGAAGAGCTTGGCTGACTCGACTCAGCTGGGACTTCAGGAATACATATATATACTAGATCCTTCTCCTGCCAGTTACATAAGCCTGTCTGAAATGTAAATCTCTTTCATTTATAATATAATATAATATATTCAAGCTAAATAGAATCGTTCAAATGCAGCAGTTATTATAAATGAATGATTAATGGGCAGACGATTTTGATGAAGGGCAAATAAAAAAAAACGCAAAAACAAAGCTTAGCTGCTCATTATAATTGAATTAAAATTCGATAATAATCCGTAATGCGCTGATAAACAATAACAATTGACGGCCGCAAATGTTGTGCAAAGGGCCGCCAAAGTTTACAAAGATATTTAATTCGATCGAATATTATTTGCACAAATATTATTTGTGTATTAATTATTTGTTCATATTATTTGTGCATGAGCCAGAGCTCATTAAAAACGCGTTGTTCAAGAAAATTGAGAGCAGCTCCGACATCAAATGAATACAAATATTGTTTCATTTCGTATACAAGCTGGCTATCGAGATGCCGTTTGCCGGGATGGTCTTTTGGCTCTGCCTCCATGTGTGTGTGTGTGTGTGTGTGTTTGGGGGGCCATTAAGAATGTGCATTGCGCATACGCCGCGTGGGCCAAAGTTATTTTTTCACTTTATTTCGTTGCTGTGCGAGGCAACAAAGTGCAAAAACGAGCCAAAAAGCGTTTCATTAACTTAATTAACTTTTAATTGAAATTGTTTGACAGACGCGGAAAGCATGCGCGAGTGTGCTTTCATCTTTTAATTGCAATTTGAAAGCGGCAAAAAATACTTGCGAAAGAAACAAAAATAAATACAACAACAACAAAATAACTGAAATTTATAACAATAAATTGCCAAGGAATGAACCGCAGTTCGGTCCGAATTGTGGCTAATGGCAAACAAAAATAAAAAAAATATGCACAATGAAAATTGAGTCAGGAATTTTTAATTTATTAGCAGGCTATGTGATTCCTGGCAGGCAAACAAGCAAAAAATCACGTCGTCACGCATCAGCGTAGGCCTCTTTAATGTGCCTGTCAAACTTTACAGCCACACAGCTGGCTGTCAAACTGTTCTTTGTTAGTTAGCCGGCAGCTAAAGTACTTGACAAATATTTGTTGCGAAAGTATGTGGCAATTAGTTGTAAGTTGTTGTTGACTCTGCAAGCTTACCAGGCAGTTTATCTCGCAGTTAATTAGTCGAGCTTGGCAGTGTTGCCACCTTGCTGTACATCTGGCAACGCCAACGCCACATTACTAAACTCTACTTCAATTACATTTAGCCGGCAGCTAAAGTACGTGGCAATTGCTTGTAAGTGGTTGTTGACTCCCGAAATTTACCAGGCAGTTTATCTCGCAGTTAATTAGTCGAGCTTGGCAGTGTTGCCACCTTGCTGTACATCTGGCAACGCCAACGCCACATTACTAAACTCTACTTCAATTACATTTAGCCGGCAGCCAAAGTACGTGGCAATTGCTTGTAAGTGGTTGTTGACTCCCGAAATTTACCAGGCAGTTTATCTCGCTGTTAATTAGTCGAGCTTGACAGTGTTGCCACCTTGCAGTACATCTGGCAACGCCTGTTGACACTTAGTTTGCCACATTACTAAACACTACTTCACTTACATTTAGCCGGCAGCTAAAGTACGTGGCAAATACGTGTAAGTGGTTGTTGACTCCCAAAATTTACCAGGCAGTTTATCTCGCTGTTAATTAGTCGAGCTTGACAGTGTTGCCACCTTGCAGTACATCTGGCAACGCCTGTTGACACTTAGTTTGCCACATTACTAAACACTACTTCAATTACATTTAGCCGGCAGCTAAAGTACTTAATAAATATTTGTTGATGAAGTATGTGGCAATTGCTTGTTAGTTGTCGTTGACTGTGCAAGTTTACCAGGCAGTTTATCTTGCTATTAATTAGATAAGTTTGACAGTGCTGCCACCTCGCAGTACATCTGGCCATTTGACATGTGGCAACTGGCAGCTGAGATTAACGCATTGCTAAACACCAATTTTCTTGCTTATCTGTATTTTACCTTACGTGGTTGCTTTCATTTAGCCGGCAGCTAAACTAGCTGGTAAATAACTTTTGTGAAAGTATTTGGTATATATATATTACTTGTAAGCTATTGTTGACTATGAAATTTACCAGCCAATATATCTTGCTGCTTATAAGTTAAAAAGAGTGTACATAATATACACCTATAAGTTGCTGTTAACTCTAAATATTTATCAGGCAGCTTAGCTCGCTGTTAATTTGTTGAGTTTGGCAGCTTCCCGTACTTCTGACTGCGCTCGAACACTATTTCGCTTGCTTCTCTGACTCACAGCCGTTTTGCCTGCTAACATTTAGCCGGCAGCTAAACTAGCTGATAAGTATTTGTGACAACAATTTGCACATTAACAGGAACTTTCAATTTTGTGATCAGCTCTTGTAATGTAGCTCTATTGCGTGCTTGTCCATCTATTAGTTGAAATAATTTTAAATAGTTCCTAATCTTTTCGCTGAGTGTATATATAAAAAACGATTTGTTGTGCGCCTTATCCACGTCTGGCTTATGTTCGTATGCATATTTATTTACGCTTTTGCTCCCTCATCGCCGGCGACTTGCATTCGTAATTAGTTAATGTGCAGGCGTAGTCAGAGCCTAAGCGTCGCCAGGCTCCCAGCTCTGCACCACATTTGTCCGTGTTGCTTATTAAAAAGGCAAAAAACCGAAAAGAAAAAAATATATATATGTGCCGCTTTGAGGCTGTGGCTGGCCTATGCCGAGTGTGCAAGGCTTTATGGCAGCTGTTCTACTCGTTATGCGCCTGCACCCCGCCCAAACCGCCCTTCCCCCCTACCCCAAAAGGCGCCCCTTTTGCCGGGCCGTCGGCTGCCTTCTCAGCTAATGAAGAACATATATACATATGGCTGGAGCGGGGGTCGAGAGGTGGGCCTACATATGCCAGGCCTCAAAGCAAGATTTTTGTGCTTTATTTTCATTTACTTTCATATGCTCTTAAAAAAAAAGGGTATCTTAATTATGTCACATGTAAGGTAAGCTTCAATAAGGTTCTTGTGTTTCCTCAGTTATCCTGTCGCCTTACGTTACCTCACCTTATGCGCCTTACAGGTGAGCATAATCTTGGCAGCATCGGATAACTATATAATATAGCTCTACAGGCAGAATCGGTGGAAGATCTTGTTCTTATATGGACAACTTTTCGGCTTATTATCCGGCTTATCTATCCCATCCCCAACCATCCCCTAGATATGGCCACATTCGATTAAGTATAAAGCTTTCCCATAAATATGCTTTAAGGCCAAATGTCTGCAAGTGTACTCAATTTGCGGTGTGCCTAAGCTAGCCGTGAATACCCGCTTTCTTTAAATATGTTTCTTACAGCCGCTTTTACACATAGGCACGCACAACACACAAACACACACACACACACAAACACACACACACACACACACACTCGCACGCACACACATTTGCATGCATAATATGTGAGAGTGTGTATTTTTTTATATGTTGTTGCCCCATTATGTGTGCGTGTGCGCGTGTGTGTGTGCTTGTGCGGAACAACATTTAAAATGTAAGCGTTTTACGTGGCGTATACTTAATGCATTAAGCATACGCCGCGTTGAGCGGCACAGAGCTGCGCCCGGCGCTGACAAGCAAAGCGACACGAAACAAATTCTTTTCATGCAGCTCAGCTGCCACAGCTACAAGCTCATCGTGTGCGTCCTGTTCTTCTTCTTGTTCGTCATTTTCATCTACTACAAACACTTCCGCCTTCTCTCCCCCTCGTTGCAGGTTAACGTGAGCAACACTTGGACCATGCCGCAGGAGGGCTTGAATGTGTTCTATCGTTTCTTTCGTGATCGCATCTCCTGGTTCGAGGCGGACGCCGTTTGCCAGTTCCATCATGCCAATCTGGTGACAGGTAAGCGACAGACGGGGCGAGTGGGGCAAGGTACGGGGGAGGGGGTTCAGAGTCACTGAGGCATAAGGCAGCCGACAGCCAACAGCTAGCCGCAAAGTCAAGTCAAAGACGCGACGTGAGGCTTTAGTTAAGCTTGCAGCACAAAAGGTAAGATATTCAATACATGCTGACATTGTGTGGCAGCAGTAGCTGCATGGCGAAGGGGTGGAGGGGCAGGTACAGGAGGGGGAGTGGGCACAAGGCTGACAAAGAGTGTGTATATAAAGCAAATGGTAAACGCCAACAAAATGTGAAATGCAAATAAGCCCAATGACAACGAAAGCAGCACACATTGCAGCTAACAAAGCGCTGGGCGTGGCAAAAGGGACCAGGACGGGGCAGGACAGGACAGGACAGGACAGGGCAGAACTGGGCAGGACAGGTTGAAGCGTTATTGCAAATGTCCAGCAGCTGTTGTGACAACGCAGCCAGGCGACAACCAGGCAGGCAGGCAGGCAGACAGGCAGCCTGGTTGCAACTGCAAAATGACGCAGCCAATGGTCCAAAGAGTCAAAAGCCATGGCCTTTCGAAGCGCAGGCACTGAGGCAGGGGCTGGACATGGGCAGGTGACGTGAGCACAAGGCCACGCCCAGTGCTGGTGTGTCTAACGGCTGGCCAAAGGACCTGGGCGCCAGACTATATCATATGCCTGCCCTCAGCTAAACAATAAATCCTTTTGTCAAATACTGGACACTGCAATGCGGGCAACTCTACCAGCCAAAGGGGTAAGGGTCGCAGAGGGGGCGCCGGAGGGTTAGGGCAGGGGTGGAGGGGGGCCACTAAATCAACAATGGGTCACTCAAGCGACTCGTGTGCATACGTTCCTCGTAAATAGATAAGTATGCGGTAAGTAGATTGTTGATAAATTGTTCCAGCCACTCGAAAGACAATGAAAATTGTTCGAACAGCTGCGAAAATCTGCGAAAATCTGTAGAAAAGTATCTGAAAAGTAATCTGATAAAGGCTGCCAAAGCCGATAAGCAGCAAAACTGTTGAGAAGTAAAAGCAGTTATTTATGAACTCCGCTCTAAGGAACGAGTAATTAATTATCTTCCTTTCGGCTTTAAAGAGTTCGGATATATAAACTATAGACTAAGCACACAATTAAAGCTCAGGTTTAGGTGCTCGCAGGTCTATTAAGGATTAGTTCAACTCGATTCAAAATGGTTTTCATAGCTCGCTAAGCGAAACGATTCTTGGAGTGATATCCTCGCAAAAGGATATTGAAGAAGACGCCTCGGACTTCATGAAGTATATATGCTTGAGCCGAGCCTTTGTCTGTTTCACAGTTTTAAAGCTATTGTCAATAAACTTGGGAGAGTTCCTCTTAAGTGAGAGCCATCTGTCAAGTCAGTCGGATAGGTAAGGATCATATAGCTGCCATAGGCTTTAACGGTCAGAGCTTAGGTTCTTTCCTGGCAAACATATTGTTTTTCAATTTTCATTTGTGAGCTACATATTCCAAAAGCCACATCGAATAGGCTAAATATATCCTTTAGGAACAAGCTGTCTATAAGTCCTTCCGATTAAAAGTATCTTCAAGTAAATTCTATTGCTAGGATATTTTGAGTATTTGTCGAGCTCGCAGGGTAACTAGATCTTGAACTCTGCTGCTTTGTCTGCTCTCAAGACAAATCAGTTAAGGTCCTTGCCAAGGATAACACAGCCCATACTCTTCACGCATTGGCATCCTATTGAATACCTATCGAGAGCACTTGGACATGCTACAGGACATGCGGCGAGGATTCCCCAACGTATTTCTGACAAATCTGACTCGAATACTAAACTGGCTGATTGGATTGCATTGTCCTTTATCCTTATAAATAGATTCATATGTTTTGCTCATCGTTTCCCTCGGCTTGTGTGCGAAAGTTCATTCGAGCGCTCAATTTTCCTTGGGTCAACTAGCAGGACGCTGGAGGGGGACAGGGCGAATCGGAGGCGGGGACGGGTGTCGGTGTGCATAAACAATTTGAGCCGCAGGGATGCATGTAAATGTGTGAAACAACAACTAGAAAAAGAAGAAGCACAACTAGCAGAAGAAGAAGAAGTTGAAGAAGAAGTACAAAGTACAAATAACAGCGTGTACCAAAGAAAAGAAAAGAAAGGAAAAAGCAAAACAAGAAGAAGGGAACGGGAGAAAAGCAGGGAATGCTTCATGCGCTCGACAAGAGAATACCCTGTAAAGTAGCTTGAATATGATAAATATTCAAGTAGAAACATGAGTACTAAATGGGCGACTAGCAGATACCCTGTTAAATAATTATACCATAAATAAGGTGAAACTTAGTGTCTAGCACATACCCTGTATTCAGATCTATAATGCTTGAAATATAGCAAGCTATGCCGTTATTTGTCTTACTGCCTGACTAATAGATACCCTGTATTGCATTCTGCAGAGCCCTCTATTGCGATAGATATACATGTATTCCTATGTTTTTGTATATGATGTAGCTGAGCGCCTAGAACATACCCTGTTTATTATAACAATAACTACTACTGAGCAAGTATAAACGCGACTAACAGTTACCCTATGCTACGGTCTGGAGTGGGTTGTGTAGATATATATATTTTAACGCCTTTAAGCAGAGGGGGCAACTAGACGATACTCTGTAATCAGGTTAATAGTCTTATGTATGTCAGATATGGCGAAGATGTGGGAGACTAGCAGATACCCTGCACGCAATGCAAATTATGTTATGATATCTTGAATTGACAGCTTTCCATTTGATAAGTGGAATTAGACCTTAAGTATCTAGCCAAGCATATTATAAAAGCACTTTAACTTCAAGCACAGGGTATCTGCTGGTCGAACACTCTGCGGACCGGACAGATGTAACATCATATTCTGTGTTTTCTTTTGTTTTGCTTTTGTTCGTGCAAATATTTGTAGCGTGGACAGCAGCTGGGAGGAGGCAACGGGTTAGACTAGCAGCTGTCGGGTTGGGTCCTTCAGGGGGGGGGCTGACGGGTCGGTGCTGGGCTTCGGCTGGGTTTTTGTGGTCCTGGAGCCACAGTCGCTGGCAAATGTGCCGCATGCCCGACACGTAAAAACAATGCGCTGGGCAAATTAAATAGGAATATTCGCATTGAACAAATAAAAACCATTTGTTTCGTTTCCATTCTTGTGCTCCCCTTTTGTTATTGTTTCTTTCCCTTTTTTTTTTTGTGTTTTCTTGTTGTTTTTGTCTGTTTTGTTATTCTTTTATTTATTTTTTTTTTCTGTTGTTGTGCGTCTGTTTTTTTTTATGTGCTGCCAGTCGACAACAGTTTTCAATTTGATGCAACTCGCGACCTGCTGCGGGAATTGGATGTGAACGACATCGTTTGGATTGGACTCATGCGGCCGCAGAACTCGGATCGCTTCATGTGGTCGTAAGTATAACAAACAACAACAACAACAACAACAACAAACAAAAAACAACAGCTAACAACAACATTTTATTGTAATTGTGTCGTTCGTGTTGATATGTGTATTTTTGGTTTGCGAGCAATGATATGTGTCCCAGTTAAAAGTCGTTAACAGGACTAGCGAGACACGCTGCCAGGCTGGCAAAGCTTAAACACGTAACACACGATTTGAACCAGCGTTTTTTCTTTAAGGTTAGGCTCGTGAACCTGCTTTGACACAACAACTATTACGCATCCATTTTCTGGGTTCGAGTCGTGGCTTCTTAGTATTTCATTGGAACATTTCAATTCCAGATATTAACCTGCTTGAGCTTATCTAAGGAGCTTATTTAATTTCAATATATTTGCCCTTGGACCCTTCGATTAGCCATGATATTGAACTTAACAGACAGTTTATCCGCATGTTAAACATAGCACCCAGTTTAACATATTACTGCTCTATGTTATACCAAGTGTCTGTCAACATTTAACAGGCAGCTCAGCTTGCTGTTAAATATTTAACTTTAACTTATTAAGAATATATGTTTGGCCTTTGCTTGGATTATAGAGTATATAACTATTTGCCATACACAGCAACTCACGACCCTTGGTGGTGGACACCGGCTACTGGGCGGAGTCGTTACCGCTAATGGACGCGCCCCTCTGCGCTGTTATCGATCCCATTCGCGACTATCGTTGGCATGCGCTTCGCTGCGGCGGACCCGAAACAGCCTCGTTCCTGTGCGAAATGCCAGGTAAGTGTGATAAAGAGAGGGCGAATGAGGGAAACTGAGAGGGGGAAAGGGAGAAAGTGAGATAGAACGTAAGAGAGGGAGAGAGAAAGACAAACATAGAGAATATGTGTGAGAGGGAGAGCGAGAACGAATGAGAGACTGAGAATTAATAAGAGTACGAACAAGAGTTAGAAGTGAGAGTAAGAGTAAGAACCAGAGAGAGAGCGAGAGTTCGAGTAAAAATGAAAGTGAGACAAAGAAAGAGAGAGAAAAAGGTAGAGAGGGATAGGGGGGGAGAGAGAGCGAGAAATAGTAAAGGAGAGAGTTTTAGAGAGGGAAAGAAAGTAAATGTATCAGAGAAGCAAAAGCAAGCGGAAAAAGAGAGAGAATGATAGAAAAATTACGAGAGTGAGTGTGAGAGTAACAATGAAAGAGGGAGAGGGAGTGAGAGGGGGAGACTCAGAGTGAGAGAGTGATGGAGCTGAAAATAAAGATCAAGTGCCTGACATCCCTTGTTGTGTACAGTGCCCAGCTGGGCGGATGCCTGCATCCTGAAGGAGATGCCCAACCTGACCATGCAGTACATGGCGGACACGGCCAGCATTGAGCTGATTAGGAACTGCCAGGAGGAAGGTCTGCTGCGGCACAGCTGCAAGGGCAAAGAGGTAAGTGGCGGCCAGGGGGAGGCCTAATCATATAGCCAGGACGTTCAACATCTATTTGCAGGATCGAGAGCGGGCCGTGCGCGAGCTGATCTGCCCGAAGGAGCGGCTGGAGGCGCAACGCATCAACGACATCACCAACTCGCACTTCAAATCGCTGCAGATCATCAAGAGCATTCGCACCGACAACAACGAGAACAACGACATCGACCTGATGCCCCTGGTGGCCAACTATGCCGCGAGCGTCATGAAGATCGAGGTGGCCACCGTCGCACCGCCGCCGCCGCCAGTCGAGCGTTTCAGCCTGGACAAGCTAATAATGCCGGTGGCCCGTTATCACATCCCGGACGAGGTGCCCATGCCCGTCAAGAAGTCCGCCAAGAAGGTGAACATCCACGATGAGCACGCCAAGAAGCTGCTGGCACAGCATCAGACCCAGATGCGCAAGGCCTCAACTACGACCACGGCCACGCCCACAACCACGACTACGACCACGAGCACGAGCACGAGCCCGATGCCGATATCCCATCTAGACATGATGATGGGCGATCAGCCGGCGCTGAGCGAGGAGCAGCTGCCGGAGGATGTCAGCGATAGCGATGTGTCCAATGAGATATTCGAGGCGTTGCCGCACAAAAAGAAAATATTGCCGCAGGACCTGAGGACAATGCCGACCATAACTGAGGCAACAGCAGAAGCAGCCACAATAACAGCAACAGCACTAACTGAGGCGGCAATAAGTGCCAAGGAGTCGACCACGGCAACTGCAACAACCAAAGCAGCTGCAACAACAGCAACAGCAGAAACAACAACAGCAGCGCCAGCAACAACAACAGCAGCAGCAGCGCCAGCGACAACTACAACAGAAGCACCAACAACAACCACAACAGCAGTAACAACAACCATGGCAGCAACATCAACAGTTGCAACAACAACTTTGCCGGCATCAACAGCCGCACCCACAACCACAAAAACTACAGCTGCAGCAGGAACACTACCGATTACAACAACAACAGCAACAACTAGAACAACAACAACATCGGCGCCAGCAACAACAGCAGCTGCAACGCGAGACACAACAACCGAAAGCAACATCATGATAACAACAACTGCAACAGCAGCAACTCCAGCCGCTGCAGCCACAGCAACGGATATGACAATGGAAACGGAAACAGATACAACAGTTGTTGCCGCCACCGGCAACACTTCCAATACCTACGGCAGCAGCACCAGCATCACGAGCACCAGCAGCAGCCGCAGCAGCAACATCCCAACACCAACGACAACAGCAATGCCATTGGGAACGTCAACGACCGTGGTTAGCATCGCACATCCCATACATCCGGTGCAGCAAAATCGCGATGAAAGTGCCCATCCACATGTCAAAGAAACGGTGGACAATTCGCACTTCATACCTCCAATGTTGCTGGTCAAATCGCACTATGTACCGCCATCCAAGCATGGCGAGCACGGCGAGCACAAGTTCGAGCATCTTGCTACCAATACGCTGGCAACAACAACAACAGCTGCCGCTACGACAAGTCGTCAAAATGTTGCTGGCGTGACAGCAACAGCAGCTCCAGACGCAGTCGTGACAGCAGCAGCAGCAGCAACCAAAATGACACCAACATTTACAACAATCATGACAACAACAACACCAGAGGCAGCAGCAGCAGCAACAATAACAATGTCAGCTGGAAAAGTGGCTACAACCGAGGCGCCAACAACCGCCACAAAAGAGCCAACAGCTAATGAAAACAGGTCGAATGCAGCAGCAGCAGCAGCAGCAACATCTGCTGCTGTCGAAATGAAAAGCGCCACAAAGTTGCAGTTGCATGGCGAAAGCGAGACCGAGGATGGGGACGGGGATGAGGATGAGCTGGAGTTAACGAGCGCCACAACACGACGCAACTTCCTGAAGGAGGAAACCGAGGCGCCATTCAAGCCAAATCGACACCGTTCGCTAACAAAGCCGGAAACCGTCAGCTATTTCAAGAAGATCTTGGGCTAAGAGCAGCAGCAACTGTAACTGTAACTGAAGCGACTTTGCAGTTAACACATATTCCCGACTCACAACCCATCCACACCCATCCACACCTATCCCCTGACCCCGACCTCGACCCCGACAATGTAATTGGTGTGCAACAAAAAAATATCGAAAATCAAAGCTGCATTGCCAGCAAATTGAATCAGTTGATGTCGTTGCCTGATTCCAGCCACCAACAACAACAGCAGCAACAACAACAACAACCATATCCACATTCTGGCCAAAGTTTGTAAAACTTGGCTATGTCCGCCCCGCACGGCTCCACACCGGAAACTTAAGCTGTTAGTCAACGCCAAGCGGAAACGCAAAGCAGCCAAAAGAAAACTCAAGCACAGAAGAAGAGAAAGGGACACAGGCAGATAGAGAGAGATAGAGAGAGATGGAGAGAGATGGAGAGAGAGTGTGCGGGCGAGTGGCAGCAGCAGGTTCCAGTTGGGAGCACCAAATATGTCAATTCTTTGCAGCACAAACCACAAAGTAATACACCACCAATACACACACCCACACACACACACACACACACATACGCACACACACAGGCGCACAGTGACAAATTTAGGCACCGGCAAAGTCTGTCGAAGTTAAAGGCAGGAGGAAAAGTAAAAATAAATAAAATAGAAATGAAAATGAAAATGAAAACAATTCAAGGAGCAGAGGGAAATGTGGTTGCATACCAAAGGCCAAATCTTAAGTATGATAAATACTATTATAAATGTTTACAGAGCTATTCGTAATATACACATAAGATACACAACCCCATTGCGAGCGTCTGTTTCGTCAAATTTCGTTTACTCTAGCAAAGCCGGCAGAAAATGCCAAAAAGTATCGCACCGACTGCGTAATACTCTCGCACAAAGTCCTCGAAAAGCTCAAAATAGTCCGTAAATTCATTAGATAATATTGATTGTCGCGAGAATTCAAATTTGTAGCACTTTAAGCTCTGAAACTGTGCAAAATATCGATGCATCGATATATATACATATATCAATACTTATATCGATATATTTAACAATCAATTGATGTATTTATATCTATATATTTATCGATATGTTTATATTTATCGATTAATCATTATACGGTTTGTAGCACTTCCACCATTGGCTTCAGTAATAATGAGATAATATCGATGTATCAATAAATATCGATTTTATATCAATAAATATATCGATATAGATAACAATCAATTGATATATATGTCTATATATTTATCGATAAGTTTATGTCTGTTGATATATCGATATTATCACAGCTTAATATCTTTTGTGGGCAAGTAGATGATCACACATGCACGTATATAGACGTTACGATATGTATCGATATTTTAGCAGTATATTTATCGATATAGATATCTATCTATCGATAAATCGATCTTTTCTCAGCTTTTTAGCTGAAGTGAGTATATTGAGGAGCATAATTATACCTGGCGTAATAAGAATGAGAAGGATATCGATGTATCGATATGTATCTAAGTCTACAGATTTATCGATATGTTCATATACATATCGATCCATCGATATTATCTCAGCTTATTATCCAATGTGGGCAAGCATAGATATACCTAGTTTCAAGCTTCACCGAAAAGGCGAACAGACTTAGCACCAAAGCCAATATACCCCATTCGCACCTTGCATGCAGAGCATTGAGAACCGAACGCGAAAAGCAAACATTTGATTCGCATCGGGCAAATACATTTATGGTTTATGGTGCACAACATAAGATTATTTAACTGGCAGTCTATTAATCAGAAACATTCAAGTATTAAACATAAGTATTAGGCGCGAAACAGGCCTCGTCAAATCTACATACATATATTATGAATACAATCTACACACACAAATGTTGTAAAAGTTGGTGTTTTTTTTTTGTGTCCAAATATATATATATATATATATACGTACATATATATGTAGAGGCATGCACATGCACATAGATTGTAAGATTGGATCGCAGAGTTCTGCATAGTTATTAGTACTCAAGAACGGAGCAGAAGCCCTGCAAATTGGTCTAACGATTCAAACATACCTAAGATTAAGATGAATGAACAACTTAAATAGAGGAAGAAAGGCACACACTACTTTTCCAAGTACACCAAAAGGAAGATGAAAGAAAATGAGAGAAACCAAACCCAAAATACAAGTACTTCAAATGTCACTTGATCTAGAGAATTATGTACTCACAATGAAATAAAAGTATAAACAAAAGCATAAATAAAATACAAGTTGATGTCTAAGAAAAGATTCTATTCATTTCTGGTGTCTAGCGCAAAGTCAAGGCCAGGCAAGGCAAAAAGTAATCTATGCGTAAATAGTATAAATGTCAACCAAATAAATAATTCACTATGAATAAAATCACATTAAAAAAACAAAGATGTATAATTAATATTTTTGTTGGGAGGCATAGGGAATATAAATAAAAGGCAGCCAACGCTGGTGAGAGGCGAAAATGGGTTAAGTATATATCCTTTAAGCTGCAAATAAGAGATAAGTACTATTTTTTAGGACATTTTGCATAACTGCAGGAGCTTTCCAATGTGCTTACGCCTTTACTAATGAGCTTTCGAGCTTTAATGCGTGTTTGTTGAGCTTTTCGCTTAACAAATAAGACTGCGATGCTAAAAGCTCATCGAAAGCTCGTTAAAGCTCGAAGGTTTTATTCAATCTATACATTAAAGCATAAAAGTTCGTTACGCTGGTG
The DNA here is from genome assembly GCA_037075305.1 of Drosophila kanekoi. NCBI lineage: Eukaryota > Metazoa > Arthropoda > Insecta > Diptera > Drosophilidae > Drosophila > Drosophila kanekoi. Next base: position 12,394,338 of record JBAMCE010000451.1, read on the forward strand.
AAAGGCGAAAATGGGTTAAGTATATATCCTTTAAGCTGCAAATAAGAGTTGATTACTATTTTGCATAACTACGTGAGCTTTCCAATGTGCTTAAGCCTTTATTAATGAGCTTTCGAGCTTTGATTTGTGTTTGTTGAGCTTTTAGCCTAACCAATTAGTCGAATATGATAAAAGCTCGTCGAAAGCTCGTGAGAGGCGAAGTAGGTCCTTAACGCTGCAAATAAGAGTTGATTACTATTTTGCATAACTACAAGAGCTTTTCAATGCGCTTACGCCTTTATTAATGAGCTTTAGAGCTTTGATTCGTGCTTTTCGCATAACAAGTTAAACGGCTATACTAAAAGATCATCGAAAGCTCGTTAAAGCTCGAAGGTTTCATTGAATGTATACATTAAAGGATAAAGCTCGTTACGCTGGTGAGAGGCGAGAATGGGTTAAGTATATATCCTTTAAGCTGCAAATAAGAGTTGATTCCTATTTTGCATAACTACGTGAGCTTTCCAATGTGCTTACGCCTTTTTAATGAGCTTTCGAGCTTTGATTCGTGTTTGTTGAGCTTTTCCCTTAACAAATTAGACGGCGATGCTAAAAGTTCGTCGAAAGCTCTTTAAAGCTCGAAGGTTTCATTCAATCTATGCATTAAAGCATAAAAGTTCGTTAAATATTTTCTGAATTAAGCTTTCAATGATATAGAAAACTTTAAGACTACAAGCTTTAATGAGTTTTGTTTCCTTGTTTATTTGAAAGAAAATAATATTCAATCTTCTTATTAAATTGTCAAAGCTCGTTAAGGATTTGCTGTAAAGGCTAAGCAAGGCATTTTCAGCTTATAATTCCCAACTACCCAATACGCATTTGCATTAATATGAAAGGTTACCTTTTGTATTCATACGAAATGCTTTGTTCAGCCACAATAAAACTCAAATGACACGTAGCTCTTGACAAGGTTTTCTCATAAGCAGCTTACATTGGCAGGATATAAACTAAATTCAACATAATTTCCTTAAAAGAAGTTGATAAAAAGCTTACGGAGACTTATAATTCCTAACTGGTGCACATTGAGTTGTGAAGGTCGCCTTCACTTGAAAGTTCTCCAAGAAGCTGTCACTTTTACACTCACAACTTATTCGGCGCACTTCGAAAAGGAAATTCCATTCATATAATGGTTAAAGCTCCAAGGAAAGCAAGCTATGCGCTTGTTAAGCGTTTTTCGCTTATAATTCCCACTTAGTTAAAGCGCAGGCGAACTTCAAATGCTTTCAAAACGCACAAAATATGATTTTATATGAACTGTTTAAAATATTGGCTACGGGAAGTAGAAGCAGATTTAAGTAGTATGCATAAATATTGTATGGATGGAGAAAATGTTTTGTGTTTCAAGTGCTTAGCATGCATCAAAGGCAACGACTTGGCATCTCCCTCCCCCTGCTGGACGCGCACATGGAGCACATTGAATCGGGCATATTCTGCAGTTGAAAGCTCTGCCAGCGTCAACATTGCTTTCCGGTGGCCGATGCCCCATGCCACATGCCGCATGCCGCATGCCGCATGCCAGACCAGGCCCTGCTGCCTCGTTTGCCGCAGGCACTCTACTTTTTTGTGTAGCATTTCCCTTTTAGCGAAAAGGGCAACGATGAGGCCAGATCCAGTGGCAGTTACAGTCAGACAGACAGAGCGATAGAGCGAGCGAGCGAGAGAGAGAGAGAGAGAGAGAGAGAGAGAGAGAGAGAGAGAGAGAGAGGGAAGAGCGCGCACTGGACAGACAGCAGCCCGAGGTCCTACTTATGATTGCCCAAAATCCAATGAAGCGTTGACGCTTGCTCCTGGCCGGGGCAATTGCTGTCATCGCAGAACCGTTTTCTGGATAACCAACGGAAGCTTTGCGCCATACGGCAGCACCGCACAGCGGGCGGCCAACTGGCTGGCAACCCCCGCAACCAGCCCGCAACCCCCGCAACCAGCCCGCGCGACTGTACTCGATGGCCGTTTAAAGAGCGCTCGGCATTAAAGAGCTCTGGCATTATTCTATTTGCCAAACGCCATGTTTGTTCTTTGCATTTAATTCATATGCTTAAAACTGTAATTTCTTGTGTTTGCCGTTAATCCTTTGCTGTGTGCGTGTCCTGTGTCGTGTGTGTGTCCTGTGTGTCGTGTGTGTATTTCCGTGGGTGTTAAGTAACTTTTGACTGACGGGCACGCAGCAAATATATTCCAAGTGCTCGCAGCTCTGCCAACCTCCTTATACCCTTTTACAGGGTATTATGAATTAGTCAACACATAAAGAGCAGTAAGTATATCTATATATATATGCATCGTACGTCGTCCGCCTGGCAATCTTTCTAGTTCCTGCTCTCTCCCCGAAAACCTATTCTTAGGTCTAATGCAAATGTCGGAATCGGTCAGATCGTTGCGCAATATCCTAAAGGCATTTTCTATACATATGAGTTTAATCTGATCAACTTTTGACTATAATATCATATGGAACTATAGCAAAAGTCGGTGAAGCCACACTTTTATCTTGATCGAGCATAACATGATCGAGGGAAACAATGTCCCCAACATATCTGCCACGTCCTATCAGATCGGTCTGCCATATAGTCATATAGCTCCTTGAGAAGTGTATTCGATCTTCGGCGTGCCGCAACTAGACTTAGTTCTCTCTTGTTTTATTTTTATATTCCACTTTTATTTCAGTCGTCGACGACGCGTTTTTACAGTCAACGTGGGCCAGCAAATTAAATGCAGCTGACACACAAACCGACATCGGTGACAGGCGAACAGACCCGGAGACAGACAGGGACACGCGTCCAACAAATGAGAATCATTTGGCGTAAAATAAAATGTTTTATTAACAATATAAGCGGGCAGGCGGGGCTGGCGGGGCTGGCGAGCAAACAGGCAACGGGTAAACAGGGTATCATAAGGGCCTTTAGTGCGCTTCACGCGTGCGTTCGAGATGAGCGCGTCTCGTGACTTTTTCGTGTCACGATGTGCAACGCGTGTGTGTGGCTGTATGTATTTGCTTACCCTGTAAACATCAAGTAATTATAAAGCTTATCTGCAAAACACACAGCTCTCAACCCAAACGAAAAGAACGAGTCGTTGAACTACACATTCTTATCTACATCAATATACAGAAGGAGTTCATCAAGTACTTACCAAAACTCCTCGAAGATTTGAGCTTTCGAGAAATATCGATTGAGACGTGGCTTTTCAAGCGTATCTCAACAAATCTAAGAGCCTGATGAACCCAACTAACTATGAAGGCTCTTGCAAATAGTTTTCCTTTCTTATAGCTCGCCGCTGGATACAGGGTATCAGCTAGTTGGGCAGCTTAGAAGCTGAGCACATTTAGCCCCTCTTGACATTAAAAGCTTATCCATTTGTTTAAGCATTTGTAGAGGTGGCAACAACCGGCCACAGTTATGGGATTATTTAAAGCGACAACCCTGCAAACGCATTGCCACAACACTTGCAACATGTGCCCCTGTTGGATTACAAGCTTCATGTCCGAAAGGGGAATCATAAATTTTGCCGTTTTAATGGCCTTCATATATTAAAGCCAAATGCCGTATGAGCAGCACATTCGGAAAGTTTTTAAATAATTCTCTTCCAACTCCTTCTATGCAGCACAATAAAACTACTTTGCCAATGAGGCCGGCAGAGATCCAAATTATGGTCCTTGGCATACATTTGTCTTGGATTGTTGTGACATGAGAAATATATATGAGAGGAGTTATATAACAGTTTGGTGGCAACTACTTATTCGGTGATCTGTGATATACTAACAACTATTTAGGATGTATCCTGGGAACTCTGCAATTATTTGTCAGATATTCGGTGTAGAGATTGTTCTATATATAACAATAATTGTATAACAGATTATTTCCAAGATTTCTGCTCTTGAATTGGGAGCTGTATAACAGTCCCTTGAGAACTTACTTGACTTGACTTACTTAACCCTCTGTAGGACACTGTATAACAGTCCCTAGTGAACCTGAAACTTAGAAAAAGAAAGGTAGAATAGTCTTTTTAAGACTTACCTCCTGTTTAATACTGTATAACAGTTCCTTCAGACCTCAAGGCACAGATTTACTTCAGTTCCTGGAAAAGAAACACGCAGAAAGACACTTTATAACAGTTTGTTTAGCTCTCACACCTTTATTGGTAGATAGTTTCCAGAGAAATTACATTCCTAGAACACCTGTAGGACAGCTCCTTGAAAAAGTGCACCTCAGTATAACAGTTTCTTTTAACGCACGCCGCGAGAAACTGCTGTATAACAGTTTCTTGCGCTTTTATTAAGCGCTGTATACCAATTTCTTGTGAGCCTACACTATAGTAACAGCCGTATAACAGTTCCATAACAACTCACCCAGCAGCTGTATAACTGTTCCATATAACAGTTATATAATTGTATCTAAGTCTGTTTGGGAATCACCGAGTTTCATCAGCCGAGTAGCCAGCGAAATGTTGTCCTTGCTGTCCAGCCATTGTAAATATGCAGATCTTCGCTTGACGCCGGCTTGAGGCTCATTCGCGTAAGGCTCCTTTATTGCTTCATTCCGCCCGATTCCATTTGCTGGCTGTGGCAACTGGCCGCAATCGCTTAAATGTAAGTAACAGATTGTCAGAGAGACAGAGCCGCAGGCAAACCGCCAGCAAAGCCCCATTTCAAATTGCGCCAAAAGCCTCGAAGAATAATGGCATTGTTATTGTCGCACAGACAGACACACACACACACACACACACACTCACACACACGCACTGACTTACTCGGGTCTATTTACTTACATTCACGTGCTGCAGGATAAATACATTTGCAAGGACAACGATGCGGCCAATTCTGCTCCATTTGCCCTTTTAGTTAAATTAGTTCAAGAAGAGTTCTCTGAAATGGCGCCAACAAAGCCACATTTGAGATAATCCCACAACAATTCTGGACGATTTTTATGGCATTTCCACAGAGTATTTAATGAAATATTATTATTAACTAATTGCCTTTCTTATTACTTGAGCGTCGAACCAGCACGCGACAAATCGCTGGTTCAAATTCCGCATTTCCAGTAGAAGTCTTCATTAGGATTATATCTGTGATATCGCACTGCGCATAGAACTAGCCGGAAATGGATGTTGATTCAAACTCTGATGCAGATCTTCTTTTTCTCATATTTAGCTGTTGCACTGTCAGCTTTATAGTTTGCCTTTTGTCTGCTTACCTTGCCGCTGGGCCTCACATTCATTATTTACCATATTGTTTTATTAATAATGTTGAAATTTCATAATGTTTCAACAATGTCAACAGGACAGACGTCGCGCCGTGCCTGCCACCGACTCCGAGCTGGCCCACAGCAGCCGTTGTCAACAATATTGTACATATTTGGTGTGCGGTGCATGTTGCATGCATTTAGTTGCGGTCATGACTTTGTGGCATGCATACATACATATATGCGTTTGCCCTGGCTCAATCGTTATGGCAGTTGAAATAATATCTATAATTTGTGGCTTGGCACAACAGCATCGAGGCTTACTCTTCCACCAAAGCCAGTTCATTACATTTATATAATCGAAGGATTTGTGGGAGCACAAATATACGAGAAGCAAAATCTGGTGGGCCCACTTAACGGCCTTAACGTTCAATTCATATTGAACCAGCTCAACAATCTGGCTAAGGCCAAGTCGGGAATGTCTCTGTCAAATCTCTGTCAAAATATGGATGAGCATAGATGTAAAAGTCCATATTTATCGATCTTACACGCATAAATGCATTCTTCGATAAGTTGCCATTGATATCGAAATATCCAGCGATCTGGCAGCACAAGTTGTGTGCTTATTAAGTTGGCTGCGCTAGAAATAAGCGAGCAGTCTTCAAGCACTTTGTGTTTGTGCCTCGAGTCGGCTAATTAAATATTTATCTATTTAGAGTTTAAGGAAAATTGAACATTAGCTTTATGTCTAACATTTAAATAAATTATTAATTTTAATATTCTTCTCTTTGTTTTCTTGAATATTCACATGGAGTGAAGCTTGATTCGATGCGGGCGACGCCAGGTAATCTCTTGAATATATAGACAGTAAATAATTATAAGTTCGTAGTTAGCTTGTATTTCCATAAATGGCTAATCAATATTTGATTTTAATTGTGTTCAGCAAATAAGCAGAGAGCAAACAATTTTAATTTCAGATAAAGGAATCTGATAGCCAGTGTGTGTGTGTGTGCTTGTAAGCCAGATATGGCCATGTATTTCATGGTTTAACATGGTTGTATTTCAAGTGCCTGACTTAAAGTCCGAAATGCTTTGGTCTGCGGCAGCTGTGAGCTGTGAGCTGTGAGCAGGGGCTGAGGCCGGGGCGGGTAAGGGGTCGGCCAGGCCAGGCTGCCAGCTTTACGGCCATTATCTGTGGTCCTGTGTGCGTGTGTGTGTGTTTATCATCATAAAATTCAATTAAAGTGAAACGCACACAATCAAACAACAGATCAAATTAAATGCCAGACAAGCAATTTACTATATTCTGTTGAGGCGCTGAAGGGGGCGTGGCAGCACGTGAACGCCAATTCAGCTATTTGGCTGAGTGTGAGTGTGTGTGTGTGTGTGCGTGTGTGTGTGTGTGTGTGTGCGTGTGTGTGTGTGAGTGTGTTTGCGTGTGCATGGCTTTATTGAATTCGAAATAAGATTCAATGTTGAATCCAGCTAAAGCCCAGATACAAAACAAAGTAGTTACCGAATCGAACGCTGGCTGGTCATACTTAAACACGGTCCCACTGCTGCGAGCTAACCTCAAACAAACACACAAACAAACAAACACACACCTGCACACAGGTGCTGCAAAATGGAGCAGTAAATACGATTGCCAAAAGCACAAAAGAGATGGCGACAGCGAGCGTGAAGGAGAGCGCAGACAAGTGAAGGCAGGCGGACAGAAGTTGTTGCCGAAAATCACATAAAAGGCATTGGCACTTAGTTAAGCCAGCGATATTAACAAATGCTGCGCGCTGCGTTGTCCTTTTTGTGTGCCGCCCACACACAAAGGACATTGACAATAAACCAAGTCCAAAGCCGCAACGAATGTGCCCAAGCCGAACGTAGCTGTCCGTTTCACAGATATCATCGCAATGCCACATCCACACATCCACACACACACACACACACACACACACACAAACACATGACATTGTGGCCAGACCGAGAAACGTAACGCTTTTCCTATCTTTATTTCTATCCCATTTTCAATCCCAATGTCTCATGTATTTACTTATGTATCCACTCCCATTGTTGAGCAGCGAGTGTGTGTGTGTGTGTGTGTTGAGTGTGTCTCTGGGTTTGTCTTAAACTCAACTCTAGCCGGACAGTGTATATTTATAGTTGCAATAAACTTGGCCCAAATCGTTGTTGCTTTTATGGCCAAAGTTTAAATTCCATGCATTCGGGCTACAACAGGAAACGTTCAATTTAGTAAATGTTCTGGCGCAGCCAACTTAATGCACTACACAAATTATTTTGATGTTGCCAGATCGCTTAAGGGTTAGTAAAAAGTTGAGCACCCTAAAAACTAGCTGCATATCCAATTAGTTTAGTTACCTCATACTACAAAATGCTCATTTATGGCTTAAGTATTTAATGCATGTATTTATCCCATTATACATGTTAATTTGACAACTACTTTAAGGATTTGTAGGCTTGTATCTGAAATAGTTTTAAAATGTGTCAAAATTATATTCGTGTGTAATGAGCAGACTCTTAAGATGAGCTCAGAGGGCTGTACAACAAGTAAGAGTGTTCCAGTCGGGAGTGGGAGTTAAACTGAAGCCAACGCCGAACGGAAGAGCTGCGCACATTCATATAACTCGGTGCTTATTATCCGATCTTTTTGGTGTATGCTAAAGAGCAGGACTCTACCTATACAAAAGATTCATTCGATTCTTTGGGAAGAGGGAGGAAAATATCCAAGGCAGTATGAAATGTTTTTGATCTAGGATAGAAGCCAGATCAACTTGTTCTAAGTATAATATAAGAGAAGATATAGATGCAACAAATGTAAGGTATCTGCCTCTGAACTTTTTCCCTTATGGGATAGTTGTATATTCAATATTTCCCGAGCTAATAAAACTTCTTATGAGATCCGAACTCTGAGCAAAGCTATGATGCAGCTCTTTTGTAGTTCTCATGCATTTCAGCAGCACCAGAAGTCCAGAGACCATCTAAGACTTACTCTGTTTGGTTCAGCCAAACCAGGCTCCACTGTAGCAAATATCGTAAATGCATATAACGCTGTACAAGTGAACTTAGTGAATCCTAAACTGTTTGCTGTATTTGGAAGCATAAAATATGTATGTGTTCCTTCAGCGGCAGACACGTACACAGCGTCAACAGCAGCCATAACAATAAACGCAGAGCTGGGCTTGTGGGATGGATACTCGTATAATCCTCATGGTGGTCCCACTTACATACGTATACAATAGCGCTCGGGCGCGAGTCCATTGTTGTCCAGTGTTGAAGCCCGCTTGTGGCGCCATCTTGCGTGCAAAACAATTAAAAAGTTTGTGCGCTACACTTGAGGCGCGGCATTTAATTAGGTACAGCAGCCGGCGAACTCAAAATGGCTGCCAGCATTTGTTATGCACGAGTATTTACGTACTAATAGCCAGAGAAGTGCGCCGTTTAATTGAATGCTGGAGGCCAAAAAAAGAAGAAGCAGAAGACTACGAAAAGAGCCAGCTTAGCTGGAGCAAAAGTCAAGAGTAGGCGACGGAGTAATACCCTTTCAAAGAATACTGTGAAGCAGCAATAGATGATATATAGAAGAATCAAAATAACTTATGCTCGATATAATAAATGAAAGAATATATGAGATAACTTTCTTTTAAATATTATTAATAAAAGAATTGGGGAAATATCATTTATATTCTTAGTCAAGTTGTTTAGGGTTGAAAGTTTATATAGATAACATTCAAAACTGTGTCGAGGCAATATTCACTTCAGATCAGGAGCTGAAAAACCTTTTCAAATAACAACACATTTATGTATATCAAGTCTCTTCCCATTCATAGGTACATACATATAACTGTCTATCTGTATATATAGGGTATGCGGGGCAATTTATGTGCAATATATGTTTTGTATTATTTTTGAGTTGAGCGCTAGAGGCTGCCTTTTGCTAGCAACTTTTCAATTTGGCTTGCACAACGGCGCAGCTGCAGCGACCAAATTGGCCATTTTATTAGCATGTTTTACTTTAAGTTTACGCTACGAACTCCCCCTTCTCTCCCTCCTCGCCCTACTCATCTCTCGCCCATGCCAAAGCCACGCCCACAGCGACCACAAACCGCAGCACAAAGCAGACAAACCGAGTGCAGAAATTATGAAACGCCAGCGGCAATTGCTGCCCATTTAGCTAACTCTGCTATAGACGGTAACGGTGACGGTAACGGTGACGGTGACTGTAACGGTAACTGTAACGGTGCGGGTAACGGTGCGGGTAACGGTGCGGGTAACGGTTGCAGTAACAGTAACGGTAGCCTTTTACGTTCAGGCTAAAAAAAACACATTTCATGTTTTGCCTTTGAAGTTGTCAGAGTTTGTTAAGCAGACAATAGAAATAGCCAACGCAATAACAACAGGCAACAGTCCGATAGGGGAGTATACACGACTTGCAGCTACCCTGTAATTGCATTTTACCTATTATACACACTTATAAACATAACAGCAAGCGAATCGCTAATCGCTTAAAGTAAATAGTAAAAGTCAAGAGAAAAGTATGTTACGTGTGTGAGCGACTGGAAGATACCCTGTAGCCAGCATCAAAGTGAAACACTGCATTTATTTTGATATACCCCACATATAGGTGGAATATGTTAGCATAGCACAATAATTAGAGCCATTTATGTGCAGGTGCTGGACGAGGTAATACCCTGTAATCTGAGCCAAAGTATCTTCATGTTCCTAAATGAGCAAAATTACAAGCAACCAGCAGCAAGTGTGAATGACTAGAAGGCACCCTCGAGATGAAACCAAAATATGCTGCCATATGTTGTGGGCTCTGATATTAAGAATATATAAGTTAAGTCTTTGCACAGATATCTTATAAAGATGATATGTTCATACTCACAACTCTTTGAAAATTGACTGATTGACCGACTGACCAACTAACTGACTGAATGAGAGCTATATGCCATAATATATTACCTACGTGTGCGAACACTTAGATGGATATCCAACAATCTCACTCGTAAGTAAGTGAAAAACGGTTATAGCCTTGAACCAAGCAAAGCCGGGTAATGCCAGCCAGTGTTCATATGTAATTACATGCTTCCATCATTAACCATTTAACGTCTGTAGGGTATAATAGGGTAGCAGCTTCCTGCCAACACTCACCCCCCACGCCACGCCCCGCCCCGCCTCGCCTTGGTTCGGTTCGGCTAGCCCCACTTCGTGTCACCCTGCCCGTAGCCTTTAGATAAAATATGCAACGTCACTCGTCCATCATTATTCCCGTACACAAAACGTAAGCTCGTTAAAAGCTGCTCAAAAGCAAACCGGATGCTCTCACTCAAATGCTCCTTTTCAGCATTTACAAGCTGTTAGGCGATGCTGTTTAGTCCCCAGGTAGGGTGAGACTGGGGAGGGTGGTTTGTTGGGTGGCGACCACATTTATGCCAGAATCATGATCTGACGGCCTGTACATCGTTTACAAGAACTTATTCCGAGTATTGGGCCAAAGCTGATGTCCAACAAGCTTGAGGCATCCTAAAGCCTTTGCAGCTGTCATAAGTGCGGGTCCGTTCTCTTATGTGTGTCTGAGGGCCCATCGAGTTGCCCTTGAGCCATGCTCCTTGGATTGAACTGCGAACTGTGAAACCAAGTTAATGGAGGGGATCAATTCCGCAATCAATTCACAGCAGGAGGCTTGGCTGTCACAATACGTCATGTGAGAGCCAGGATACACAGCCTGTTACATATTTGCATGTACAGATTCTTTATTACATATTTCAAATTATTTCCAATTCTGAGCTTATCGGCAGATTCGATGATTCGGTGATTCGGAGATTTTCCCATTCATTCGATATAATTCCGAAACACTCGACCCGATTATGATTTCCTCTTAATTACTCCGATTTTTTGTAAGTTATATTCCGAATCATTGTCACTTTTCCATATTCTTCCGAAATACTCGACTATTTTAAATTCATCCCACTTATTTCATACGATTCCGAAAAACTGGAAACTTGAGGTAAGTCTAAAGTATAAGTGCACTCCGAAAAACAAGGCTCGGACTTCCTGTAGTATCAGGACGCACCAAACAGACCACAGATTAATTTTCAATAGTCTCGTATTATTTCAAAGAATTTTGCTTACATCTCTTTTGTTTTCCTTTTTCCGAATGATTCCTAAATACCTCGCTGTTATTCCGAATAATGAATAGTTTTATGTTCCTGTTCGTTTGACGTCTACCTGGAAAGCCGCTCGAGACGCAACTCCGGTTTTGATGTACGAGGAAAAGGAGCAGGAGCAGGATCTAAAGCAGGAGTACAACCTGCTGCCCACAAACCACATGGAACCGGCGGCGAGACGCAATTCTCCACAGATATGCGCATTTGCGGGCAACCCGATATTATCAATCAGTTGACGATGCAATTACGAATTGTTCTTGTTGTTGCTGCGGTAAGTGTGGTTGTTGCTGCTGCTGTTGCAGTTGTTGTTGCTGCAGTTGTTGTTGTTGTTGTTGTTGTTGGGCCGCGTGTGCACACGCACGTAATGATAGCGGCGGCGGCGGCGGCTTTTGGTGGTGCATCGGTGGGGCGTCGGCTAGACGAATGCGACAGAGTTTAATGGTGGCTTAATTAAGCATTGCACGCTACGTGCGGTTGGGCGAAAACAGCACAGAACAGCGAAAAACTTTCAACGGAGTCGAGGGACAGCGCCAAGGGCAGACAAGCGACAGGCGATGGATGTGGCGGGTGGACAATCGGGGGACAGTCGGGGGACAGTGTGAAGACATGCTGTCGTAGACTCTGTCATAGACACCCGGCTGTCAATTGAAGACATGCCCAGCCCAACGGACAGTTCCCAAAAGAGAAAGAACGAGCGAGAGAGGGAGAGAGAGAGAGAGGGGCTGACGCTGATTTTCGCCTTGTGCCTTGGAGGTGTTAACGTGCGTGATTTGTTGGCAGCGAGACGTGCGTAGAATACAAATGCTAAACCCAACGCGGCTGTCACTATGAGATGGCCCAAGGATACGCTCAGGCAACGGATACTCTAGGTGATGAAGATGGAAACGCGAATGGCAATGGAGATTGAGATTGAGATTGAGCCTGCGCTTGAACTTGAGATTGACAAGGGACATTAACCAAACTAACAATGCCATGGCCCAAATATATGCCAACTGGACGCCAAATTGAATTATTTATTAAGCAACATTCAGCACAATATATTTGATGCCAGCTTTTATGGCTGACGTGTATTCAATGTTATCCGGTTTGAGCGCTGGAGAGAATGCATAAGCAAAAACAACGTGTACACCCTGAACCCATTGAAGGTGCGTGAAAGGGGTAAGTTGGTTTTTTGCAATCATTTGTAACAGACAGAAAGCAACAACTCTGAGGTCAAATATATATATGTTCCAGATCCGCATCAGCTGTTAGTCCATCTGTCCGTTTCCAGAGATAAGAAGAGCTAAAGAACATGGATCTTTCCTTTGCCCGCGCAGATCAAGTATCTTTCAAATTATCGATAACGATATCGATATCGATATATCGAGCAAAAATAATAGCTAAATCGATATCGATATCGTAGAAGGAAGCATCTCCGACCCCATAAAGTGTATACATATAGTCTTGATCAGCATCAATAGCCAAGTTGATCTAGCCATATCTGTCTGTCTGTCTGTCCGTCAGCTCGTCCATCTGTCCGTCCGTCTGTTCGCATGTATAATCTGAGAACCTATAGCATCTATAGCACTTGAAATTTGGAATATAGGTCCTTCCAGTCCACGTGCAATGCGAGTTTGTTTCCGATAACCGATTACTTGCCTCGCGTGCAAGTAATCGATCAAAACCGATATCGAAATCCTGTATTTTGTGCAAATCTCGTAATTTATAAGAGCTAGAGTCAGCAAACTTGACATGTAGCTTCTAGCATATTATATATATCAAGAATCTTCCATCCTAAAAACATTCAAATTCTATATTATTGACCAAATTCAACAAGAAGGCATTTTCGATTCGGCGAGTTCGATTCGAAAATCAAAACTGTTTTGATGATATTTTTCGAATATCTCGGATAAGTAACGTCTGAATTTGGAATGATATATATACCTGTTTGTATCTGTACGGATCTACAATTGCAATTGCTTGTAACATTTTCTATTACATCGAATCGAATTCAAACTCGTTTTCGAATATCTAACTGCGATAGCAAATGAAACGAGATTCACCTGTTGCGGTAAATTCACTTTACTTTGTGGAATTGACGACTCGAAGCTAAAGGCAAGTTTGAGAATAAAACAAAAACGTTTAACAATAAAAACTGAAACTGCGTAAATGAGTACAAGAAGTTTTTCTCAGCTTAAAGAAATCTAATCTAAATCTTGTCTAATTCTCATTTAGCTGAAATGCGAATTGCTTTCAAGTGCGGCAAATGCGAAAAATGAAACATGAAATAAACATTTAATGCGCTCGAAATGCGCAAATAGATTATTCATTTCAAAGACTCGATTTGTGAATGTTTTTCCTTTACGCGTGATTTGCCGATTGCTATTTATAAGTAGGCTAAGGTCTTACCATTTGCCGAGCGGGCCCCACTCGCATTTCCACGGAGCAACCATTAAGCCATCATTTCCGTACTGTAAATACATGCCAGCCCCACGAGCCACGCGAGCTGCGGACTCGCCCCCCCCCCCCCCCCCTTCTTCCCGTCAGCTCGGGAGCCAAAGCTTTATGAACAACGTGTATTTAATTTCCTTTTTCAATGTGCTCCACGACTGAAATTGCTGCTGCTCATTTCTGAGGAGCGTTGCGCGTACTGAATATGAATCACGTTCTTATTTTCCATATTGATTGAAGTCGAGCGACCAGCCGGGCAAATACTATCCCCCACCCCACCCAACCCCTCGTCAGATCGCAATCTCTCGCAGTCTCTAGACAAGAGCCCGTCCCTGGACCCGCATATTTTGACATTTATTAGCGTCGCTTGCCACTGTTTTAACGGACTATGAATGGTAAATGATGAAGTGGAGCAAAGTGGAGCAAAGTGGACTGAAGTGGGCTGAAGTGGGCTGCAAGTGACCCGAAGTGGGTTAAAGTTCAGCCGCATCCAGCTGCATCTGCACAGCGGCAACATTTGCAAATTACAAATCCCGTTCACTTCGGGTGTCAAATTTAATTGGCATTTTGTATGGTCCAATCGATATGAAAGAAGTCACAAAGAAGGACGCAATTGTGTGTTGGCCAAGAGCAACAAAAGCTCTTCCAGCACACATTTTCATTGGCAGCAACTTGTTCCAATGATGGCTAATGATATTAGGGCGTAATGAAACTTAAAATTGTTCCTTGATCTCCTTAGAAAAAACTACAAAACTATTCCTTAATCGCCGCAGACTCATTTTCATGATTCATGACTATTCCATTAAGTATATAGAGAGATGCAAAGGTAGTCGCATTTCTGGTCAATATTGATGCCAAAATGTGTTTATTGCTTGGACTTAAATGTTTGTATTATATTAAGAAAGTCAAATCATCAAAAAAGAAACTCTTATAAAGTATATTGAAATGATGCCTAAACAGAAATCATCCTTTTTATGACTAAGAAACATTTCTTCTTCATAAGAACATTTGAAACTTTTGACACAAGTCTTATGATTACAGGGTATGCCATAGGTCTGACACAGTTTGCACTAATTTTGTGCTGCTTTTTACAAAAAAGAAATTTCTAAGCCAAGCGAACCGAACTGGCAGATGGTCGGTCTGTCGGCCTGTCGGGCGGTCGGTCTGTCGGCGGGTCTGTGCTTTCCATTCTCTTTGCGAGCTGCTCGTGTTTATGCAAATATTTGTATTCCATTTGCATTTCAAAAATTGAAATTTTTATATCTTTCGCTCTTTCGCATTTATTATGCGATTTGTGAGGGAAAAATTTAATTTTTGCACAATTTAGGACAAGTTGATTAAGCTTTTTGATGCCAGCTGCAAAAGCTGTTGCATAAATTTCTCACTTCCTTCCGGCCGGCATGAAGCCCACGATTACGGCTAAGGCCCCAAGCAGCCGCGGGGCCTACATAACAGCTAACGGTTATTATCTTTATAAATACTTCGGTATAGGGCCTAGGAACAGCTGGACGCTATTACGGTACCAAGATGCCCAAATAATTAACTTTAAGGCTCACAAATATGGAAGTATGGGGGAGTATAGCGAGTGTGTGAGCTAATTTGGCACAGATCGACTGAAGTGTTCCCTCGAAGTTGATTAGTCTTATTGCCTGCAAACTTTTTCCAATACTACATTTGTAGATTGAAAGTGTATCGATTGAAGTCGATAAGTTTTATTGCCTGCAAACGTTTTCCAACACTCAATTTGCAGATTGTAGACAGAACTAGATGCGACTTACTCTCATACAAAATTGATCTCAATCCAATTAAGGGCCAGCGAGCTAACCAATATATATATAGATAGAAATAGCTCACACTTATTTTGACTTATGTTTTCTTTAGAATATTTTATGTATATGTCACAATATCTGCAAAACATAACTTTAAAATAAGAAAAGATTACGCACAAGCAGAAGACACAGGGTATGTGGTGGCCATACGAGAGCAGTCCAACGACAAGTTGAGCTTGGCTGCTGTCATTTTGGCTGATTTCTAATCAGAAACGTGTTTGCATGCACATTGCCAATGGGGACTTGTCCTGGCGCTGTGCACAAGGACTTCCCAGTGGCAACAATGCCGCTGTCATGGATGTGGACGTGAAAACGTGGACGTGAATGCGTCCTTATAGCATTACGTATGAGAGACACTTGCATCAGTCAGATGATTGAGGTACCGAGCGCAATGCGTGGTTTCATTTTCAATTCCATTCCGTTGGATGGGTTGGGGGCTGGGCACGTGGCAAGGACAAGTTATGCGAGTCGCGAATGTAATCAGGCAACTAACCGGGTCATGGCGCCGGCCATAAAAACAAGCTCTGACTAATTCGAATGGGTAATAAATGAGTATACTTAGCAAGAACGACCTAAATCTGCTCTAGATTTAACAGAAAAACGAACTACAACTGTGCTATCGCCCGATCGATTTCTTGTCGATCTTTGCGAAAGGCTGCGGCCAGAGCTGTCACATAATTGACGCTTAAGCGCCATCTGTGCTCCACAAATGGCACTAATTAATCACTTGTTAGAGAAGAAATACTTTGCCAATTGCTATTTAACATTATGGCAGCTGGTCACACTCTCTGTGGCCCGTTGTGCATTTTTGGCAAATTTACGAAAAATAGAAACGAACACAACTGCAACCACAGAATGCAACTGTCAATGTGGAAACTAAAAGTATGCATAGGTAGATACACACATACATATGCTTATATATAGATATATATATATATATACATATGTATTTTGCTAAATGTACGACATGAACATATTGTCCTGCGTCACCACATTTTTAGTGTGGAATAACAAAAGTTAAAAGCCACAATGTGAGGTTATGAGTTTTGTTTACGTCACTTGCCGCATTCACATTCCAGCAAATGCCATTTTTTTTATTCTTTTGTCAATCTTGTCTGTCTGCAAGGTACCTTAATACCCTGTACCAAACAGAGCTGGATAGAGAGGCTACATTAAAAGCTTTCTTCATCAGTCGATGATTGTACTTGAATAAGCTTTATGTTTTTCTACATCCAAATCGGGTATTATGAAAAACTGGTGGCTCAACCTTCTCTCTGCCATGAGACTCGCTTATTCTTATATTCCTTCCAGTTTATACCCCGTAAAATGAGCAAAATTGTTGTGTACTCTCCACTGACGAGCTTCAATGTTCTGACACATCCACAAAGCCGTGAAGCAAATGTCTAAAAGGGTATTAAATCTTCGGCGTGCCGAAGATAACCCTACTCTCTTGTTGTTTTTTTTTTTTTTGATATTTCGGGTGTGCGTTTAGTGCCCATGAATGCGCACCCACGCATTTAGGCACGCACACAAGCCCACATACACGCACACACACACACATACTGACACATACGCACACACACGTTTTTCGCATAGTCATAAATAAAGTCCATTTGCATTGCTGGTTCCCCCCCCCCCTCCCCTCCCCTCAGGCTCCAGCATCTGCAATGCTGTCCACTGCATGCTGCCTGTTGTTGTTGTAGTTGATGTTGTTGCTGCTGTTGTTGCTGCTGTTGTTGCTGCTGTTGTTGCTGCTGTTGTTGCTGCTGTTGTTGCTGTTGTCATTGTTTATGTACGTGAATTGCAAATCCCTTTGACGGTCGGCCGTTGTAAGCGCCTCCTGTTCTGTCCCCTTGTACCGCCCCAACCGCCCTTCTCTTCCGCCTATCAGTCAGCCGGCAGACATTTTGGCAGTTTGACAAACATTTTGCTGACTGCTCCAGATAGAAAGGCAGTTCCCTCAGATGGATAAACGCAGATGGTTTGCCTCGCTTGGTTTTTATGTGCATGTGTGTAAGTGTGAGTGTGCGTATGTGCGGGTGTGTGGGTATGTCATAGATTACAAATCTACCCAGCTTCATGACTCGAACAAAGCTCTGCCCACAGATGGCGCAAACATGCCCAAGTTAAATACTAAAACAAAGTTGGCCACATTGTCATTGCCGGCACTGTTGTTGTTTCTGTTATTGCAGTACGTCTCCCCTTGTTGTTGTTGTTATTCTAGTTGTTGTTGCTGCTGTAGCTTATTATAATGCCCTTTACAGTTGCGGTTTTGTTTTAAAAGCCGCAAGCCTGATTCTGCCCGAGTCCGAGCACTGTCACATACACGTGTTAACATATGTACACATATACACACACTTATATGAATGTGCATATGCATAGACATATACATATGCATGTACATATATTTATGTAATAGATCATGTATGCAAATATATGCACTCACACACACTCACATAGACACTTGTTTACTTTTTTAATGGCCCAACAGAAGTTTGTTGGCAGCTTACAACCAACCGGTTCCGGTTCGGTTCAAACGAACCAGTTCGAGCCCGGAATTTCAATGTTTCTCCAGAATTAAACAATAAGATAACTATTGCTCCATGAGGTCACCCAACCCAAAGCTAGGTCACAGCTGATCCAATTGGAGTACGATATATACTACATACATGTCTCTCTGTATCCTTCTAAATGTATAGTTTCTCTCTAAAGTTTGAAGCTACGAGCCAGAAATCATATATAAAACTATTGTAAGCTAAGACTATAGCACTTAGGATCAGCTTCAGTCATGCATTGCCTGCCCCCCTTAGCCCCCTCTACCCACCTGCACAGCACTTGAACGTCGTGCTGCGTGCTTATAAAATAATTTCAATACATTTCATAGAAATCAAACACATAATGGGCGGAGAGGGAAACCGACTTGCCTGGGTGGGCGGGGAGAGAAGCGTAACCATTATACGCTATTGAAAAGTTTTGCCGCACGCCCAGCCTCACAACGCCCCGCGACGCCCCCCGCAGCTGCAGCACACTTGACAGTGGCAGGCAGCAATGTATTTACCACTTGCTGCTAAACCAAGCACAATACTTTTATCTCAGATTTCAGATTTCAGATTTCGGATTCCAGATTCGCAGCTCCTGCAGCTGCGTCGCTTTTCAATTCTCGCTCGCGTCTAAATATGGCCAAAAGTTATGCGCCCCAAAATATTCGGCAGCAACTTTTGCCCGGCTCTTTGAGGTAACTGCTGCTGCTGCTGTGGTGTTCCACGCCCAACCGCCCAACCACCCAACCACCCAACCACCCAGCCAGTCAAGCAGCCAACAGAATTTAGGCCAAATACATGAATAAGTTTAAACAACATGCTTACATAGAAAATTCTCAGCTATTATATTTATTAGAAGAAGTAGAAAAACTCAAGAGAAATTTGGGGAAGCAAGCCTATTGAAATTTGACGAAAACTAATTTTAAAAATACAAATTATTTCGAGCTCAAGGCGAATACTTTTCCTATTTAGTTAAATTTTAAATTTCATAGAGATCGGACTATAAGCACCGAAGTTAATGAAGAACGCAAACCTAATAAAATATTTAATCAATTTGAAACGTTCTCCTTTTTCCTCTCGACAATCCTAAAGCACATTCCTCTCAAGCCTTACCCACTTTACCAAGCCAACTTCTCCGACTCCTTTGGCAGGAAAGAGATCAACCCTGCGGCTGGGCAGGACTCCCCCATGGCAAGGTAACTTCCTTGAAGCGCCTAGCAACCCCCCAGCTTTGTTCACTTGTGGGCTATCCGGGGGCAATTTGTAGGTCTCCGGCTCGGTTTTCATTAACAGTGAAATATTTTGCGGTTTTATTTCTAATTAGTTCATAGACGTGTGTATCTGAGTTCATCTATGTGTATAACGGTATTTGCACACCTACACCTTTACACACACGCACACACACGCACACAATCACTCGTGGCAAACTTTGTTTCAATCATCGCATGCAGTGGATATTGTCGTTATACCCTGTACTAGGTCAGACGACAAAATAGATATTGCTGAAAAACGCTTTCTACTTCTTTTTCAAATCGATAAATATCGATTTTCAACTAAAGTATTTTGAGCGTAGCACGAAAGTTAAAAGAGATACCTAGTCTAATTGAATATTTCACCTCATTCATAACAGAAAAAATGGGATCAGATAACACCTAACAATATGTTATAAAGGGAAAAGTATGTATCTGATATTGAGGTTACGGAAATGAAACTCTATTTAGCTCTAAAAAGCACGATTTGTCGTGCTCTCATCTCTAATTTACGTATATATATATGCAAACGTAGCTATGACAATTTGGAGCTGAGTGCACGGTATCTGCTAGTCCGCTACTCTCGTCCCTCTCTTAGCTTTGGATATATTTTTTAGTTTACCCTTGCAAAAGGCATTAGGATTTTGTCACATATCAACAAGCGGATGTAGGAAAGATCCTTAAAAAACTAAGTACTTATATTAAAAGGTCCTTGGTTTTTCAAGATATCTTGCGCAAACTTGAGTGTTATGAGTTTTACAATACTTTTCACATTTGTTCGGACTGGATTGTTTCTCATAAAGTTTGCAAATGTCGTTCCTCTATTCTTTTCAGCTCGTCTATTAATATGTTTCAGCATGCTTCGGACATCCATGCCAAATCTGTTGAAGATCGGACTACTATATCATAAAGTCTATGATAAGCTCCTTAGTTTCATCCTGCTCCTTCTATGAGAGCTATGTTGACTATATTGAGCTAGTGAAATGATAAGGCTCGATAAAATAAGTCGATGAATAAATTCTTTAATGCAAAAACTCTTAAGTTTCTCAACTTATCTACACCAAACTCGGCAACAACGAGGTTAATATAGTCTTATCTAATCCAATCTAACAACATATCTCTAAAAGCCTGCAACAGAACGCTTAACTAAATCATGACTCATATTGGAACAGTTGAAGCAAAGTTAAGCGCTTTTGGAAGGGTATTTGTTGTGCGGCGTGATTGTTCGCACTCTCGCTGGGTGAGCAGTGCATTTGCATATGTATTGGTAGGGGTAGATTGCCACAGCATTTGCATTTATGCATGTTGCCCGCCAAGTGAACTCGCACCACTCGCCGGGGCGGTGGGTCGGCGGGTCGGTGGCTCGATGTGGTGCAACCGCGCATTTGCACATTTTACGGTCATGTTTATGGGGCGCCAGTTAATCGATTATGCATGGGCTGAGTGAACAATGCCGGAAATGTGCAAATGCTCAAATGCTGCGCATCCGCTGCCAACCAGCAGCTTTTAGCTTTCTGGCTCGCTGCCTCCGCCATCCCTGCCTCCCTTCCCCCTTTGGATTGCTGGGGCACGGGTTATGACGGTTGTTTTTCATTTGGCGTCAAGGCTTTGATTTACCGCCATTTACTTTACCCGTAGGTGTGAATTACGGAAATCATTAGCCCCATGGAACGTTAACTATTATGGGGGAGCAGGCAAAAACAGAAATGTTCAGTTCGTGTCCTTCTTCTTCTTCTCGCTATGCCCTATGGCTATACGAATAAAAGGCATCGAGCGTTAGGCATATGTTGTGTAAATAATACATCGTGTTTGCGGAGGATTAGAGCTAAAGTGTTCAACATTTATCAGATTAAGTTTCCTTTTTTATATTACACCAAATATCCAAAGGGTAATTAGGAAACATCAGATAGAAAGATCTGGAAAGCATTGTTGGACCGAAGAACCATGAAAGAACACTTTACACCTTATGCTTAGGTTAGGTTAGGTTAAGTTAAGTTAGGTTGAGATAAACTAATCTTAGACATAGTTAGATGGCATTATCTGAGGTTGTTTTAGTATTATAATAGGTAAGGTTAGGTTGAGATTATGTTTGGTTAGGTTGAGTTTAATTTTTTAGGTTATGTAAGCTTACGTTAGCTAACATAACCCCTATTAGAAAGAGTTGGGTTATGTTTGGCAAGTGAAAATCGAGACTGGATAAATAAAATTTGCTAGAATCAGGTAAGGTTATCACAGACAAACACGTTTAGGGCTATGAGATAAAATATCAGCTGGATTAGTTAAGTTGACGCCAACTAAGTTGAGGTTAGGGAAGATGAGGTTAGGTTAGGTGAGGTTAGGTAGAATGAGGTTAGGTGTGGTTGTATTTGGTCAAGCAACTAAAGTCAATAAATTTGAGTACAGTAAAAACATATGTTTACTTAACCGAATGTTCGTAATCTCATCCGGCTTGCCTCGAGGCCTGCACTCTTCTTCCTTGTCAAAAGGTAACTCTCCCGTCTTGAGACAAGACACAAATATAGCTGACCATATAATATGAAGGTTATATTTTTCTACGCAGCTCATCAGAAGTGACTATTTCATGCCCTTAAAGATTTAAGGGCTGCTGTTCCTGTTCTCCATGCTGATTGATCTCCGCGACCTTAAGAGCTGGCGACATTCAACTTGGAATATATGCTGACTTTGACATAACATGCGAAATGTTGCGTTTATTCGCGGCGCCAGGTTCGGAATACATATCGAAGTAGACGCTATAAATATTTCATTGCGAGGCATTACACAAGTTCATATTCAGTTTTGATTTCAATTTCGCAGCAATACATGTATTTTATGTTGACTTTCAAATTTAGCTGTCAGCTAAGGCGCCGAATGGGAAGGGGGGTAGCAGGGGGCGTGGCACGTCGCCTGGCATTGTGGCGCCTCGCATCGCGTCTGCTGTCGCGTCAGACAGGACAACAAAAGTCTATGCATGCTTATCCTTAAAGTTTGTCACAGTTAAATAACAATAAATGTCACACAAAACGCCATAAGCGCGCCCGCACACACACACACACACACACACAAGCTGATGGCTGCCGACAAGGACATGCACATAAAAGGCAAAAGTTGTCTCTACACCAGCAAAGTCGCATAAAAGTTTCCCTTCGTTCTTTGGCTCCTGGCACTCGCCCGGTCCACGGAGGAGCTGGGCTGCTCGCCTGGTCCTTGGCTCCTGGCTGCTGGCTCCTGGTTCCTGGTTCTTGGCTGTCGATGGGCTCGCTGCCAGCTTCACCTTGGCAACGTTGTCATATATTCTTATTGCCTTTTGCTATACCCTTTGCAAGGGTAGCATAAATATGCCTTCGGATTGTCCAACGAATCCTGTCGAAAATATATACTTGCATCTATATAACTAGAAAAGCAAGTTTGGATTCATCCAGAATATCTTTCTAGTGGTAGATATATATGCATTCATGAATATGTAAAGATAGATAGAAGCAGATAGTTTCTTGACTCTTCGTCTCGAAACTTATTGCAGGCAGTATTCATATCGGAATTCGCCCAATCGACCAACTATTTCTGATAGCTGCAATACAAATGAATGCTAAAATCAAATATTAGTGTCTTCTATGAAGAACTTTCTATATATTCTTAACAGAACTTTTAACAAGAACTTTTTCAGTTTTCAGGGAATCTTGAGAAAAAGGATATTTGCAAGTTGTTCTATGCTCCTTACACAATCCGAAGAACTTGTATCTATAACGTACCATTATATCATAAAGTTATAGCCAAAGAGTTCGCTTTTCTTTAAAGAAGCTGCGTATTTCTCAAAATATCCCGATCAAACTTGATCTAATAAATACGAGCTGGCCTTCCACATATGCCTATATATCACATAAATCTCAGAGGAACCAAAAGCTGCTCTGCTTAAGCAGTGTAAGGGTATTTCATCTTCGGTGCGCATATGTAGAAGTTTTTTTTCTTATATATTTTTTTTAGGGTTTTTTTGGCGACTGTAAGCCTCCGAATGAGGCACGTCATAACTTTGCCATAAAACAGCTGACAACTCCAACGCAAGGATATAAAGATGCCATCATCCATGCCCCATTCCACGCGAGTGTGTGTGTGCATGTGTGTGTGTGCGTGTGTGTGCGTGTGTGCGTGTGTGTATATTATGTTATGTTAGTTGTCTCAGTGGCTTAATGTGCTAAACAAGTGCGTAGCTGAAGGACAAAGGAATTGAACATGCGCCAAATTTAAGCAGTTCGCCGAGTCAAGGAATCAAACGACCGCCAGCTAAATAAATAGTTCGGATATCCTTGATGCCAGCGCTCTAGGTATTACTTGTCTAGTTTATTGAGTTTCTTATGCACTTAACCCCAAATCGTATACCCTTTAGCCGACAGAGCTGTGGCTTCGTCTAGACCGAGACGATTACACGGCGACAATAAGGAATATTCTATTGTTAATGTTTGCCCGAGTTGAATCAAGTATTGTAAGCAGAAGGCGCCGCATCCCATTGAAAATGTGACAAGGGGTAAATTAATTGTGTGCAAATTGATGCAACAGGCAGAAGAAAGCTTCTGCGACCCCTTAAGCCACGCCCCTGAGCATGTTCCCATCGAACTCAGAAACTACTTGAGCTAGAGTCTGGCAATTTTGAATGTATATAGTCTATGTTATCTGCAGATGGAACTCATTATACTATTTCAACATCTACTCCCACTCTTATCACATCGATAAATATCGATTTCGAGTTATGCTCTTATTATATTAGTTAAACTCGAAGACATTAGGTTCTTAGACATTCTTGTATAGCACATAGTATACTATATGATATAATAAGACAAGGAGTTGGAATTCGATCCAACCTCATCTCAACAAAATGTACAGAGTATTTCCAAGTCGATCATGTTCAGCTGATGCAAAGTACATAAAGTGCTGTAAGCTCTGTTTCATTGTGCCATTCATTTGAATTTGAGGTAAAGCCATATGAACGAACACCAAAAGAACTGGCTGCATACAATATACAACAGTTACTTTCACCAGGCCCGCCCACCTTTCCAACACACACCCACCCACCCACACACACACCCACACACACACACACACATTGTCTTGATTATGTATGTATGGGCATGCATACAGGGAAATCAACTTAAGCGAAACAGGAAGTCGACATTAGAATATTTAAGATGAGCTTTTCTTAAGGAACAGCTTTTCAGCAGCGAAATTTTCCAAGCGCACTGTGGGCCAAAATCGAAAACGAAAAGCCGAAATATATGATATATACCTAACTATATATATCTCGATTTATCTCGATATATCTATCTATCTACTTAAGCCAGAAAATTATAATATCTTAACCAATATTTCCGCTCAACGGCGTGAAATTTCGCAATGGGTGAGACACATCGCAAATGATCATTTTCCAAACAACAAATGACATCTTCTGACATTTTCCATCTATATTCCACACAGTTAGGTACAAATGCGTTAAACGGAAAGCAACAAGTGATGTCTAGCCATTTTCCACCTATATTCCGCACTTGTGGGTGTAAATGCGACAAGCCAACACGTGTTAAACAACTTTCTCCACGTATATTCCGCACGTAAAGGTGAAAACGCGCAGAAAATGGTATTCAAAAAATGTAATATAACCATTTTTCACCTATATTCCGCACTTGTGGGTGGAAATGCGACAAGCCAACACGTGTTATATAACCCTTTTTCCACGTATATTCCGCACGTAAAGGTGAAAACGCGCAGAAAATGGTATTCAACAAATGTAACATAACCATTTTCCACCTATATTCCGCACTTTTTGATGAAACGAGGATTATCATTGCTTCCGGCTGTTGCCTTGATCCGTCCGTCAGTCGATCCGTCAGTCAGTCAGTCAGTCAGTCAGTTAGTCAGTCAGTCAGTCAGTCAGTCAGTTAGTCAATCAGTCAAAGTAACTGTCTGTTAGTTGTATAATTCGATAAGTAGAGTTCGTTGAATTAGCTGTCATTGGGCAGCTGCCTTGCGAATATTCTCATTTCTATAGAGATTGCTCAACAGTACAGTCGTTCAAAATCATCAAAGGGAATACAAATAGCTAAACGTCACAAGTAAATATTAAACGTAGTTCCAAAATTTCTTGCGTAATACGACAATAAACAACAGTCTATACAAACGATTCCCCAGCTACATTTAAAATAAAATACTGAGCGAAAAAAAAAACAAACAAACAGAACGAAAACAAAAACATTTGCTAAATAAAATCCACGAGCTATGAGCGATTCACAGCGTCAGGTGAAAATGGTGGCCGAGCAGGCGCTCGCCAGCCTTGTTGAGCGCGCCAAGCGTTTGCAGCTGACCAGCGTTAGCGCATTGCAGCACCTCGACAACGATGACGGGAATGGGGAGCAGGGGCAGAGGCAGCGGCTGAGGCTGGGACTGGCACAGGGGCAGGGACAGGGACAGGGGCAGGGACAGGGACAGGGGCAGGAGCAGAAGGAGAATTTGCGCGTGGGCGAACAGCCAGCTGAAGTGGAGTCGAATGCTGTTGTTGGCAATTTGAAGAAACCGAAGCACAGCCCACCCGGTGCCGGCAACCAGCGTACGATTGCTGCCACCGGCAGAAAGCCACGTAAATTTGATTTGGAGCCATCGCCGCCGCCGCCGTCGCCGCGTGAGCTGTGCATGATGGCCGAGCTGAGGGATGAGTATAATCAGACCGATCAGCTGATTGATCAAATGCTGACAGATGCCACAAATCTTGGCCACGAGATGATCAACTGCTCGCAGATCCAGCGCGATTTGTCCCTGGTCCAGGAAATCGAGCTGGAGACAACGGAACGTTCGCTGAACACACTATTTGGCGCCCTCAACGCCGAGCTGGACCGCAACGATCTCCAGGAGCTGATGCAGCGATGCGACAGCGCTCTGGAGCGCACCAAGGAGCGTCTAATCAACAATGAGCCAAACATCGAGACCAGCTGGAGCACAATCAACGAACAGTTCGTCGAGGCGCCGACCAATGCGCACGAACTGCCGCCCATTGCCGCCGAACCGGATGATCAGTACAGGGAACTGGGCTCTCAGGCCATGGACGACTAGCTGGAGCAGCAGTTCTGCCCAATGAATCAATCACCAAATCGGTATTTTTTCTACATTCAAATTGTCGCTAACAATCAATAAATGACTCGTTGCACTGTAAAGCACCCCAAGCACACACAGCAGCCAGCACCAGATCCTGCGCCAGTTCATCCTGCTGTTGACTGAGTGCAGATTCCACCTGCCAACAGCAAACTTTTCTTGTTAAGCTCGTCGACTGAATGGCAAGTGCTGCTGCACCGCCCCCCCAGCAGCCACAGCAGCAGCTGCAGGCATTGGCTCCAGCTCCGGCCTTGGCTTCGGCTTCCACTCTAACTCCGGCTCCAGCACCGGCTCCGGCTGCGGCTGTGACTCCACCTACCCGGACTCCAGGTCCACCTCCACCTGCGCCTCCGCCTCTGGCTTTGGCGCTGGCTCATAACTAATTACCGCCTTCATCGCAGCATTGCTGGAGCATCTCGAAACTTTTAAATTGAGTTGCGTGTCATAGTCAAAAAGTTTGCCCCCATCAATTTACCACCCTCCAGTTCCCACTATCCCCCACTCCGAACGCGTCCCGTTCCCTCTGCCATAACCAAGCTGGCTGCTGCTCTTCAAACTGAATACGTGATATCCCTGCTTGCCACAATAAATCAACTTTGTCAAATTATATACATAACATACACATACATATAATGTATGTATACATATACATACATACATATATATACACACACACACTATACACACTGTGTATGCGTGTGTGTGAGCCGTAGCGTGAATACGCTCAAATAAACTAATGACTCCCAACTTTTTATTCCACATGCTCGAAATAAAACAGCAACACACTAGTCGGCAATGCACTACCAGCAGATACCCTGTAAACAGCGCCGAGCACACAAGACAACACAAAACACACACACACACACACACACACACTCGTCGCTTGCTGTGCTTCTTCTTGTCTGTGTTCCGCACTCTGTGAAATACATCCTTAAATCAAATCAGAGTCAATTTTTATGAATACTTCAGGACATTCACATGGCTCGCAGAGGTATGCATAAACCAGGGCAGATACCATGGCGGAAACCAGGGCTTAAACTTTCAGAGTTAGGTTTTTTTCTAAAGGGAATGAGGGGAGAGAGAGAGAGAGAGAGAGAGAGCGAGAGAATGCGAGAGAATGAGTGAACTTTTTCTCATATATATATACATATGTATATACTATTCAAGTTTGGTGTGTCTAGCTCTTATAATCTCCGAGCTTTGCCTAAGAACCCATAACTCGAAATCGATATTTATCGATATTATAAACATATAGATTAACATATAAAAAGTTCGATTTGCGTGTATTACAAGATATAAATGTTTTGAAATATAAGTTTCTAGCTTGTGTAGTTTCTGAGATCGATGGGAACAGGCTCGGTTGTTGATGCTGACAAAGAATATTTATACCTTATAGGGTCGCAGAAACATCCTGATAAGGGATGCATGTATATATACTCATAGGGTTGCAGATGCCCCCTTTTGGCTGTTACACACTTTGACAGAAGCATTATACCCTTCTCTCGCTTTTCAATGGGTTCAGGGTATAACAAGGGTATAATTAAGTTGCGAGAAAAATGCACAACATATTTCCAGGACAATGAGAAAAACCTCATCATAATTATAATCTGTAAACATAAACTCAAAGGATTTGTTTGATTTACACTATAGAAATATTTAACTAGCATTATTTTCGAGCACTTTTCATCAAGACAGCGTACCGGTTTAGAACCGAACCGGTTTGAGCTAGGAATTCAAATTTTAGGTTTACTTTAAAGTTAACCTTAACCCAGATTTTTTTTAGAAAAGGAAAGGAACTAAGCTGAGTCAAACCAGATCTGTTCAAAGAACTGGTTCGCATCCAGGTTCGCGAACCTAACCTCAAAGCAAGACATTGGTTTGAACCGTGAACTGAACCACCGAAAGCTTTTTGCCAATCAACTGAAATGCCTCCGATAAGTACGCTAACAAAAAATAAACTTTACGTAACGTAACGTATCGCATCTAACGTAACGTATTGCATCTAACGAAACGTATCTTATCTAACGTAATGTATAATATAGCTTGTGTAAAGAATAACTAAAGATTTTATAAATCATATGTAGAGAAATAAATCATATAAACTAAACTCGATCGATTCGTATTATTGTTAACGTGATATTGTTTGTCTTTGGCCGATATCCCTGAACGATTACTCCCAGAGATATCTTATTAATTGGACTGGCAACATCATCGTTAAACATTAGCTACATGCAAGTAAATATATATATATATATAGTTAAGCGTACATATTTGATTTATTAAGTTACCATATAACAAAAATGGAATTAGAAATAAAACAGGGACAGATCAATTTGTTTTCAGCTTGGCCTGAGGTATCGCACTGTCCCGACGCTTCGCCAGCGCCAGTGTCCAGCAAATTATCCAAAGCGGCAGGAATACGGTGCAAATGGCAAAGTAAAGCCAATTGCCATAAATCTATAAAGCAAAAAAATAATAGATTAGGATAACATATATAAATGGTACGCTTAGATAAGGTACTCACCACGTAATCGATAAGCGCAAATGTGGCCGCATCCATGGCAGCTGTGGCGGCACGCAGCAACAGTTGCTGCAACGTCAGCTCGGGAAATTGATAGAAGCTCATGATCAAAACAATGATATAGATGACCACAAGCGGATTCAGGAGCAGCGTCCAAGCACGCGTCACGCTGCGCAATGTGCTATTTGCGGTACTTTTTGTATTCAGTGCAATCACCATGGGCGTCGTTAAGACCGCCACGAAGAAGCCCAGCGAGAAGTTGAGCAGGCCAATGACAATCAGAGCGCAGCCATAGATGAGCAGCAGGCTAATGTGTAGCAGCTCCAAGGCACCAGGCGGCAACACCACCACGAAAGGCAGCCCAAACCCAAGCACATTCAGTGCAATCAGTATGGTGGCAGTTAGCGGAGCGGCGCTCACAGGCAGCTCCAAAATATACTGATGCAGCGGCAGCACATTGCCCACGTAGCCGATGAACAACGCCGCAGCCAAATAGATTAAAACCGAACCATAGGGTAAGGACAACTTAATCGACTCCAAACCAGACGACTTCTCAGTCTTGGGGTTAGCATCATCAGTCTTCTGCTGTTGGCGATGCTCTGTCGCTGCGCTTGTCGCCTCCAGTGTGGACCATGTGAGATAGGCCTTTATAACGCTGCAGGCAGCAAGAGCCACCAGCGCGGGCATATAATCGCCAATGGAAATATAGCGATCGTTGTGCACAATCACATAAAAGAAGAAACTCTGGTGAAATCGTTCCAGCAGGTTGTTCAGACTGCGAGCAATCCCCTCGATGGCCTTTAATAGCGGCACGGCCGCTGAACTGGGATTGGCCTTTACGTTGGAATTGGTAACACGCTTGGCAGCGGATATGGTCAGTGCATCGATGCGGTAACGATGGAAAAGTCCATGATTACCATTAGGCACGCCCGATGATTGTGTCGAGAGCATGGCCAGTATTTGGCGCAGATTCTGCTCATAGTTTGAAAGGCTGGAACGCCGCTTTTTGCGCGGCGTCTGTTTATAGCCTGAGGTGACGCCCTCACGCGCCATTATGCGCTGCACCAAATTGAACATATCCAGATTGGGCAGCTTGCCGTTCAAGCCCTCAATCTTCACATCAACGTAATCTGCATGAAAACTAGGTAATTAATTGATTCTCCAAGCAATTAAGACACGCCACCGACCAATTTCGAAGTCCTGCACTTCAATGTTTAACGCAGCTTGCAGCGAACCGGCGCGTGCTGGAAGATTTCCAGCCAGCAGATACGAATTAGTGCTGTCTGGATCTCTGTCACCCTCATGGTAAGCCTCCAGCCAGGCCTGCATGCCCAGCTGCTCCTGCTCGGTGACCAGGAATATCAAATCCTTAGCCCAATAGTTCTTGCCTGCAATACACTGCTGTTAACCTCTAGCTCGAAATGTAACAACTTTTACTCACGCCTTGCAAATTCCGCAAAAGCCAGAAGCAGCGGCACGCTGGAAGTTATGTCCACATGCACCGAGCTGGGCGCACGATAGGGCGCCGAGAACACAATACCCTCGGTGGAGCCAATGCGCGGCGCACGCAATATACCATAAACGTTTTTCCCATGGAACTCTTTACCGCCACCGAACGGATAGCGTAGCGTATAGTTGTGTGTGTGCGTCTCCAGGCCAAACTCTTTGAACTTGGCCAGAATCCAGGCATGCGGCGTTGTGGACTGATGATCCTTGCGCTCGCGTTGCAATTCCTCTAACAGCTGCACAGCCAGTCGATTGGCGTCTATGCGTATTTCGGGATACACCAGACCTACAAGCACCAAAAGTACGTTATAATAACGAAAAGGAACAGTTCATGAACTCACCTGGCGACAACGCATTCTCTGATAAGTAGGTACCATGGTTGAACTCTGGCAGGGCGAGGCACATAAACCAGATCACGCCCGCTGTGTAGAACGCGTAGCAGACCTTGCGCATATGCTTCGCCAGATTGTCCACCAGCTTGTTATGAGTCGACAGTGATGGATCAGACAACAACCCCATTGTTCTAGGCAATAGTTTCCAAAAAACAATAGCAAACAAAGTTTAGCCGGCACAGCTAGTGCTGACACTTTTCAACCTTTACAATCGATAGCTAGGTCTGACACGCTTTATGTTAAAGTATCGATAGCAGCATTTTGTATTTTTTCTGTATTTATTGCATACAGCAAAGATTTGTAGTTGTAGCCAAATAAAATTATGTTGAATATGAGTCAAACTATAATTATATTTCGTAAATACTATGCAAATTTGAGTATACTATTTATATCGAGATAGGCGATATACCCTTTAAGCGATATGTGTAAATATATCGATATTTCATCAATGTTCTTTTGACGATATCTTCATGATACAGTTGAGTTTCCAATTGAAATTATGCCTATTAGACAAAGTCAATGGGGTTAATTTGCTTAGCCTCTCAATTCGTTGCCTCCGAATGCATTTCATCAAATATGCGGGCATATTAAAACTAGAAGCTTCTAAAACGACATATCAAAGCAAATGTAAAACTTATTTGACGTTTTTTTCAGAAAGTTTTAATTACAGTTTGTCAATTGGCTGTTTTTATTAATTGCTAAAAACCGATTCGGATTCAAAACTAAATTACCATAATCGCGATTTCAATAAACCTCAATTAAACACACTATAAAAAGTTTTGGTTTTTCGTGCTTGTTAACCTCAATTAATGTAAAGACTACAAAAAAAATATTTGTTTTAAAAAAAAATTACTTAAGCATTAAATTGTCTACAATAGTACTTCAATATCTTGATCATATCGGGAACAATACGCGATATTTTGGCAATGGACAAAAAAAAAAAAAAAAAAACGGTATATATATTTAAAAATAAGTGCTGCCGTCTAGCTATTGGAGCCGCTGGAGCGGCGGAAGAGGAGCATGTGGCTTCCAGTTGAGAAAATTCAAATCGATGGTCAGCTTGGGTCGCTTAAACTGGGGAAGCTGCAGATGATCGTTGATGGTCTTGGCTGTCACACAAATGACATTCTGGCCCTTCCAGTATTTGATCATCTTCATGGATTGCAGGGTATAGATGATGTCGTCAGGCGTAATGCCGCTGGCTTCGCTCAGCTCCGCTATGCTCGTTTGTTCCGCCGAGCAGCGGCCCTTCATCAGCTCGAGCAGCGTATAGGCCCAATAGCTGCGATAGCTGAGCCGCCCGAGATCGGAGAGCGGCTTCTCGGGGCTGCCAATGACGCCCTCTTTGCGCGACAGCTCATAGCTGAAGGCAATCAACAGCTTGCCATAGCCCTTACGCTGATGCGGCGGCAGCACCAGAATACAGGCCACGTTATTGTTCTCGAGGGATCGCTTCTCCTTGGAGAAATAGCCAACAATGTGGCTGCCATTCTTGTCCATTTCGCAGAGCACATAGAAATAGAACGGATCCATATCGAAATAGAGCACCTTATGGTCGAGAAACAGTTTGGCCATCAGGCACAGCAGCTGGCAATAGAGCGGCTGATCCTTGCCGTTCACCTCGAATATGGAAATTGTGCTCTTGCGATAGATCTCCTTGCCAGGCGGCCTGCGCACCTTGCAGTCGGCCATATGAAATTTGTAGCTCCTCTCCAGTCGCATGTATTTCAGGCAATACTCGCATACGTACAGGATGCGCGCCTTGCCGTACTCGCCCGGAAAGGGACTGAAGTACCAGGTGTCGATTTCGTAATTGCCAAATACCAGCTTATCAATGTACTTGATTTTCGTGATGAACTCGTGCTCCTTCTCGAGCGCCGCCTGCGAGGCGCTCAGCTCCGCATGGCTCTTCTGCACGTGGTTGATCTCATCGTAGCGTCGTTTCTGATAGCGCGTCATCTTCCGGTCGCTGTAGTCGTACCGATTGTTTTCGCACGCGGACAGATAGTAATCCTTGTGCCCTTGTCGCTTGCGACGCATCATGCTGCCCGAGCTCTGCTGGCTGTTGGCGCTGCTGCTGCTCGCGCTCGCGCTCGTGCTGGCGCTGGCGCTGGCACTGGCACTGGCATTGGCAATGGCAATGGCATTGGCGCTCGTGCTGGGCTGATCGCAGGCCAATATTTCGGCCGGC
Organism: Drosophila kanekoi; assembly: GCA_037075305.1. Lineage (NCBI taxonomy): Eukaryota > Metazoa > Arthropoda > Insecta > Diptera > Drosophilidae > Drosophila > Drosophila kanekoi. Next base: position 12,427,508 of record JBAMCE010000451.1, read on the forward strand.
TCGCTGGTCACCGTTATGCCGCCCAGGTCTTCGGCATTATCCGATATGCGATGCCTGCCAACCCATTCGTCCAGGCGTCGATTCAGGCCCACATAGTGCACATAGTACTCGTTGGGGCTGACGCAGTTGTCGGTGACGCGCGACTGGAGCACCTGGCCGGCGTGCACGGTGCCATCGGCGCGCCTTATATAGTAGATCTTTTCCGGATTGTCGCTGATATCGAGTTTATCTATCGAGGGCTCACCGTCATCGGTTGTCTCCGTTGCGGTCAACGTTTCGCCCGATGTACTATCCTGCTCCACCAAGATGACATCATCATCATCGCTCTCCTCGCTGCTGTCGCTTTCGTCGCTGTCGCTCTCGTCGTCGTCGCTGTCGCTCTCGTCGTCGTCGTCGTCGTCGCTGTCATCGTCGTCGTCTTCGTCGTCGTCGTCTTCGCTGCTGCTGCCGTCCTCCTCATCCGTTTCGTCATCGCCCTCAACGCTGCTGTTGTCCTCATCGCTGCTGCTCGAGATGCTCTCGAATTCATCTCGCAGCAGGGGCGGCTGCATCAGCGCCGGCACCCGGAGTTGTTGTTGGCGCTGTTGTTGTTGTCGCTGTAGTTGTTGTTGCTGTAGTTGTTGGTGTTGTCGTTGCTGTTGTTGCAGTTGTTGTTGTTGCAGTTGTTGTCGTTGCTGTTGTTGTTGCATCTGCAGTCGTTGCTGTTGTTGTTGTTGCAGACGCTGTTGTTGCAGTTGTTGTTGTTGCAGCTGTTGTTGTTGCAGTTGTTGCAGTTGTTGTTGTTTCTGTTGTTGTTGTTGCAGTTGTTGTTGGTGCAGTTGTTGTTGTTGCAGTTGTTGTTGTTTCAGTTGTTGTTGTTTCAGTTGTTGTTGCTGCAATTGTTGTTGTTGCAGTTGTTGTTGTTGCAGTTGTTGTTCTTGCAGTTGTCGTTGCAGCTGTTGTTCTTGTAGTTGTTGTCGTTGCTGTTGTTCTTGCAGTTGTTGTCGTTGCTGTTGTTGTTGGGCCAGCTCTGCGGACAATCGTTGGTGTTCGTCGGCGTGCGCGGTTATGTAGCGTCCGCGCTTGTAGGGCGGCAGCAGATCGATGGGCTCCTCGCCATCGTCTGTGGGCGATTCCGGCGTTTCGGGCACTTCCGTTGGCGCAACCATTTCCGATTCCGTTTCCGTTTCCACTTCACCTTCGATCTGCATTTCCGATACGTCTACTGCCTCCTCGATGCCCGTTGCCGTTTCCATTTCCGCATCCGCTTCTGCTTCCATCTCTGCTGGAGATGGCTGCCCCTCAACCTCCATTGGCACTTCCCCCTCAGGCGAATTTTCCGCTGCCACCTGCTCAGCATCTGTGCCAACGGCAGCTTTGGCTGTATCCGTACTGGGTTCGGAAACGTTTTCCACATTATCAGAAGTCGGACCGCAACTGTAGTCATCGTTGCCGGTCAAGTCGCTGACATCGACCACTGTGGTGGGCGAAGCCTCATCGTCTGAGTCATCGCTGGCGTCGTCAGAACGTACTGCGGCCGACTCGCCGCTATGCTCGCCGCTGCTTGAACTACTCGCGCTGCTGTTCTCCTCCTCCTCCTCCTCCGAGACGGGACTATGGTGAGCGCCCAAGTATGTTTGAGGTCGGGGTGGCATCGGCATCACCTCCGGTTCCGGTTCCGGCACCGGCGCCGGCAACGGCACCGGTTCGATTGTTGTATCACATTGCTCCGATGTGGCACTCGTTTCATGCGACCGATCTGCCCAGCCCTCATCCCCATCTGAGGGCTCCGTCGAGCCGCTGATGTCCAGGCTGGCATTCAGCTCGGCCGCCGCATCATCTACCGGCGTTCGGGGCCGGTTGCCGCCAATCTCATATGGATTTTCTTCGTCCTCCAATGCGGCACCATATTCACTTTCCTTTAGTTCCTCGGTGGACATTTTATTTAAATGCTTTTCACCGTGAATGCGTCCAATAGCTTAAAGAAAATGATATCCATTTGTTTTGCTACGCAAAAAAAAAAACAACACTAATTTTATAGCATAGCGATGATACTGTACCAGGCCATCGATATATTGCCAAGTATCGATTGCAGTTTCAATTGTTAGCAACGCATTTGTCAATTAAATATGCAAATAACAAACATTCTTATAATAATTACTATTTCAACGTAATTGTAGTTTAAGCTTTGAAGGTTATTTTCTTTTCCACTGCCAATATATTGCGCTTGGCATGCGACATGCGATATGCGACAACAGCAATAGCCAGAGCAGTGTTGATCAATGTCAAACAGATTTTTGGCGCAAATTTGTACAGCTGCACATGTGAACAAATAGATACACTGTCAAAAATAAATGTGCACGTGGGACTAATGATAACTGTAGCTATTTATTTATGATCGTACATTTAACATTTAACAGAATTAACACGTTTTTGACATTTAGAAAACAAGTTGTACACACAATTGATATATATATATATACCACATACATATGACGTTAAGTTAATTAGGGACGATTCCTTATAAAATATAGTTTTTGTTTGTTTTTTTTTTTATAGTTATCACAAAATCAAAGAAATTATATGTTATATTATATCTCAGAAGTCACCAGAAAATTCAATGCGTTTTAAATCATCTAAATGATTCGAAATGGCGAAACTCGTTGCTTTAAATTATTGTCTTAAAAATATAAATACATCGTTAGCTTAAGGGAGTTAGAACCAGAAGTTAACGTAATTTCTAGAATAAACTGAACCTTAAGCCAAAGAACCTAGAACAAAAACTGAATCGTATTAGAACTATCCAAAATTTAAAAATATACTATTTGCTTAGTGCAAAAAACAATTATCTGAATGAGTAGGAAAATACAATTGGTGGATTGTCTGGAAGTTAAACTGCCATGACTGTGTTTACTTCTGTTCTAAATGTGTACTTAGTTACTAAATAATCGTGGGAAAATATAACAAAATGCATATATGTTACTGTATAGTGTAAATTTTCTTAAGTTGAAGCCAAGTGTTGATTTGGAATTCGCATAAATGTCTTGGTTACAATTCCATTAATAGACCATTAATGATATCAGCCCAATAAAGGCAACAAGCACTCTATATGGGTAATATGCATGGGATACTTGAGTGTAGATAAATGTCATACATACAAACAGTGGGGTGCAGTATGTGCGTGCTGTAAACAATTAACAAGTAAAACAAAGAACAGATATCTATATATATATATCTATACATATATAGCTATATATATATATACATATATATATACATAAATATGTGTGTATATATATATATAGTAGGTAAATGCTAAGCCATAGAGGGAACTACTCGTAAGCGTGCCATCGACAAACGAAGCAAATACACTTCAAATTACATTTAAAATAAATAATTAACTAATTTACATTCATATCTTTAGTTGATACATATATCTGTATATACATGTACAAGTGCAACTGCGCGAGAATTATGCCTGCAAACTGGCTCCGCTGGCACCGCTGGCACCTCCAGCATGTCCAGCATGTCCATTCCCGCCCGCATTTGTATCGGGGCTATCGACGTAGATAAAGCGCCGCATGAACTGACTGCAAAGATTGTGATAATCAGGCGTGACATTGCGTCTGCTGGTGCGCAACAGAATACGGCCAAAGATCGCAGCTGGAGTGAAAGGAAATGCAATTAGTTGTTGTTTTAATGCAGCATTTGCCACAATCCGTCTACGCACCAACATTGGTTGCCTCGTAATCGTGACGTTCGATACCCTCGCGCAGGAACATGCACAGATGCATAAATACATTGCGCTTGGGTGCGCTCAGAAGTGCAATCAGCTCCATGGCCTCCGACTTGCTTCTGCTGTGCAGCAGATCCTCGACGAATGGCTCCAGCAGCGCCTGCTCCGGCAGGTCAAGCAACAGCAACAGCGCCTCGGCAGCCGTTTGGGGTGTGCCCGCTGTAAATTCAACACATCATTTAAATACAAATCTATCTATGAATATATATATACTAGAACTTACGAAACTCATCATCGGACCAGGTATCCAGCCAGTCACGCACCGCATTGAATTGACTGCTGAGCGGCTGCCGGCGATCGTAGCTCTGGAAAATGCCCTTTAGCTGGTCACCTTGCTTATGGAGATAGTCGATAAGCAGGAAGAATTCACGTGGCATCGTCACACGATACTCGGGCGTTACGTCAACCATCTAAAAATGAGTAAGGTATTAGATGGATCTCGATTGCTTAAGTCTAAACTAATAATAAATTATTTAACTCATCGGCTTAACAAACAAGACCCAAACAAAAACCCAAACAAATCTTATTTTTCGACTTAAGAGCTATTTGGCTTAATATTGACAAGATTTTATTTGCATGTAAGAATCATGTTAGAGCTCGTGAATGCCAAGTTTTTTTCAAGATATCTTGAATGATAAAAAACATTTTATACAAGAATTTAATTATCGACAAATAGTTTCAATAGCAGCTATATGATATACCTATCCGATGCGGGTCAGATTTTGGCTTTAAGCGGAGAACATACAAAAACTTCAATTTGCACAGATCTGCCCGGAATTAATCTATTACCTGCCTGCCTCTGAAGGTCAGCTTTATGTAAAGTTAAGTTAAAATAGAAAAGTCTAAGTTTCTTATAGACCTTTCAAAATGAACCACAGTCGATTCGAATAAAAACAGTCATAAGTATAAACTCCTTCATTCTTCCTAGCTAACTATTAATTTTCACTCATTTTCCGCTCTAGTAGGTGAATTGAAACTTTGCTTAAAAGCCAATAGCCCGCTTCTGTGGCTGGAATATCTGAACTTTCGAGCTCCGTCTAGATTTATATTAAAATGGACATATACATTACCAGCTGTTTGATTTCATCCTGCTTGTACTCGCCGACAGGTCGATCGGTGCGGCACATTGTCTCCATTGACAGGCCAAAGCAGCTGGGCTGATATTCGCCCGTTACGGTTATGAATATGTCCCGTCCGGATCTGACATGTAGTATGAGTATATCGAAATCGCATTTGCCGGGCGTATTGCAAATCTTATGAAGCAGGCCCGTTATCGAATTGGGATCGGCCAGCATGCGTACGCGTATGCTGCGCGCCGAGTCAATCATTAGGCTGTCCGATTGCGGATCCACATGGAGCCACTTCTCGCATATGTCATTTGGCGAGTCCTTGACCTTAAACATAAAGTCCACCTGCTGTGGGCAATTGTTGTACACATTAAAGTCCCGTATGGCCGGCTCATTGAAGCGCACCAGCCCGAACTCAATGATGGTGCGCTCCGTGATTATCTGCGGCTGATTGTCATTCTCACGCTTGTCAACCGCCTTCAGTACCTCGCCCAGCACCAGCTTATACTTGGCCTCGTCGCGTGTCTTAATCTTTACCCGGAATATGGCATAGACGGGCTTGTGATCGCTCTGACGTATCTCCATTACACTATTGTAGGCCAGCTGCTCGATGCGTTTGCCCTTCCACAACACACGATCGCAATAGGCTGGCGCACGCTGTTTCTCGCTCGTGTCATAGGTATCGGTGCCCACGTCGTATTTGTATGTGGGTGCAAATTTAATCTCACCCTCCCTATAGCCCTTGAAGCACCTTTCATGGGTCATCTCCATGCGCAACTGATCGTACTGTAGCAGCAGCTCAAACGTTTGGGCATCGTTCATCGGGCCCGGCCGCTGCTGTCCATTCGGCTCCTGTATGCGATAGTTCAGGTCGCCCAGCCAGAAAATATGACTGCAATCGAAGGAGTTAGTTAACAAAGTTTCTCAGCGTTTCTGATATCCTGAAACCATTTTAATTGATTTTGTGCAATCCCCATAAGTTGTATATAATCGAAGAGCTGTCGGAAACTATTAAGGCTAAAGACTTGAAATTTATCAGATATAGTCGATGTCTCCTCTCAGCTCCATAATATCTATATATCTTTTTATGTATGTCTATACATCTTTAAGTATGTCTTAAGTATGTAAAAGGAAGATATATTAAACTTGTTGTACACGTTCTCATATAGCATATTGAGATAAAGAAAGCTTCATTCGCACATTTGAGGAAAGAACCTCGCGAACCAAAATTCCATAAAGATCGGACAATAAACACCCAAGTTACTCTAGAATACTGTGCACTTAGTTTGTGTATTTTGTGGCTCTGGGTTCAGGGCATACGCTAGTTTGTTGCACTTACTCATGGTCGTTGATGGTGCGAGAAAGCAGGCCATTCTCCTCAAAGCGCATGTTATCCTCAATGGCCTTGTAGTCATCGTTGCGCTCCGCCACGTTGGCCATGTGGGCGGCCAGATGCGAGTTGACGAAGCATATCTTTGCCTCGTTCAGCTGAAAGCTGACGGCAACGCCGCCCTTATTGCCCAGCGTATTGAACATGCCGCGAGCCACAGTGTTGACGCGACAGCGCACGATATGCTGACGCAGCTCCTTGCGGACAATAATTGTCAACATAATGCCGGAGAGGCGTCGCGAATCCAGCTGCTCATACTCGACATCATCATGCAAGCTCTCCAGCATCTTGCGTCTGTGGTAAAAGGAGTTAAGAAAGTCAACTGATTAATATACAGAAATATATGCGAAGCATGTTCAACATGACATAGTAATAGAGGCTAACGCAGCCTTGCTTGGAACCATTTAAGGTTCTATGGATAAAACATAAAAATTCCACCCACAAGGCCGGAAAATGGATGAAAAACTATTGAAAACACTTATTTGTATTTGTATCTGCTTGTGATTGAACCCATTTTTAAATGCCTATGCAAAACACTTGGTTAATATGCTATAGTTTGTGCGGAAATATGCACACCTTCAAGTTCTTATAAGCTGAGATCCAACTTTGACCGATCAGCTTCGCATTCACAAGAAACGGAATCAATTTGCATTATCAAGAATTAAGTGGAGGAGAATAAACACCATGCACGGGCACTCTCGTTTAATGCCAGCCAGTACATACATATATTAAAGCAAACAGATTGAATATCAAAACATGGAGCTTATTTCACCTAAAAGGGTGGGAAAATAGTGGTTAACCGAATAGAAGTCAACTTAAAGAATCGTTCCGATTGGCATTAAAAGCAAACGAAAGTAATATATGGGACAGACATTTTGAATAAACATACAGGCAAGCCTGATTAATGACAACTAACATGTAACTTGAATGGCACCTTTCATAAACCATGATGTGCCGTACTGCTCATTTCTGTGACAAGCTTCGGGATTGATATCCAGCTAAGTACAAGACATTTTCTACATGCTGAGTGGACACTTACTGCCATTGCACTGCTTGCATTTCCATCTGATTGCCATTGAGCATTGCCTTGGCCGTGGTATCCAGCTCCTGCAGTCCGATGGCATAGATATCGGGCGCCTTCTCGCCGCTTGCCAGCCAGGGGCGTAGCGTGTTGTTGTTGTCCCAGCAGGGCTTATTGTTCACGTTCCATGTGGCGCAGTAAACACTGTGAAGGTGCAGAGTGATAAGTGGAATGTTTTGGGGTGTTGTAAACAATTGTCGGACACATACGTAATGTCCTTGTAGACAATGTATTGGCTTTGGCGCTTCTTTAGCTCCTGCTTGACTTCGCCAATCTCACGGTAATCGTCGAGCCAACGAAAATTGAGGGTCGTTTCCGACGGCATTTCGGCCTCCCACATGGCTTTCTTGCAGGAATTGATTTTCGCACAGAATTCATTAAAATCAACCGCATCCAATTCCGTTCGTATCGGATGATAGTAGTATTTGCTTGGCCTGTCATCGTCCGTTGACAGATCGAATTGTTGCTCCGTTATGGACCCCTTGGTATCTGTAAAGCATACAACATATGCAAAGTTACTGTGCACGCGCACACAGGTGTGGTTCGCACCTACCCGTTGTCAATTGAAATGTCTTATTTATTGGGAATACTTTGTTTATTTTCAGCTCATTGCTTGCGGTCAACGGGGTGCGCAGCAGGGAGAACGAGATCAGCGCGTATGTGCCGCCCGTTGCTGAGGAGACCAGCGTTAGCAGACCCTCAAAATGCTCCTGGCCCCTGATTTGATATGCCTCGAAGATCTGAAAACAGAATGCAATTAAAATAATATTCCAATTACTTCTTAGGAACAATCAGATTCTACTTTTTTCAAACTGATTCTGGACAAGACATTTGGCAAATTTCTCGAGCAAAAGGTAAACTAAGCCATTATTGTGCTACATTTCAAACCTATTTAGTTTTGTCTTATTTGCGCAACAAACAAACAAATAATACCAATTGAGTGTTTATGAATTACATACTAAGTGTACGCTCCATTTGTTAAGTTTACTTCCCCAAAAGCTGCAAGCCCGGCTTGCGTAAACAACCGTTAAGGCATCCCACTCTGAGCACATAACAGAGACTGGATTGACAATGTTTGGGCTTGGCATGGTCACCCTACCTATGCTGTGTGCCCAGCTGGTGTATATTGACAAGCAGTATACTAGTGCATAGGTAACCCCTTTTGGGAACAATAGCAGTCCATACATTGTGCAAAACAAAGTTTGAGCTTGGCATGGTCACCCTGTATATTAAGTTGTGCCCATCAAATGTGGTAAGCTGTGTACCCAGCTGGAGTATAATAACAGGCAGGCAAACCCAGCCCCAAAGCACACAACTCGCTGCCACCCATAGTCGACCCCCACATAAGTTAATCTTCGCTCCCCTGGAAACGTCAGCTGATTATCGAGCCCGAGTAAAATATCATGAATATGATACAAATGTTATCTACTGCGCCCAAGCTCTATTTACATGCACACACACACACACACACACACATACATATTTATGCATGCATATATTTACCAGGAACAAGGTATCACATAGAAATGTGTTGCAAGCAAAATGCATAAATCGATTAATCACGATGGTACGAGTCAACTTACCAGGTGAACCGTTTCGTCCGCCTTGAAGCGCTGCTGCACAATTGACATTGTTGTTTTCTCTGGCGCCGCAGCCGCGCTCGCTTCAGAGCCATTGGGATAGAGGTTGCCGCGTTCCATGGCTTAGCGTTTTTCTTTTGCCTGTTTTTTTTTTAACGGCTAGTTCTTGTTTAGCGGCTCTTCAGCTGGCCTAGGTGTTTGTTTTTGTTATTATGGCGTGCTAATCGGGTAGGCGGCGGCACGCAGAATAATACTGGATGGGCGGTAGTTACGATATTATGGGTTATGCTGGAAATTTTTGTTGTTTTCGCTTTGACTGGCTATTTATAGTTAACACAGCAGCTCGCATGCCTCTGGCGAGTGACGACACCAGCGATTTTGCTATTGCTGGTATTTAGTTTTCTGCTTTTTAAGACTAATGCCGAGACCGAGGTCAAGGAAGCTTTCATGGATGATTTTAATTTGATTTTAAAACAAACTTTTTCACGTGCTGGCTGCTCTTGCGTTTTTATCTTGTATTTGCTTTAACTGCCCTAAGACGGTGGGTGTGGGCGGGTAGTTTTTTTTTGTTTTACAAAAAAAAAAGCACACACACACGCGCAATCACACTTATTCACAGTCGTAGACCGAAGGGCTATTGGCGATGACGATAATTGTTATCCACCTTTCGGTTTCGGTTGAATTGGTTTTTAAATATAACCGCTACGCACATTACTCACTTTATGCCAATTTCAGTGGCATTATTAAATTTGATTTAAGCTTGCGCACAGATAATACAACAATAATAACAACACCAGCAGCAGCAAAAACAACAACAACAAAAATAGTGGTATGCACAAACATTCCAGCCGAGCAGCAGCAGCAATAAAACCAACGTCAACAGCTGAAATTTAGCATAGCTTGGCACAGGGCTGCAACACAACCAAATGCACTTGTTAACCAACACTGTCAGCTGACAGTGCTGTTAACAGCAGCAGCAGCAGCAGCAGCTTTAATTTCGTTACTTGCGCACGCAAATTGTTTTGCGGCTATTTTACGAAAACAAACATGTCACAATTTCAAAAGGAAATCGTCCAGGCGGTTCTCATAGCCGACAACTATATGTGGAACTTCAAACCGCTATCCGACGAAGGCTCCACGGTGCGTACATATGCATATAACGACTTGTTGTTGTTGGCTAGGCCACGCACGTTGCTTTAATATATTTGATTTATTTAAATGCAGGCGCTGCTGCCGCTGGTGAATGTTAGCATGATTGATTATGCTTTAATTGCGCTAAATCGCAGCGGCGTCGAGGAGGTATTCGTCTATGCTAGCCTGTATCTGCAGGATATTCGCGAGCACATCAAGTGAGTATGAAATAAATTATGTTTAGTTGCAATTGGGGTATTCCCGTTTTGCTGCTCAACTTGCAGCGCACAGTTGTGTCCATCTGTTTATAACCAGTTGCTGGATCTAATGCTACTATATAGAGTTCTAAATGGGGTTGATTAAGATGACTTAGCTAAATGCATTTATTCGCCAGCGTATTAAAATCTAAAGCCTCGCTGAGCATAGAAATGCTCGACCTCCAATTGGAAAATTATGTTTCTTAGTTTACATTAGGGCTAGGTTAGTTTTGATGCCATTTGCGTTCTCAATCTTATTCTTAATTGCCGGGCAATACCGGTCAATCTCTTCAAGTTTTTAATATTTATACACGCCTTGCTTTCATTCCCAGAAAGGGCATTGCCGCATATGCCTCCTGGTCCTTCAAGATGACAGTCCATGTGATTGGCGGCGAGGGCTGCCGCTGCTTTGGCGATGCCATGCGCGATCTGGATGCCAAGGCGCTGATACGCGGCAATTTCATACTGCTGGGCGCGGACACAGTGACCAATGCGGATCTGCGGCCCGTGCTGGAGCAGCACAAGCGCACGGCCAAGTTCGATAAGGGCACGGCCGCCACGCTCATATTTAAGGAGTGCGCCAGCGGCGCCGAGCGCACCGGTAACGAGCTGCTGATTGCCGTGGAAAAGCAGAACTCGCGGCTGGTCTATCATCATCGACTGCGCGCCAATCACAAGGAGTCACGCTACCAGATACCACTCGACGTGTTCCTCAGCAATTCGTGCGTTACACTGCATCACAATCTGCTTGATCCGCAGATAGCAATTGGTTCGCCCTCGATGTTGTCGCTGTTTAGCGATAATTTTGACTTTCAGACGCGCGACGACTTCGTGCGCGGCCTGCTTATCAACGAGGAGCTGCTGGACAGTCGGATCTATGTGACGCTGCTGCCGCCGGCACAGTACGCGCACAAGGTTAACAATTGGTTATCCTATCAGCTGGTCAGCCGGGATATTATTAGCCGCTGGGCCCATCCGCTCGTGCCCGACATGGGTGTCTATAATCTGCAGCAGCAGTATGTCTTCTACAAGGACAACATCTACAAGAGTCATGAGGCGAACGTGTCGAAGGTGGCGCTGCAGGAGAATGTTGTCATACAGGCGGGCAGCCATGTGGATGCCGGCACCAGCATCAGCTGCAGCGTAATTGGCGCCAATTGTCGCATCGGCAAGAATTGCCAGCTGAACAATGTGTTCCTTATGGCCAATGTGATCATACACGACAATTGCCAGCTGCGGCACTGTGTTATTGGCTCCGCTTCGGTTGTCCACGAGAATTGCAACATTAGCGCTGGCTGCGTACTGGGCGCCAAGTGTGTGCTGCCCGCCAACACAAAGCTGGCCAACACGCTGGTGACCAGCTCGCCCAGCACACAGCGCACCGAGGAACAGGAGCAGGGTATGCAAACTAGCGCCTGACACTCTTACACTCAGTCAACTAATTCCGAATCTATTTATTCAGTTGAACTGGAGGCCATTGGACCATCTGCCTATATAGTCAACGATTTGACAACCGGCGATCCCGATGATTCCGATGCGGACGACACTTTGCTGCCACAAACACAGACCCTTTGCATACCCAAAATGTGTGAGCTGCAGCAGCTGGCGAACGTGGACAGTGACTGCAGCTCCTCCAGCGAAGATGAGGACGAGGATGAATCCCGTGGGGCCACACCGCTGCCCGACGACACCAACAGTAGGCATCGATTTGAACTAAACCCAATAATGCATATAATTTAATTGCCTGCTTGTTGCCATTGCAGTTTTTCTATCGGAGGTCATCGATTCGTTGTCCCGTGGCTTTCGAGAAAAATCGAATCCAGATTTTCTCATACTCGAGATTAACTCGTCGCGCTATGCGTACAACATGTCACTCAAGGAGGTCAACTTCAATGTCGTCAAAGCTGTCTTCGGCATGGAGTCCATCATCGAGCCGCCTAACAATAATGTGTTGGCTGCCATCAATGCCGCCTTCAAGCAACTGGGACCTGTTGTCTCCAACTATATTAAAAGCGAGGATGCCATGTTGGATTGCCTTAAGGCTTTGGAGGTATTAAGCGCGGCTTGGGTTGGGTTCTGTGTCAACCAAAGGCTTATCAATTTGTCAGATATATCTTTAGTAGGGTTTCGGTGTTCCATTTTCATTTGTTTCGCTTTTAGTTAGATTTCATGGAGATATTTACAACTGTTCCATTTTTAATTGGTCCAGAGGAATTTAACTCTAACACAGGCCATTTGAGGCATATTCTTATTAGCTATCCATTTTAAGTTGTACTATATTCTGGTATTACATTTCCATTTGTTGCATTGGAAACGAATTCCATTTATGTTTATTAACTTGGATGTTCGCTATCTTTATCTATGCCTCATTTGTGCTCCCAACTAATGTTCCATTTGCGTTTGTTTCTTTCCGGCAGGACATTTGCGAAGAGAACGAGCTGGTGCGCGAGAAAATCTCTCAGGTAGTGCATTATCTGTACGACAAAGATTTCGTCTCCGAGGATGCCATACACGCCTGGTACAGCCAACTGGATGTTCAGGAGCACGCAACGCTGCGGCAAAGTCTCGCCAAGCTCGTCGACTGGCTGAACCAATCCAGCGAAGATGACGATGACGGAGATAACGATGATGATGATGATGATGAATAGGCCAGCTGACACAACTGTGTTCCTTTGCATACAACGAAATAAAACTATTTAAAAACGATTTGCGTTTGTTTGTTACAACATTTTTATTACGACACACTCAGAATTTTGGATTAAAATGTAATAGAATTGTGGGAACTACATAAAGCACAATTTTAGTTTTTTTGTAAAAAAAAAAAATGGGCTCTATTTAAGTCGAAAGAATTGTCTGCAATTTAAACATATTTCAATTGTTAACAGACAAATGTATGTGGATGCTATCCAACAATATATAAATTTTGATTTACAATTGAAATATACGTGCATAAATATATATATAAAGATATAGATATAGATATTGATATATACAATGTATATATAACAAAGGGGCGTTTTTTTTATCAATAATCGCTTATAATTGACCGTTACGCCCAAAATTGATATACAATTAGTATATTAGCAATCGAAATAGAAAAATGGATTATTATTAAAAAAAAAAACAACGTTACATCTATATGAAATATATGACATACATGTGTATATAGAAACGCTGCATTGCGTACGCTTCATTCGCTGGGGTGGGAGGGTGCTGTTAAGAATTGTAAGTATCTAAGGCTTAACTCAAGTGCATATTACTAGGTCTCGTTACTCGGTGCTCGTTACTCGCTACTCCTTACGCGTTGCCCGTTGCTAGCAACTTTACACGCTGCCTGTTACTCGCTACTCTTTAGTCGTTGCTCGTTACAAGCAACTTTACTCGCTGATCGTTGCTCGTTACTAGCTACTGTTCGCTCGTTGCTCGTTACTGGCAACATTACTTGCTGCTTATTACTTGCTACTTGCTACTCGCAACTTGTTACTTTTCATATTGAAACTCGTCCAAGTCAGACTCGTCGCCAGCAGCCAGCACCTTTATAACAGCGCCTTCTGTCTTATCCTCATCTTTTTCGTCATGGGATTGACTCTCATCTTCCGACTCCTTCATGGACTCGATGGTTATTTGCGTATCCTCGGCACAGTCATCGGCATTTGTGGCATCCACTTCAGCTGCTGCTGTTTTTTCCGACTTATCCAACACATCCGAGTCATCGGCATCTGCCTCTCCATCCGCATCCGCATCGGCATCCGCATCAGCATCTGCATCGGCATCTGCATCCGCAACGGTATCTGCATCTTCAACTACATCATCTTCGTCGTCATTGTGTTTTTTCTCCTCATCCGCCTTGGTCTCATCTTCTTGGTCACTGTCCACATCCATGGGTTCAACATCGGATTCAACTAATTGATTGGATTTCTCGCGTTTCTCTTTTGCTTCATCCAAACTGTGCTCTGGCTTATCCATGTCCACCGATGTAACAGTAGCTGATGGTGTACGCTTTGAGCTGCTCGCTTTACCCCCATCAGATTTGGCTGACTTTGGTGATTTAGCGGCGGATGCCTGACTGAAGCTGCGCTCCTCAATGTTCCGATTGATGTCCAGAGCAATATATTCGAGACGCAGCTGCACGCTCTTCTGGAACACCTCACTGTTGGCGCTGGTCACAAGATTGGTGCGCACCTCCTCGATGCAGCCCTCGAGCACCTTGTTCACCTCGCCCGCCTCCCAATCGCTATCCAGATTCTGGGTAACAATCAGCAGCGTGGTCAAATTCTTGAGCAGCGCGATCATCCGTTCACTTTTAACCACGCCCTTGTTCATCTCATCGACTGTTTGGCTGGCCTTGGCGCGGCATTCCTCGCGCAACAGCGTCGGGGATATCATGGCCTGGACATTGGGATTGCGGGTGAGGCTGCTGGACAGCTCCTGCACCTTGGTCAGCTCGTACATGAGATCGCCATTGAGTCGCTCGATGAATATAATGTTGGAGGCGTAGCGACGCTGGAAATCATCGCGGAATTGACGGCGACTATGGTCGGCGACCTCCTCCTGGCCCATCAGCTCGCCCATGGCCAGCTCGGCGGTGTCGTTCATTTTGCTTAGCCGCTGAATCTTTTCCTCCTTCAGGGCAATGTAGTTTTGTAGCAAGACCAAATGCTCGAGCAGCTTCATGGGATAGCCATGGTGCCGCACCAGCTGCATCCTCATCGGACTCTCGCCGATGGCATCCTGTCCCAGTAGCGGATCACTCTTGTTCAACTTCATGCTTAGCGCATTCCGTGCCGCCGCATTATTGTTGGCCAAGTGCTTTTGAGGTGTCGTGGCCGGGTTGTTGCTGTTCTGGTTGCTGCCAGCGGCGACAAGTGGATGACGTTTGCCCTGAAAGCTGCTCGCCAGATTGGTAGTGAAGCCTAAATTGGTGGTGTAGCCCATGTTGTTGGTCTGATAGATGCTCATTAAGTTGGGTCGAAAGTCTTTGGTGAAGCTGTGCAGCGGCAGCATCTCGTGAAAGTTCTCGGACACAATCTCATAGTCGGGTATCGACTGTGTGCCCAGTCCGGGTCGTTCGAATGTGACGCGATACATGGCATTGAGTGAATCATAGGCGGCCACTGTGCCCGCAAAGATGCCGTCCTGCGGCGCACGCAAACGAGCCGTCACCTTGGTGCCCAATGGCAGCGGCATCGGTATCTTTTCGGGCATATCCGCCAGAAGCAGCGTGTCCTTGAGCTCGCCGGGCTTGCGGCACTGCAGTGTGCGCATTAGCTGGCGCTTCCGCTCCAGCTCGCGTCGCTCCTCATGAAAGAAGGCGGCCGAACAGCGTCGCGGTCGCCCCATGCGCCGCCTGATGTTCACCCATTCGTGGCGATTCAATTTCCGTGTGCCGAGACGCGGCGCCAGCTCATTAACATGATTCATGAAATCGTATTTGGAATCGAAGAGCGGCTTGTCGATGTACGAGTAGAACCATTCGGCAATGGCCCATTTGTGCGCCTTGGGCAGCTTGAGCAGATTGCGTAGGCGCAGGCCAATCGATTGGCCCAAACGCTTGTTGGCCAGCGACTGGGCTTCCGCTTTGCGGACGGCTTCCTCGGCAGCGGCAGCGGCGGCAGCAGCTGCCATGCCTTTCGTTCCACTGGTTGCCCCACGACCGGGTCGCAGATGACCCGCCAGCTGAGGATGCTGGTGTGGATGTTGCTGCTGTTGTGCCTTGCTGGTAGATGTTGGTGTCGCCGGCAGCTTGGCCGGCGTCTTTTTTTGCTTGCCCGCAGATGTGGGCGTGTCCGCGGCGGCCGCGTCTGCAGCTGAGTTGGATGTGGAGGCGCCATTGTTGCTATCATTGGAGCGCATATAGCGTGAGACGACGCCCTTGCGCTTCTTTAGCACCTTCGAGGGCGTGGTCAGCAGCTTGTTGGGACTGTCGCCGGAGCCGCGCGCCGATCCCTTTTTGGGCGCCAGACTCACGCGCAGCGGCTTATCATCATTGATGATGTTCTCATCGTAGAAGAGCGGATTGGGTCTGCGTATGCGGGCGGGCATGCCGCGTGCGTTCAGCGTTAGGATGGGCGCCTTTTGGGTCTTCGGTTTTGGGGGCGGAGCGCTGCCCACGCGCTGCAGTCCGAGCGTGGCCAGGCTGAAGGCAGGCGGCTCTACTTGCTCATCGGGATCGCTTGCCTCATTGCTGTCCGGCTCCGGCTCGGGCTCCTCCTCCTCTTCCTCGTCATCATCGGGGTCATCCACGTCCTCAGCGTCCAGATCGACGGGTTCGGCTTCCTCTTCGATCTCCTCGTCTAGTCCGTGTTCGTGCTTTTGCTCAGTTTCGTTAGATTTCACGGCTTTGCTTTGGTTTACTGGCTGCGACTTGTTGCCCGCTTCCATCACCTCATCCTCGTCGTTGGAGACGCGCGCGATTTTGCGCACCGCGGCGGCTGCCTTCCGGGGCCTACCCCGTTGGCCGGTGCTTCTGGTCTCCGTTTCGGGCATTTTCGCCAGCTGCAAAATTCAAAAAGCACTTGATAAGCCATTCTACATAATTGAAACCTATTCAAAAACTAGTCGAACAGCTCCGACCACGAGATACCCTGTGTCCAGCTGTCCTTAAAAATAGTCCAGCTTACTCCTAGAAGATACACACACACACAAGCTCAACAGCAGCTATGCTTCCTTAGCTGTGCCCTTAGCAAACCATCAAGGAAAACGCATTCTTGCTTAACTTCGGAGCTTGTTGTCCGATTTTTACGAAATTTTCTGATTTTAACCTTGACAAAACGTCCTTATGTGCTTCTTCTACTCTGCCTTTAATTTATTTAGAAAGGAAGAGGGAGAGCGACAAATAGAGAGACAGAAAGTGAGAGAGAGACAGAGAGTGAGAGAGGGAGAGACTTTATTGATTAATCCTGCTTGTATAAGATCTGACTTGGACCGGACTGTCAACAGAAAAGTGTTTGGAATGCATCTAAGCCAGGTTTTATGAACAAGACGTAGATATAGAAAGAGACGATCCTTGATGGAAGGCATAGTTCAGCTTAATATACCTGATATATAATAGATATAGTCGTTGTTCAAATCTTGAACTTCACTTAAGCAAAAAGCTCAAATAACAAATTGTCAAATTTCTACATGCAAACATTTGGGGTATTCCCTTAAGATCTAATAAAGGTTCAATAACAAACACAACGCAATTCATTTCTGTTTGGTTGACTTTATTTCTTGCATGTACATACATATATATATATATATGTATATATATATATTTATTTTATATTTTATATAGTTTTTATATATATTTTCGCGTTCATTATTTCATTTTGTGTAATACTTTGATTGAAGGACCTCGAATATACACATACACACACATATTCGTAATACAAATTAACCACAAATACAATTTATTTAACTTTTATGTCATAAACTTTAGCATATGTATATATATGTGTATATGTATGTATGTGTATATGTATGTATGTGTATATGTATGTATGTGTATATGTATGTTTGTGTATATGGATGCATGTGTATGTGTATGTATGTGTGTATATATTTGTGTGTGTTTAGCCTATACAAAACATTCAGATATAAATACAGTTAAGGGACAAACACAATTGTGCGTGCGTGTGTGTGTGTGTGTGTGTGTAATAGCTTTTTTTGCATTCAATTTTGTCTTAATTAAGTTGACGTCTTGTTTACGTTTTAAGATTAACTTTAGAGTTTGCTAATTGCAAAATGAATAACAAACAAATATATATATTTATATTAAGCCGAAAAAGTTGTAATTTTTGTAACTTAATTTATATAAAAACAAAAAAAAAGAAATTTACTTTTATTTTTCCTAAATATCTATGTTTTTTTTCCTCTTTCTTTCTTCTTTATAAAGTAGAATATGAATTTTGTTGTAGTTGTTTTTTGAATATTGGTAGATAGATAATAACAATACATTAGGTTTAACAAATATCAATATCAATAATAATATTAATTATAATTATAATAATAGCAATAATAGTAATAATAATAGTAATAATTACAATTGCATAAGCAGTAATAACAGCATTCATTCTTTGTTTGTATTGTTTGCAGTTTCTTTCTTTCTTTCTTCTTTCTTTTGCTTTAGTTTCAATTCCATTTCGTTTAAACAAATGTTGTTGTGTTTTTGTTAAGTTCTTTTCGCTCTTCTTCTTTCTTTCAATAATTTATAGTTATAGTTGTTTTTTCATATGTATATATGTATATTTTAACAAAACAAATCGCATTTAGCTTCTCTTAGAACTACAGAATACACGCATTGCATAAATATTGAAGAGCGAACTTCTCAGACTCTCGAAAACCAAAACAATTTGCGCTCATTAAATAATAATATTATTAAAAGAAATGTGTTAAAAGATAAAAAAAAAGCAAAGTAACTTAAACAAAATCATTTTGCTGGGAATACCCCCAATAATATGCTTTTGAGCTGACAAATCGTTTTCGGTTTTCGAAAGTCTGTTTCGGGCGCTCTTTGAATTAGTTTTTCTTCATTTTGTTTTTGTTTTTTTTTGGTTTTCAAACAATGCCAGGGAAAAACGTTTTAAAATCGCACAAAATACAATTAAAATACATATGTATACAAATACAAATATTTATATATATATATTATACATAATAAATAACAGTTGCGGTTTTTTATTTTCTCATATTTATTGGGTTTGCCTGTTTTTGCTTTTATTGTTTACCATTTACTTTTGTTGTCTATTTATTGTTATAGTTGATGATCGTGTCTCGCTCGCTTTTGAAGTCCGCGTTGTTGATTGCCTAAATAGTATGCAGCTCGGCTGCTCAGTATGTGGCCTAACGACGTTGACTCCGCTCTATTCTTGGGACTATCGATGGGTGTTTATCGATAAATCAATAACGATGAATGTTGATCGATAAATCAATGGCGATGCAGGTTGATCGACGAATTGGAAGAAATTAATGTTGATCGCTGAATTGATAACAATAAATGTTGATCGATAATCCTTAATGTTGATCGATAGATCGATAACAAGCCGTGCCGATCGATAAATCGATAACGATAAGTGTATGTAAGTGAATGTCATCGATAAATCGCTATCGATAGTCGTTGAAATGAAACTCGTTGTTTATCGCTCGCTTGAAATTTTAAACATTGAATCGCGTCTCAGAGCCATCCGCCAACATTAGCGTCACGGTGCGATTGTTAATCCAGACCAGCTTGGCCAGTCGCATCGGATTGAGCCGCGACACATCCGGAATGGGCGCCGTCGAATAGCCCTTGGTGCAGCGCGTCTGCGACTGGCCCAGACCGAACATGCCGGTGCTCGTCTGCCAGAAGGACAAACGATTCTCGGCACACGAATAGGATACCAGATATTTGCCATCGGGCGAGAAGGCCAACGAGGTGATCGGATGCGTGTGGGCGGGTATCATTTGGCACTTGTTCTGCCTCAGCTCGTAGATGGCCAAATTGCCGCTATTCGCGCCGACCGCGATGCGTCGTGTTTGGGCGCAATGCGAAATTTGGTTGAACTTGCAAATGGCCGGACAGAGGTCGGCCAGGCCGCGACTCTTTAGCTCATTGTTGTCGACGCAGTGCAGAGCAATGTCCATGACCTCGACCAGGAGTCCGGCAATCTCCGATTGCATTTTATCAATAAGCATCTCAACGCATTGCAATATCTCGCTCTTGGCCTTGTACAGCACGGACTGGGTCAACGGCGTGTTGATCGACTGGGCGTTCTGCTGCATCGTATTGTAGCGTGCCACCTCCCGGGCCATGGTCGTGATGAAGGCCGCCGGCCGTGCCGTGGCGATCAGCCGGAGCGCATGACGAGCGGTGCGGCAGGCATCCGCTTGCGGGGTCAACGGCAATTTGTAATTTAAGTTTGGCACCTCTTTGCCCTCGCACGAGATCTCCAGCAGGCCGAGCAGCACCTTGGACACGTCCAAATAGGGCTCCCAGACAGTGAAGCCGCGGCCCAGCAGATCGATGGCCGCACGACGCAGTGGCGTGTATTGCGGCAGCTTGGGCGATGGCGGCGCGTACAGCAGATGGGCCAGCGCCATGGAGGTGAGCCGGGCCAGATTGTTGGCAATGCCGAAGCCTTCGACCACGGAGGATTTGCGACGTTCGTTGGCATGGCCCAGGCTGATGCTGCCCCGATGATTCGGCGACTCCTGCGAAATGTCCTGACCGAATTCGGCGCCAATGACACCCAGCAGAATGACGGCGGTGGTCTGTTTGCGCTTCAGCTCCGACAGACTGGACGGCTTGCGTATGATCTCCTCCTCCTCCTCCTCATAGTCCTCGTCCTGCTGATCGCCGGAGCCGCCAACGCCGCCACCTGCGCCACCGGCAATCACCTGGCCACCCGACAACGAGCTGCCGCCGTTGCCCATTAGAGAGTTGGCACCGCCAGCACCGCCGGAGCCGCCACCACCGGAACCACCGCCGCCGCCGCCGCCCGCCTGACTGTTCGCCACCTGCTGTGCGCCAACAATGGGTTCGGTGTGCGTATAGAGTGGCAAATACTGTGCCCAGCTCTCGACGAGCTGTTTGCGTCCCTTCTTGCCCATACGGGTGAGCTCGCCGAGCAGGATCTGTTGGGCTGCTTCGCGTATCTCAATGCAATGATGCTGCCAGCGCTTGACCATCATCTCGACCTGCGGACGCTTGAATTTCTTGGGCTCCAGCGCCTCGATTTTGTCTGGCAAGAGGAAGCAATGGTGTGTGGACAGCAAGCTCCAGCCCTGCTTGATCTGCGAGGTGTGATGGGCGAGCAGCTCCTCGCGCTCCTCCTCGCTGTTCAGCGTCGAGTCGGCACGCTGGGCCAGGCGCTGCAGTTTCTTGTGCTTCTCGCTGTCGGGCAGAAATGAGGCGGCGCTCATGGACATCAGCGTATTGGACATGGCGACCAGTGCCAGTATGTGATTCGATGTCAATGTGGTGCTCAGCTCCCAGTGCAGACGGGATGTGAAAATGGCCGTCAAGTGCTCCAGACGCTGCAGTTCCTCAGGCAGCGGACGCTTCTTGGAGCTGGATGGTTGCTGCAGTAGACCCGGTGGTATGGCATAGTTATTCTGCCAGGTGGGCAGCAGGAGGGACATGTAGCCCGCCTTGGAGAGCACACCGTACGAGATGGGCACAATGGGACGCAGCAGACCCAGCTGGGACTCGCACACCTTGTCCAGATGCGGATCGAGGCCCCAGGAGTGCAGCAGCGAGAGCAGGAGCTGTGCCACTTCCATGACATGCGTAACCTCCATTTTGGATGCAATCTTGCTTCTCAGATCTTGTGGCTGCTCCTCGTGCGATTCGACAGCCTTCTGCAGGCTCTCCACCTTGGCCTGCACCTTCTTCTCGACAATTTCCGTCTTCTCTTTGAACTTCTGCACCAGTCCGTGCTTGTCCTTGTCCTTCAGTATCTTCTCCACGTCGACAGCCTTGTTCTTGACTTTGCTGAAGAAGTCACCGATCTTTTTGCTCGCATCAATGTGCATCGATTTGCCATCCTTTGGATGCTGCAGATGCACACCGAGCGCCTCCAAGGCGGCGGGCGTCATCTGTGCATATTCCTCGCTATGCAGCTCGAAGATCAGGCCCTCGATATCGAAGAAAAGTATGTGACTCTCGGCATCCTTGGGATTGGTGCGTAATCCCTGTATGACCAGCGGATTGCTGCGATGCTTCATCAATAAATCAATGTTGCCCTGATTGTGACCCTGCAACTGCTGCAGCTGATGGATGCCGCGTTGTGTGGCATGTCGTATGGCGTTCATGTTGCGCGACTTGAGTCCCCTAAAGAAATGCACCGCCGGATTGGCCATGCCCATCTCACTGGCCGAATTGGCAGCGCCGCTGCCGGAGTTGCCACCACCAGTGCCGCCCTCCTCCAGCGCCTGCTCATCGCAGGCCGAGAGCACCTCCTCGGCGAGCATGCCATGGAGCACGCGATCCAAGTGACCCGTTTCCATCTGCCACACATAGACGCTTCCATCGGAGCAGCCGACAATCAGAAAATCATCGAGTGGACGCCATTTGATGGTCACAACCGGAAATAGATGGCGACTGGCGAGCGTAACGCATTTGCGCTCCTGCAAACTAACCAGGGTGACCGAATGATCCGAGGCCACCGAGCAAATGCATTTAAGAATCCGCGGACTACAGCTCTCCGGCGGCACCAGCAGCTGTGTTATCTCACCGGCGTGTACACAGAAACGATGCAACAGGCTGCCGCTGTACAAATCCCATAAGCACACGGCGAAATCAATGCCGCCGGAGAGCAGATGGGATTTCTCGTAGCGCGGATGCACCATGGACGGGCACAGCAAGCAATTGACGCGTCCGCGATGGCCATAGAGTATCTGATGCGAGGGCCAATCACTGAAATTCTGCTTAATCCCGACGAGGAGCTGCATCATAACCGTCTGTGTCGCCGGCACAATAACAATGCTGCCATCCTCGCGTCCAATGACCAAACGGCTCTGTTGTGGCAAATAAATGCTGGATGTTAGCTTCACCGGCGACTCGGTGATGCGCGACAACTGGTCGAGTATGCCCACCGGCGGTGGTTCCATAATCGACCAGGCCTCCACCAGCGAGGTGCACACATGCGGCTTCTGTATGCGAGGCGGCATTTGCTTGGCCTGCAATATGCTAATATTATCCAATGGCACCTCCGGCACATTCCACACCGATATATAGCCCTCGGAGTCGCCGCGCAGCAGAAAATGTGTCTGCTGACCCATCAAGAGTTTCATGGCCGGCGGGCACGAGAGCACCTTATCGCCGGCATGCTGCAGCACATAGTACAGATAGGGTGCATCGCGTACGACGCTCTTGGAATGGAACTCCTTATTATCGGGTATACAATTCGCGGGTAGCTTGTACAAATATCCCTTGCCCTCATCTGTCCAGAGCATTACGCGATCCGAGGTGATAAAATCGCCGCCCTGCCAACGTTCGCGAGCCGGGGCAATAACCGAGCAGAGCACGGTGAAGTCCCCGGCATCGTAGATCTGCCAGTATTTGGTGCAAACCAGGAGCACAGTGCGCTGATTCTGTGCACAACAGTTCATGGTGATGGCATTCAGGCAGCGTATCTCCTTCGATTCGTTCTCGTAGATGGGCTCCGCGTGCTTGTTCTCGTTGCCCGTCAATGTCCAGACTTTGACGGTGCCGGTGGTCGTGATGGCCAGCACGACATCATCTTTGCGACGCATCGGACGCAGCACATGTATGGCAGATATCCAGTCCGGCTTCACCTTGGAGCTGAGCACATAGATCACCTCCAGGCTAAACGGGTCCATGACCATAATCTCCGCATAGTAACCAATGCAGAAGAGACGCACATCCTCGCTGTTCGCGGTATGATAGCTTTGGATTTGTGTATGCACCTGGGGCAGCTTGACAGCCTCGGTGCACTTGCCATCGATCAGATCCCAGGTGCACATCTCACCGTTCTCCGATGAACTGACTAGAAAATTATTCTCCGGCAGCAGCGAGGCACGCACCAGGCACAGCACCGGCGCCGAGTGTCCAACGAGCAGGCAGCGTGGTGACATCTTTAATGTGGCCGGCTCCACTTGCCACAAGCAGATCTGTCCATCGTAGCAGCCGGTGACCAGTGTGCATTGATCGTCCGACAGAAAGACGCTCGATATGCAGTGCGTGGGTGCTGTCGGACCCCACAGCACCACTGGCACCACCAGATTCGTACTCACCATGGTTTAATGGTACAAACACAAGACCAAACCACGACTCCGACTCCAACTCCAACTCCAACTCCAACTCCAACTCCAACTCCGACTCCGACTCCTCCTCCTCTTATGCTGACGTTGTACGCTCTATGCTGTGCGTTTGTGTGTGTGTGTGTGCGTCTCCTTTGCGTGTGTATCTGTGGGCAAATATCGTTTTCGCCTTGTCGTTGTTGGTGTTCTCTGTAAGAATTTATTAGTAAACATTGGACCACAACGTTGCTTGGCGGGGCTACACACTGGATGGAGTATGTGTGCGTGTGTAAACATACAGTGAATATTTTTGATAGTGCACCAAATCGATTTTCATTTGCCCTCCTATTTCGCTCAAGCTCATCTTCAAAATGATTTCAATATTTGGAATTGAAAGAAATTCTAACAAGGATTCAATAGGCATCTTCACCTTTCTTCTGCTAACTGAAATTTGCATTGTTTCATTGCCGCTGTTCCTTGAGGCTTCTCCTCGTTTCGTTTCCATTGTTTCTAAATTAGAAAACTACAATTTATCTGTAGCAAAGAGAAAATCGCACGCACCTACGAGTGGAATGTTAACTGATAATGCGATACCTGATAACAATTTAAGTTGTTTGAAATGACGCTAATCTCGAGAACCGCTCCAAAAATAATAATAACATAGATAAGTTCATGCGCATAGACAGCCAAGCTGCCAGTAGAATCTTTACGGATGCGAAACAAAGAGAAACTAGACAAGCATGAATGTTGCGTAACAATTTTCATGTCCAGCTAAGCTGGCAGCGAAATGTTTACGAATGTGACACAAAAAGGAATATATGTTGAAGATATTGATTAGCTGCGCTGTCAGCGAAATGTTTACGGATGCGGCACAAAGAAGACGGGACAATAAACGGCATATGGCAAGTGAGTCATGTGGCCGCCCTTTAAGCTGGAATTGAAATAACACATTTTTTAAACACACAATCATTTCAGCCATTTCAGTTACTATAAAAAAGTAAAAGCATTTAAATTAAGCCGTTTGTTATATTTGGAACAATTTGGCAGTAGTCGCAACATATGTTTTAGTTTAAGCGAGAGCGCACCATAAAGATACATTACTGTAAAGACTTAGGAGAGATTGCAAACTCAACGTATTCAATATCAAAAGATAAACACGACACACACACACATGCAAGCAAACAAACAAAATTGTGTTATACAATTGAGGCGCTGGAGACAACCTTGTGGGTATAAAAAATACGTCCAACCTCCCAACGCCACCCGCCCTGGGCAAACAATATGTGACCAGGATGAAGAAAAAAAGTAAGAAAAAAAACAACTGCGTTTCGAGTTAATTTCTAGACAATAAAGACAATAAATGGCAAGTGTGGCCGGACAGACAAACAAATGAATGGACAGCCTAGCCAGACTGTCACATATATGTATATACTTATGTACGTCACTAGCAGCCGCAGCAGCAGCAAACGCGCGCGCAGGCAATTAGCTGCATTAACTGAGACAATATGGCAACTACATATGCTAACTGGATACCACAGATGGAGCATCGAGCTCATCAAATTCTATACATGCTAAATTAATTGGAGATGACGACGCGTGCGTTTTGCATTTTGGGCTTGAAAAATTATTAAAACGGGCTGCCCAATTGGGTTGCAAACACACACACACGCACACACACACACACACACACAAGTACAGAGAAGTGTAGCCCCGCCAATAAATAATAATTGTAGATAACTTAGCATTTAGCTAACATTTTGATGTTGTTGTTGCTGCTGTTTCCGTATTGGTTGGCGCGTGATGGCTTCCTCTCTCTCTCTCCGCTCGTTCCGCTTGTGTGTTTTTGTTGTATTTTGTATTTTGTTTTTTTTTTTTCGTGTTTGCAGGGCCTGCTATTGATCCTGATCCGAGTACTGCTGCTGCATTTTTGGAGTTGTCAATAAGTGTTGGCTACCACACAGCGCAGTTATGGAATGTCGTCGTCGTCGACTCACGATTCTAATTTGAATACACACCGTCGATTTTAATATTTTATTTTATTTTCTTTTTTACTGCTGGGCCCCGTGTGTGGCTGTCGCTATCCGTTCAATTACAACACACACACATATATATATATACACTGTTGTTGTTGCTGCTCTTTTTGTTATTGCTATCGCGATTAGCGATTTTTCTCATATGTATTTATACTATTTTGCCCATTGGGGGTTTTCGCAGCTATATTATAACACTTTCGTACAAATTGTTGTTGTACTGTTTGACTCAAGGCATACACATAGATATACGTTCACTTTAGCTATCACTTGGTTTTCACTTTGTATATTCTATATGTTTTTTTTCTATTTTTTTTTATTTATTTTTTATTTCTTTATTTTGGTGCACACGAAAATCTGCTGAGCACAGGAAAAAGCAATGAAGATATCGACCGTGGGCTAAAAATTGTCGATAAATTGCTAGAGTTGTCATAACGCATAACGACACGATACATTCATGCAATTTTCGATTGGGTGACAACTCTGCACCACAATTTTGATATTTTGCTTAAATGTCATTGTTTTTTAGCGTTTTTCATTGCTTGAACGCACGTTTCGAACCGACGAAATGCTTAAAATACATTTAATGCAAATTTTGCGTACTTTTGCGACCTTTCCTAACCTTTTTACACATGCTTGAAACGTAATGTCGTTACCTATTGTCCAACGGACAACGCAGTCAACAACGTACATGCGCTTGTCAAACAAGAATTCTTTCATTTTAAGCATACTTATAATATATTTAGAATAACTTAAGTGTTTGCTGTAATTTGTCTAGTCTATATTACTTCAAACACATTTTGAAATATGGAAACACATATGTAAATAAACAAACACACGCTTGTCAACATGAAGGTAGCTGTTGCTGTTGCTTTTTCGTTATTATTAACGACTCAATCACAATGGAATAGTAAACGATAAACAGAACTGTGTACTTACCGTCTTAAAATGTTTTGTTTCGTTTGTTTTTAACTTGTGCTACACGTTCTTTTAAATTTATGACAAAATGCTCTTGACACACACTCTTTTGAATGGCGGCTAGAAAAGAAAACCAGCGATGAGTGTTATGCTGTAGGGTTGCTTAACGTATATACATCGATTTATCGAAAATTTTAAATCTTTGATAGCTCAGATTTGTCAATATATTTTCAACAAAATGAACTCAAGGATATTGTGGACCATAAATTTATCCATAAATTAATCATTAATGTAAGCAGCTGGCAACTGCAATATTGACATTTTAAACCAAACACAACAGTTATTTTGTATTGTATATTACGCTTCTGCAAGCAGCACTTGTATCGTCAGCTTTTTTCATTATATCCTTTTGGGAAAAGAGCATGCTATATTTCGAGCTGGGCCAAAATCTAATATGTTATATGTGTTTTCTTACCCTACATATATAAAAAGAATTTTAATTTAACATTCCGTTTGTACTCGTCTCCAATTAGCATACTGTAACCATTTATCGAACTGATTCGAGTCTGGTAGCACCACAGTGAGGAGCAACTCTGTTAAGTGGGGAGCAGCTCCGTTTAGTGAAAATAAATAAATGCGGCGGCTGTTACAAAATAGCAATGGACAATTATTTGTCACCCAAATTGTGTCCCGGCATGCAAGCAGCAGTGGCACTAGCTCACCCGTCCACAAGCCACAAAAGGAGCCGCGACAGCAACAGCAACAGCAGCTTAAGGCCACAACAACAACACAAACAACAGAGGCGGTCAGCAGAGAAGATAAATTTGGTGCCAAATATTGCATGGGCCTAGTGGAGTAAGTAAAG
The DNA here is from genome assembly GCA_037075305.1 of Drosophila kanekoi. Taxonomy (NCBI): domain Eukaryota; kingdom Metazoa; phylum Arthropoda; class Insecta; order Diptera; family Drosophilidae; genus Drosophila; species Drosophila kanekoi. The sequence continues at coordinate 12,455,324 of JBAMCE010000451.1, forward strand.
CCACATGTCCCATTCTCTGGCACACTTTTTAATGATTATCCATCGGCACAGAAAATTCGATTATGAGAACTATTTGACTACTCTGCTGCTGCCAAAGGAGCTGCGTCCAGCGGCATTTGCTCTTCGGGCATTCAATGTGGAGGTCTCCCGCGCAGTGGGCGCCCAGGTTAGTGGACAATATATGACGCACAACACACACAATATAAAAACATAATTGAGTGCTTGCAGCTGACAGAGCCACAAATAGCTAAATTGCGGCTGAAGTTTTGGTACGATTCCATAGACAAGTGCTTCGAGCCAAAGTCGAGTAGTTCCTATGTCAAGGATCAGCCCGTGCTGCGCGAACTGCGACGCACGGTGGGTACAACCAAACTGAACAAGCTATATTTACGCCGGCTGGTTACCGCACGCGAGCGTGCGCCGAATCAAGCGTTCGAATCGATACGCGACCTGGAGGACTATGCAGACCAGACCTGCTCGTCGCTGCTGCATCTGCTAGTGCAGCTGAGCGGGGTACAGGATATTCAGGTGGATCATGCTGCCTCGCATTTGGGCAAGGCACAGGGCATTTCCATGCTGTTGCGTGCCATACCGCATGCCGGACGCCAGCAAGCTGTTTGTGTGCCGCTCGAGGTGCTGGTGCGGCATGGCGTCAGTCAAGAGCGCATCCTGCGCAGTCAGCCTGATGACAAGGGCGTCGAGGAGTGCATCTTTGAGGTAGCGAGTGCGGCGAATGCACATTTAAAATTGGCGCGGCAACTATTGCCGCAAATGCCGCGGCTTGTGCGCAAGATTTTTCTTCCAGCCGTTCCCACAGAGGGCTACTTGGAGCGCTTACGCCGGGCGCGCTTTCAGTAAGTGAAAAAATAATAAATTAAACGAATTTAAGTATCAATTTAAACGTTTTCACTCTGCATAATTTAAGGCTTACGCATCCGAGTTGCATCAAACGAGACACCATGTTGCCCGCGCGACTCTTCTGGAAGACACTGTTTAACAAATACTGAAATTTAACTTATCGTTAGTGAACGGGCTGTTGAAATTTATTAATTATTAAAATCAATTCGATAAAAAAGGATTCGTTGAATTTGCTACCAAAGGATCGATAACAATATCGATGCCCAACACTGGTGGCCAGTGTATATCGATACTTTGCAGTTGCTGCTGTTTCTTAAAAGTAGCCCGTTGTGGATTTTTTTTTTTAGTTTTTAGTGTTAGAGCAAAGATTCAAAATAAAACATATGAAATGTGTCGCAATTTTTAAATGAATGTTTCTTACAAAATAATATATTAATGTACCCATTGTGTGTTATTGCAACTTTGCAAACGGAGCCGTGCGCCAGGCGCACTTCGAATTTCAAGCACCGTTTAGTCTAAGTGAACCAAGCAACAGTATTAAGTTATTTGTATTCATATAAACATTTTATGGTAAGTTCAAAGTAAAATGCAAACCTTAAGTCGATTGTTTTTTGTGCGGGCTTAACTATTATTAAATACGCGCCATTTTTTTTCCAGTACATGCAAATACAATAAGAATTTTTTTGCCGCTCTCTATGTTTCGTTGCTTCTGCCAAAATAACGGATTTATTGTGCCCTCTGTCGTCCTCTCTATCTTCCACACACTGCAAGCCCAGCTCAGAGCTGGTCGGGCAGAAGCAAAGCAACAAGGATAGACAATCGCAATAAAGAATTACGGTTACTTCTTTACAGTGGCGGCCAATTCCAATAAGAACAGAGTAACCGAACGAAAACAAAAACAACAACAACAAATTCATATAAAAACTAGCGTAAAGAAACTGAATAAGTAATAAACGGGCACAAATTAAATGAAACAAGCTCAAAAGTCGTACATAAACATAATATAAAAAAAAATCTAAAAAATACATAAAAAATAAAAAACAAAAAACAAAAAAAAATAATTAAAATACATATATTAAAAATTAACATAAAAAGTTTTAAAAAAAAAAATAATAAATTAATATAGTTTTACTTTAAACGTAAGCGACATCTGCTTTGAGCCATTTTTTATACACAAACTCAAAGCGCGGCCCAACAAATATTTACACCACGAAATCGAATGCTTCCTATGTACACGAGCCGACCAGAAATGAAAATCTTTGCCACAAATGTTGCTGTTGCCAGCGCAGCGGACACGGCTGCTGCTGCTGCAACAACGACAACAACAACAACAATGCAACAGCAACAGCAACCACAACGCGAATATCGTTGTAGCGCCCAGGTCAAGTTCAACAAATATAACAACAAGGCCAACAACGTGGTGCGGCAAACCAAATACAACAACAGCAGCAGCAGCAGCAGCAGCAACAGCAGCAGCAACAACAGCAACGCGGACAATAAACATGTCAAGCGCCAGCAGCAGCAACAGCCACAACAGCAACAGGTGCACTACAACAACAATATGCACAACTTTACGCGCAAGAAATATTTTGGCAGCAACAGCTACAATTGCAACCAGCAGCAGCAGCAGCAACAGCAGCAGCAACAACAGCAGCAACAGCAGCAGCAGCAACAAGCGACAGCAGCAGTAGCAGCAGCAACAAAGCTGTCAAACAACAACAACAACAACGTGATGAAAAATCAAAATATTATTGAAGAAATAAGCTGCAAGCACAGCAGCGACAGCAACAACAACCACAGCAGCAACAGCAGCAGCAGCAACAGCAGCAGCAGCAACAACAGCATCAACAACAATGCTGTCACAAAGCAGCAACAAAAATCGAGCAACAACAACACCAAGAAACGCAACTCGCTGTCATCTTCGGCAGAATCGAGCAGCTCGTCGGCGTTTTATCACAGCTGCTCCGAGTCATCAACAACGCCGACAGCCAACAGCAGCAACAACAACAGCAACAGCAACAATGATGACCGCCAACAACAACAGAGCACAACAGCAACATTGGCAACTGCAGCAGCAACAGCAGCAGCAGCAGCAACAAAGCAACAAGCAACAGCAACCGCTTTGGCACAACAACAACAGCAACAACAACAACAAACGGACAACAGCAACAAGACGCAGAGGTCTAGACAACAACCGTTGTGCTTCTGGAAGACGAGCTACCCACAGCAGCCCACAATGCAGCAGAAGGAAGTGAGCTAACTGTTAAAACAAAGTCCTTAACCTAATACATGAGGGTACAAATTCCAGGCTCAAAAGGGTTCCATGCATGATAGTTAAGTCTTGAATACAGGACTTCCTTTGGAAAGTAGGGAAATTTAACACAAAACTTCATTGCATAAAGAAACTCCGAGCAATATTTGACAGATAATTTCAACACTTTTATCTAACCCATAATACCGGTTCGAGTCCTGAACTCGAAATTTCTTTCAGTATCGAATCGCAGCCCTAATCGAATCATATAGTTTGTTCGGAAAGAAGTTGGTTCAATGAAAAGTCTCTTTTTGTCTCAATCCGAAAGCAAAGCTTGACCTCTATTAGAATGGAAGCGACCAGGATTAAGTTCAAATGTAGCCCGTATTTTGATTTGATGATTTATGATTTTTACCAGGTTTACGAAGCGTAGCTCAAGGCCAAGTTAAGGCTCAACCCGTTAACCGATTGTTACCCACCGAAACTTAAGTTAAATTTCTTCTTAAATAATGTTCTTTTCCTCGATTGGCTCTGGAATTGCCCATTCTTAATATACTTGCAGATTCTAATGAAATGAGACCTTGCTTGCTCCCCTAAGCAATAATCTATTGAATTTTTGTTAAATCTTTCGATACCTTATGATACTCTTAAAGAAATTACCCAGCGTTACACGGCTCAAATTAATATTGATGAAAATGCAAGTTAACGACAAGTTCTACTAAAATTCAAAGAGCGCTCGTTCCCCTAACTTCGTGCTCATCATCTTTGTTTACCAAACAAGGCAAGCAAAAGTTAAAAGTTAGACATTATTGTGTTAGCTTCTTACTTGATCAACAAATAGATAAAGAGATACAATATCTGCAAGCATATTCAACTCTTTGGAATACCAAAGTTAGTTAACTTTTTAATTGCTTTACTATTAACATTCACTTAAGTATTTCGCCCGCTTGCTACAGCAGCAATTGGAGGCGGCGCTGGCCACGCAAAAGGAAACGGAGCTGGCTCTGGCAGCAACAGCAGCAGCAGCAGGAGCACCAACAGCATCAGGAGCCGGAGGAGCAACAGGAGATCAGCAGCCGCATTATTATCAATATTATTATTCGCAGCCCAAGCAGCTGACAATTGCCTCGTTTTTGCAAAAGGAGCTGCTGCCCGATGCGGACAAGGCCAACCAGCAACAGCAGCAGCAACAACAACAGCAGCAACAGCAACAGCAGCATCAACACAAGCAACATCAACAATCGGGCGCTTATCAGCAGCGTTATCGCAACGGCAACTACAGCTACAACAACAACCACAACAACAACCACAACAACAATCACAGCAACAACCACAACAACTATCAGCAACAGCAGCAGGCGCACACACACCATGCACAGCAGCAACATCAGAACAATCTCATGCACAACACGCACTTTCGCCGCAACAAGAAGCTGCACTATGGCAACGGCAACAGCAACAACGGCGGCAACAACAGCAACAGCAGCAGCTGCACGACAGCAACAGCTGCACAGAATTCAATTGAAATTGTGCCCGCCAGCAATTATAATGGCGCACATCGGCGCATGCAGAATGTTGCTGTTGCTGGTGGGGCTGCTGCTCAAATCAATCATGTTGCTGGCAAGAGCGGCTACTATCAGCTGCAACAGCAACAGCAACACCACCACCAGCAGCAGCAGCAGCAACATCATTATCATACGCTAATGTCTGGCAGTGGCACGCCCACAAGCGCCGAGCATCAGAATTTCTATAATCTGACCTATGTGAATGTGGACGTTGATGTGCAGACGCCCGCGCAGCAGCCGGCAGCAACAGCAGCTAAAAAAGCAGCAGCAGCTGCAGCAGCAGCAACAGGGACAGCAGCGGCAACTGTTGCTGGCATGCAAATGGCAGCAAACTCCATGCCAGCAACAACAGTTGAAACGGCAGCAGCAACTGTTGCAGCTGCAGCCAATCGCAACATGTTTTTGCAGCCGCCGCCGCCGCCGCCAGCGCTGCAATTGGCCATGCTGGCGCCAGGCATACTATCGCCCGCGGCACTGACGCCGGAGGCTGTTGCAACCACGCCCACAAATATGATAAGCTGCGCGCAATTGGACGAGGCGATAACAGCGGCAGCAGCAAGCAGCACGGCCAACAGCAACACCAGCAGCAGCAACAACAAGAACGTGGAGCTCTCCGGCCTGATGACTGTGCCCAGTCCCAGCTTCGCAGCGCTGCCTTTTATGCTGCACCAACAACAGCAGCAGCAACAGCAACAGCAGCAGCAACAGTTGTTCCCAAACAAAGCACAGCAGCAGCAACAGCAGCAACTCTTCTTTAGCTTTGGCGATGGATATAACAATGCCGCCGCCGCCGCCGCCTGGTCCCATGCCAATTCGCCTTGCTATCCGGCGGCCGCCTTTGGTCCAAGTCCGAGCAGCATATCGAGCGGCTCCGCGCACAGTCGCATTCCCTCGCATCGCGCCGTCTCGCCCGCCTCGTCCACGTGCTCGCTGGCAAGCGAGTCGCAATGGAGCAGTCGCAGTCGGTGGGTGTTGCAGAATATAACATAAGCTTTTGTATACCCGGTATACCCTGTTATTGCATTGTTGAACATGCCCAATTAGAATACCCTTTGTATATATTAGTTCTTGATCCCAAAGATAATCCAAGTTGCATTCCTCGCATCTGTCTTGCAGCTCACGATTATTTTCAATAACATACCCTGTATACTTTGCCAAGGAAACGGGCCTAGATGCACTTGCGCTAATCTAGTTTGATTCACATAAACGACTTCTCTCAACCTTAGGCTAATATCGATAATTATCGATGTTAAGCCCAAGCTTTTTGAGCTTATATCACGGAGTATTTGAGCCAATGATTGCAAACTGAAAGTTCAGATTCTCGTATGCCTTACACAGATAAGACAAGTAAGAACGCACTACTTGGGATCGCCCGACTAGGAGATACCCTAAACTCAGACTAGGAGATACCCTAAAGCCAGACTAGGCAACACCCTTTCCTCATTCCGAAGCTACATATCTACTTCTACATATTAACTTCTAGATCCCTAGATCTCTAACTCTCTTAAGCTCCGAGAACTGAATATCGATAACAACTGCTATCGATTCTGTAGAAACGGGATAAGTGATCGATAATTGGCAAGAAACGCGATCGATATTTCAAGATTTGAACTCTTATAACTCTCGAGACCGAAGCGTTTATAAATGAAGAAGGACAGGCAAGGTCCTTCTTGCATATGTTGATCAAAAATATACATATTATGTTATCGGTGAGGGGTTTCCCTCCAGGCATTACACATTTGCTTACATAATAATTGCCTTTAATATTTACCCAATACAGATTGACGTCATCGGAGCTGTTGTCCGTGTCACCGACGCCGCCAGCCACGGGTACGGGCACAGGCAGCGTCGCGGGCAACGGCCCCGCCGCCATGCCAGCGCCGAGTCAACAGTTGTCGCCACATCTGGGAGGATCGCCGCATGTGGCCGGCATGGCAAATGGCTTGCATGCATTATTACCGTTTAGTATACCGCCGCCGGCACCAGCAGCGCCGCCGCCGCCGCCGCCGGCGGGCACACACAATCTGCCCGTGGGCGGGGCATATCCGCATTATTGTGGGCCCAATTGCGGATGCGGCGGCAGCGCGTCTTGGCCGGCATCGTGGTATGAGCTGGTCTTGCCGCCGGATCGCTATCTGGACCATGCACGCAACGTGGAGCTGACCATACAGCCGGAGCAGCTGATTTGCCATTGCAAATATGACAATCTATCGCTGGACATATGGAAACGGTTTCGTGGCGCACAGCAGACGCACGCCAAGTTCAAGCTGAAGATGCGTCTGTGGCGCTATCTGTTCATCGGGATAAACGTGAGTGTGGCTGAAGTAGATGCTGTTGCCAAACGCTTAACATATTTACCTTTATAGCAGCTGATGTTCTCGCGCTATCGCATCTGTTTGGTGGGCTCAACCATTACCGGCTTTGGCACGGACTCCTCGGACATCGATATGTGCCTGTTGCCGGAGCAGCAAACGCATCAGCAACAGCAGCATCATTATCACAACGAGCTGCGCGCCGAGGCTCTCATGATACTCAATCTGTTCAATGCGGTCCTCAAAGAAATGGGCAAGTGCCACACAAGTTAGCACATGACTTTTGTAGCTTAAGCCTACGATTAATCTCTGCTTAACGCGCTTTAAAGCTCACTAAATCCTAAAGAGCTCGTATATTAGAAAAGCTCTAGCCTTTTTGTTAAGCATTTCTTTTGTAATATACCCAATTTCCCAAGCTTGAAAGCGCATTGAAAGCTAGTCTGAGCAGCTTTTACTTTAAAGCTCACCTAATGCCAAAAAGCTCTTTAATTTGATATTAAGTATTTGTATATAACTCTTAAAACTCATGACATGCTAGAAAAGCTTTTGTAGTTCTTGTTGCAAGCTAATTCAAGAAGCTTTTGCTTTAGATATACATGTTATTCTGTTGCATTCTAAGTTTAAGCACATTAATTATCCAAAAGCTTTTTGATAGCTGCTAAAGCTTTTGCTGTTCTACATTTGAACGTATGTTTAGCTGATTTCAAGCAACATATTGGAATTCCTTTCAATGCTCAATGCTCAGTGATTATTAATGACACATCTTATTGCAGAAGCTTTTCAGGATTTCAATTTAATTGAAGCACGTGTCCCGATCCTGCGTTTCAAGGATCGCATCAACGGCATCGAAGTCGATCTCAACTATAACAATTGTGTCGGCATCAAAAACACATATTTGCTGCAATTGTACGCGCAGTGTAAGTACTCCAGAAAGTTTAAAAAAAAAGATAAGTTTCGATTAATCTTTGTGTTTGAGCATCTCCAGAGGCTTTCAATACTTATCCTTAGAAGATCCCTTAAACCGGAACAAGTTTGAAAATATATTCTTGCCTAAATACAGGGTATCTTTTGACTGAAACAAAACTAAAACACACTTTGTTCGCCTTCATTCCTACAGTGGACTGGCGCACCCGGCCGCTTGTGGTTATTGTCAAGCTGTGGGCGCAATATCACGACATTAACGATGCCAAGCGGATGACCGTGTCGAGCTACTCGCTGGTGCTGATGGTGCTCCATTATTTGCAGTATGGCTGTGTGCCGCACGTGCTGCCCTGCCTGCAGGCACTGTACCCAGAGAAGTTCAATTTGGGGCAGCAGGAATGCCTCGATCTCGATCTGATAGAGCCCATCGAGCCGTACCAGACGCACAACACACAGACCCTGGGCGAGCATCTGTTGGGCTTCTTCAAGTACTACAGCACTTTTGAGTGAGTGTGTGGGAGAGCAGAAAGCAGAAGATGATGATAAATATCTCTGTGTATATGACTAATTACAGCTATCGGAACAATGCCATATCGATACGGACCGGCGGCATTTTGCCGGTCAGCGCCTGCCGTCTGGCCAAGAGCCCCAAGAACGACATGCACCAATGGAAGGAGCTAAATATTGAGGGTGAGCTGTTCTAAGCTAATCCTTCGATTTGACAATTCAAATTTGATGTCGATCGCCGCTTTAATTTGCCAGAACCCTTCGATCTGTCCAATACGGCGCGGTCCGTCTATGACTATGCGACCTTCGAGCGGGTCAAGGCGATCTTTGTGTCCACGGCGCGTCGACTAGAGCACACATTGGACTTGGCCTCCATATTTACGCCCATCCATTACACCCAACGCCCAGCGCCCATGCACCATCAGCCGCTTCTGCATCTCCATTCGCATCCCGCCCACAACAATCATCCAACAGCACATCAGCATCTGCTGCACGCCCGCAACTCGGCCACGACAGCTCCATCCAAACTGGTCACAGCGGGCACCTATGCGGCGCCGCCTGCCTCGCATCTGGTTTAGGCATTATGCCACATCCACAGTGTGCGGCATCTCTGGATGATTTGTCTGTTTGTCCTTAGGCCAGGCATTTCAAACAACCCACAGGTCAGTTGTAGTACCAAACAAGGTGGGAATCTAAGGTTTAGGTTCAGTTTCAGCTAGATGTAGTTTACCTATGCCAAACAGTCAGACCTGGAAAGCTGTATATTATATGCTCTAGTTACCTTAACTGTTAGTGAACACTAGAACAATTCATTAGAGACGTGCTCAACACTGTTCAGAAAAGCACAACCACCTGGCTGGCAAATGGGGACTTCTCTTCCGATGTCCCTTAAAGGCTATATACAAAGCTTCTCATAGTTTTCATTAAGAATTAAAAGACGTATTTAACGGATTACAGCAAATCCACTCTCAGTATCGGAAAATGCGCGGAAAGCGCAAATTTCAGCTGATCAGTGTTCAATACCCCCCTTTCAAAGGGTTCAGGGTATGAAGACGTCTTTGACTATGTGCAAAATGGAGGACTTAAAAATGTTTGGCTCTGAAGTCTAAAGATCCTAGCTAGAATAGACGAAAGCACAGAAAAGTTCATCTACTTTCCGTCAGTTTGTGTAGAGTTTGTATATGAAGCATATACATATATTGCTGATCAGTATCAAGAATTTCTCAATGTTTGTCTTATAATGTAAAATAAATTAGATATCTTAGCAATTACGGATCATAGATTGGGTTATTTTCTGCAAGGGTTGAAAGTAGAACAGGAAAACAAGAACTTAAAGGTTCGGTTCGCGGTTCAAACAATCTTTCTGCTTCTTAAGTTCAGTTCATGAGACAAGTTCTACACATTCATGAACTGGGCAATTCCATCAAATATAATTTGATAAATCTATCGCTGATCCAAGCTATTCACGCCCAGAGCTAAGGTTCGGCTTCTGGTAAAGAAATAAATTGAAACTCTGAATTCGGTTCGGTTCGGTTCGGTTCAAGATTGTTTATAGAAAAACTATGATATCTATCCTTGATTGTTTAACTGTGATATGAATAGAGGCTGTTCATGTAAAGCTCATGTAGTATAATCATGTAAACATTATTTTGAAAGATCTCCGAAAAAGAGTCTAATCCATCCAATTATAATATAAAATATGCATCTCTTACAGCCCTCAGTCGCAAATGCAAACATGTTTGAAATGTTCGCTTCATCGAGAATCAAAAAAATCAACGAAAGAAAACTCAATGATAATGAACATCTATATAAATATACATAAATAATTATTGTAAAACCTTTTGGCTACAAGTTTTCCAGTGCATTTTGTAAATTCAAATTCAATCACATTGAGTTTGGATACCCTTTAATCCAACTACATTTACATATACATTCATATCATTCTTGTCCAATGTTCTCTATTTAAATTATATCAAATCGTAGCCCCTGTCAATGTAATTGTTAAGTTTCTACTTCTACTTCACCATTTATTTTCTTTTATCGATCGCTTCAAGTCACAATTATTGTAAGCATGCCAAAAAGTGAAATTACTTTTGCACATCCATTTCCGATGCATTCTTCCTTTTGGCATGCATTTTGCTTCAGCTTTTTTAAAGACAGTTAGAAAATGTGTAAAAAGAAAGTTTATAAGAATACAAATCGAATCCAGAATGTGAATGTGAAATATGTTAAGCGAAAGTGCTGCAGAGATGGAAACCGAATCATATACCAGAGTACACCCATCCGATGTCGTATAATATTTATCCAAAAAAGGAAATGCAACTTTCGTTTATAAATTTTCATCTGTTTTGCAAAATTAAATGAAATTCTTTATTCAGAACTCATTCAGAACTTGTTTATTTTCTTTTATCAATTCGGTTGCAAATAATCACAATTCTTACGTATGTGTGGATAAATCCATTTTCTTTGTTGGGTTCTGTGTGTTAAAACAAATTAGCTGGAAGGGGTTGCGAGGGGTAAGAGGGGGAGGGGGAGGGCGGATAAACTGTTTTGTAACCGTTATTTGTGAGCTTTACAAAATTTTCCAAAGTTTTTCGCTTTGTTTAAAGGGAAATTCAAGACAATTGAAATTCATAAATGAAATCTATTTCCAAACCGTGTAAAATATGTTGTCGACTGCTCGCCGCCAGAGGGCGGTAATTCTTTAATAAGCATATACATATACATACATATATACATATATATCTTTATGTATTTTTTAAAAAAATCTTGAATTGCTTCAATTAAACAATATTTAAAATGAGTTCGAATAATGTTTTCCGACAACAAAAAGAAAGGATCTCCAAACATTTTGAATAGTTCAAATATTGTGTTCTGGCCGCCGCTAGAGGGCGCCACAATGCAATTTCAAATGTTTGGAAAATATTTGTGGGGCATATTTACTTTTTTTTTTTTTGGTTTTTTTTTTTGCACTTTTGAAAACAGAAACAAATGGCACTCGCATACAATTAACAAAAACGTTCCTTGGAAAAATACAACAGTGGCAAAAAGTTGGTTTTCAAGTGGAAAAATTCCAAAACTCGACATAAGCCAGACAAAAACAAAAGATTCCATTAATATGAAAATAAAACGGGTCTAGGTTATTTTTCTGTCCTTTTCTTCAATACCTTCTATTTTTTTGTCAGGGTTGGTCTGGGGCAGGGGGAGGGGTAAATATGAAGCGGCATCATTGCGCGCATTAATCCGTCGTCAATCTTGAACTTTCTTTCTCTTGGTTTTTCTTGCGGTGTAAAAGAAAGAACGAAACATGTCGCCTCGACGTTGTCTCCAGCAACGATTGCATGCATCTGCAGGCGCAGCCCGCGTCTTGCGCTGTGTGGCCGCCGACGTCGTCTTCGTCGTCGTCGCCGTCGCCGCCGACGTTGCCCGCTTGCCCATCTGGCTGCCTTCAAAGCCTGCGCATGGCTGAGCTGAAGCTGGGAGCTATTCAAAAAAAGTGTGCCCAGCTACATCTGTTGGCCACATGTGAGTGTTGTTTGTCTTTGTGACCGCAGCTGCTGCTTCTTTCCTTTTCACTGATGCCGCTTCTATACATCCATTGCTTTCATTCTCTCTCGCTCTTTCTCGTTCTCGTTCTCGCTAACGATCTCTGCTTTAACTGTGCCTAGGCTGTTTGCCTGCTCGCTTCTGTGTGGCCGAGTTTAACTGTTTCATAGACTTTTTCCATGCTGCTTTTTTTTCATTTTGGTTGCCTCTGCGTCTTCCATTTGCTGCTCGTTCATGTTGTTGTTGTTGCTGCTGCTGCTGCTGTTGTCGCTGTCGCTGTTGTTGTTTTTGTTATATCGCCGCTTGCTAACTGCTGCTGCTGCTGCCGCTGACGCTTTTGCTGCTGCTGCTGCTGCTGCTGCCGCCGCCGCCGCCGCCGCTGCTGCTGCTGCTGCTGCTGCATGATGGCTTCAAAGTTCTTACAATTTGTTTGTTGTTTAGTTTGTTGTGTTTGTTGTTGTAAATTGTTGTTGCAATTGTGCGCGCCTCCTCAAGCATCTCAGTAAGGTTGCGAAAATTGGTTCAAACTGCGTTCGCCCGACTATGAAAAAGAACAAGAACAAACAAGAAACCAAAACTCTCGTTACTTTAAAGTCTCAGCGAATAGTTCTTAATCATAATTTAGTATGCTGCTAGTAAATATCACCTAAATTACCTACATATATACACCCGAATCGAATATATCGTTGGCATGCTCAACCTAAATCTAATAGTAACTCAGCGAGTATACTAAAGGATGTGACATACTCGCTAGTATGGAGCAACGAGTGCTTGCCCCAAATAACCACCGACTTAATAGCAGTTAAAATCTAAGATAAAAACACTTCAATTAACTTATCTGACTTGTTAGTGTGCGAGCGGGAGTTGACTTAACGATGTGACATACTCGTTAGTTTGGACCAACGATTGCTTGGCCTAAATTGCCTACCCCTCAATATAAAGCGAATATATAGACTTAAATTAATATATTTGACTCGTTGGTAGCTGCAACTAAATCTACTTGAGTTTCAACGAGTTGATTCACACTCGTCACAACAAGCTCAACTTGCAATATGCTGAATTATTCATATCTTGAATTACTTATTAATATTAGAAGGTAAAGAGGGTTAACTCGAAATATGATTCTGCTTAAAATAAGCTTACTCGTTAGTTTGCCGCGAACGAATTCAAACTAAGTTACAGCCAATTTTCTGGATTTAAAATGACTTATTTAAAGTTCAGCAAATTGTGTTAACCAAAAACTACTCGTTACTTGACAGCAACGAGTTGAGCATTGAAACTACAACAGCTTAAAACAATAACCATTTACTCGCTGCTAAACAGCAAACCAAAATCCAAGAAATTAAATGTTTAATAAATAAACTACTTCATTTTGTGAACTGAAAATATGCTTGTATAACGATAAGGTACTCGTTAGTTGTGCCAGCAACGAGTCGAACTTCAAATACAACGTATTGACTTAAACATAAATTAATCGTAAGTTGATTTATTTCGCCAACTAATACAATACATATTTGAAGTTACATATATTATTCAGATAATATATATATTCACGATAACCTTCAAAAGTTGTGAATTGCGCTCTGAATCATTCGGTATTCACAGTTGCATAAATTCATTCTCTCTCTCTCTCTCTCTGTCTCTCTCTTTCTTCATAAATTAACTTGGAGTTCTTCAACATATTTCACGGTTCCAAGCTCTTTCCCTCTCTCTCACACTCTTTCTAGGTTGACTTTCCCTCTCTTTCTGATTTCCCCTCTCTCTCTGTCATTCGTTAGAAGAGCTTGCGTGCAGTTGCTTCGTGCTTGCGATTGAGACTGTAAGGACTTACCACATTGAAGGCGACATCCTGGGAGAGCAGTCCATCCATTTGCGAGATCTGGCCAAAGTCTTGCGACAGTTCCGGCTGCTGGGAAAGCGCGAATCCGCTCGGCTGTGTCATCTGGAGCGACAGAGCCGTCGGCTGTTGGCTGAACGGAGTCGCTCCGATTCCCGCAGTTGCTCCTGTTCCTATTCCAATTGCTAAGCCCGCTGCTCCCGCAATTCCAGCTCCGCCGCCGACTGTCAGCGCATGAACATTGCCAGCGCGCGCCTTGGACAACTTGCCGCTCTTCTTGCCACCGACAATGGGCGGGACATAGCTCGCCTGATTCTGCTGCTGCTGTTGTTGCTGCTGTTGCTGCTGCTGCTGCTGTTGCTGCTGTTGCATGGCACGATTCTGCTTGGCGGCCATGATTGCCTGCTGATGCTGATTGTAGAAACGCGGCGGAAGACTACTCATGTTCATGAACATGCCCACGGGCACCGGCATGCTGCCCAGGGCGGCGGCGCCATGATCATTCGATATATACCCAATCGAATCGTGCAGATGGGTGGCCGTCCAGCTGGCGGGATTGGCTCCGATACCGCCACCGACACCAGCACTGACGCCGCTGCCGATGCCGCCGCCAGGATTGGCCATGCTGCCATAATTGTTATTCCCATTGCCGGCACCATAACCGGGTGCATTGGACATGTTGTTGCCGCCGGCGACGGTGGCAACGGCGCCGCCACCATAAGCATTGGATGCAAAGTGGCCGCCATTGATTGATTGTGATTGCGAATTGGCGGACATTTGGCGGCCATAGCCGCTGCTGCGCTCGTATATGGAGCCGGGCACCATCACCTCCTTGGCATCGGCCATCATGGTGGACATGAAGTGGGCGCCGATATTCATGTTGTTCACCAGCTTCTTGGGCTTCTGGAAGTGTATGAGGGATTCCTTCAGATTGTTCAGCGAACCTTCGACGAGCACCTTGCGATCCTTGTAGAAGTTAAGCAAGTGATTCCACAGCTGCTGCTTGGCCAGCACCTTGGGATTGCCCACAATGATGATGCCGTATTTGGCGCGTGTTAGGGCCACGTTGAGGCGACGCGGATCGTTAAGGAAGCCGATGCCCTGGCGCTCGTTCGAGCGCACGCAGGACATTATGATGATGTCCTTTTCACGGCCCTGGAACGCATCCACGCTGGCTATCTCGATCTCCTGATAGAGACGCGAATGCAGGCTGCCCTGGTACTGCATATACTGCACCAGATAGGCGCGCTGTCCCTCGTAGGGCGTTATGATGCCAATCTGTTCGGGCTTGATGCCCGCTTTAAGGAAGCGCGTCGTGATCTTCTCCACATTGGCTGCTTCGGTGCGATTGAGGAACGAGGTGCCCGAGCCGGCAATCTCCTCCTGACCCTGCGTAACCAAAAAGAACATCGGGCGCTCTGGCTGCGGCCAGGGGAAGTCCAGCTTAAGGCGTCGATCCTCGGCGCAGACGCCGTTCTGCAGCGAGCCCTCATAGAAGAAATTCGATGGGAACTGCGACAGCTCCGGATGCATGCGGTACTGCACCTCGAGGCGGAACGGACGTATGCCCAGCACCACAAGACGCTCGAACAGGCTCTGCGAGAGGCCGGCGCGTGCCGCCTTCTTGCACATGACCACCGGACCCAGCTGGCAATGATCACCGACCAGGATCAACTGCTTGGCGCCCAGCACCACAGGCACCATGCATTCCGGCTCCGTCGACTGCATCGACTCGTCAATCAGTATCGATGTGAACTTGATGCGGGACAGACGCACATCACCGGCGCCCACACAGGTGCAACAGATGACATCGGCCGCCTCGAGCAATTGGTTTTCAGTGCCGCGCTTCAAGCTGCGATAGCGCTTCTCATCCGCCGAGCTTAGCTCGCCGGTCTCATCCTTGAGCTGCTGGAGCTTCTTGAGCTCCGAATTGGTTTCCATATTGCGTATTTGATTGTGCAGTGCCAGGAAGCTGACGGGACTATCGATCGCCTCACGGCTCTTGGCACAGACGCGCACCACCTTCAGATTGGTGCGATGGATTTTCTCGGTCAGCTGATCGACAGCCGTATTGCTGGGCGCGCACACCAGCACAGTGCCGGCATGCTGCTTCACCAGCTGGTAGACAATGGTCGCCGATGTGACAGTCTTGCCCGTGCCCGGCGGTCCCTGGATCAGGCTAAGCGGACGCTGCAGCGCATGCTTCACGGCATACACCTGCGAGCGATTGAGGTCCGGCAAGTGCGGTGCACTGTACAGCTTGGGTTGTGGTCCGCGAAAGAGCACCTCGTCGCTGCCATCGGCACGTCCGTGGCCCAGCAGGCGCGAATAGATGTAATTCGATACCGAATTGCGATCCATGGCAAAGTTGCGCAGGGCGCGTGTCATGCGATCGAATGAGGTGCACTTCCAGATAAAGTCCACGCTGAAATTGCTTGTACACTTGACCGGGGCATTCGTGGAGCACTTCAGCTCCAGGCCAACATCGTCGCCAAAGTTGTCCGGCACCTTAATAACATGGCCAATCTCGTTCCACGGATTATAGAGCTCGCCCACGTAGCGTAGACGCAGCTCGTCGCCATGCATGAGCTTCATATCCGAATCGGTTTTGGCCAGCGTAAAGTATGCGATTGTCTTTTTGTTCAGGCCTACATCCCAGCGCACTTCAATGTTCTCCTGCGTGGCGGACTCCTTCAGTTTCTTATCGTAGTCCGCCTCAAGGCGAACCAACGGGCCGAAAGTCTTCTCGTACTGATAGCCATCCTCGTAGCGAAGCAGCACATGAGCCGGCTCCGAGTCGATGCCGGGCTTTTCCAAATCCTGCAATTATATCGTATTGATATATCGATAAGTAAACAAAGTTATCGACATTTTTGTTATTACTTAATACCAAAATGAACTAGTACAAAAAAAAAACCAATGAATGCGCATATTGATAAAATACCAAAACTAAATGGCAAAAAAGAACCAAGGATTTGAGAAAATATGGTGCTAAATATTTTCGCAATTATTTGCTGCACAAAATAAAAAGTTCAATGCCATTTGAGTGGGTAAATAATACAATTGCTAATTGTGCACACGCTTTGGGCCAGTGTTGGCAATATTTAAGCTAAATGTAGCTATTTTCAGAGCTCGTCAGGCGGCAACTGTTGAAATTGTCAATTGATTTAGCCGAAAATTTGTGCTTATTAAGCTAACTCGGCTATTTTCAGCCATTTTCAACAGTATTCAGGCACAGTTGGCAACACTGGCCTTAAGAGCCAATAGAAACATATCGATATTAATCGCAGCACGAGACTGTCAGAATCAATATGTTGTTGATGGCATTCTTATGCGAACTGAATTTCCAAAAATATCAGAAATCCTTGACATTCCTGAGCACATAGCAATCACTATGCTGGCCCCTGATTATGGTGAAATGCGGAAGAAGATTATGCATTTGGCGCTCACCTGAAATGTGGCCTCAATATTGTCCTTCCAGAGCTCCTCGAGCTTGTTGATCTGTGCCGCCGAAATTTGGCGTGCACGCAGCTGTCCCTGCTCTGTGGGCTGCTTGACCAGCCAGGGCAAAAAACATCTGTCGGCTATGAGGGGCTTCCATTGCTCCTGGTCCCAGTTCATGTCCTTCAGCGAATTCTGTGCGGCGCATGGCTGGCGGCACAGCAGCACCACCACCGAATCCGCTTTGGCGGGTATAAAACCCAATACGAACACGTTGCGCACACCGCACGAATAGCATTCGAGTATGGTCTCGCCGAGCGGGCCGTCGCCGTGAAGGGTGACCTCGCGATGCTTGGCACGGACCAGGTGATTGATAATGTGCGAACCGGAAGTGCTGCCGCGTCCATTGCAGAACCATTTCTTGCAATTGTTACACATGACCACCGTGGCCGGATCGTGTATGCCGCAATATTTGCAGGCGTGTGCCGGCAGCTCCTTAACATATGCCATGTTGCCACCACCGGTGCCGCCGCCGCCGCCCTCATCGTCCTCCTCCTCGAATTGCAAGTCGGCCAAATCGTTGGTTATCGAGCCCAGACGTGGATGTATATCATTGTGCACGCTAACGCGACGTTGCTGCAATTAGATAAAGATTCGATCAGAGATGATGACATTTGATACACACCCACACACGCACGCACGTACGCACGCACACACACGTGGCAGCCACTCACCTGCAAATCCAGCTGATCGCCCTGGGTCTGGCTCTGCGATGTGGACGGCATGGTAAAGTCACGATAGTCATATTGCGTTGGCTGCGTATCGGCGCCGCGCAGCAGCTCATTGTCATCCATGTCCAGGAACGAGAGCGCCGAGCTCGGCGCATACGTGTCCACACTCATAGCGATGTGTATGTGTATGTGCCTCTGTGTGTCTGTTTGTTGTTGCTGATGTTCCTGTTGTTGTTGTTCCTGTTGTTGTTGTTGTTCCTGTTGTTGTTATTGTGTTAATAATAAACGTTGCCGCTACAATGTTTAATCATTTGTACACAATGTTCCACAATTACTTTAGTTTGTCTGTTTTTTGTTTTATGAATTCGTTTTCTTTTCTTTTTTCCTTTTTTTTTTGTTGGCTGCACGCACTCACCTCACGCTTTCCGTTTCGTTTCTTTTCTTTTTTTCTTTTTCTTTTGCCCGGACTGTCAAAGCTGTCAGTTAAGCTATTTATTCCTTACAGGCGCCGTCGCGTATTTAAATTCCATGCATCTGTCTACCACAATTGAACATTAACTATTAACTATGCAATATGTCTATTGCGGAAGTTTTTGTTTAGCGCGTGCAATATTTTCGTCGTCGTCGCCGTCGAGGCAAATAATTGCAAATAGACGCGTTCAGCACGTTGCTCTCCTGACGGAATCTCAATGAAGACTGTCACTTGCTCAATAAAAAAAAAAAAAAAACAAAAAAAAAACAAATTCAAGCCTAACAGTTTATAACATTTAGTTGTTTGCCTGTTATTATTGCAGCGCCTGCTACCACATTGCATTTGCCATTTGCCAACTACATACATATGTTCGTTTGCTGCCTTTACGTCAAAAAAAAAAAAAAAACAGCAACAAAAAAATACCAGCATACAGTTTTATTGACAGCCGCGCGCAAAACTCAGCGCCTTATGAAATAGCAAGTTGTTCTTTGTTGTTTACATGTGTGCGTGTGAACTTGTGTGCGCGTGAACAAAAGTTCAAAAGAGCTGTTCGCCGAACTCGTTCCCTTGAGTAACCAAATGTCCAACAATTTGTTTTTATATTCTTTTATAAAAAGCGATACCGGCAATACAATACAGATTTCAAATCAAATGAAAAACAACCTTTTTCTTTTCCAATAAACCTGGTATATTTTTTTTGCCCAGTTCAACGCGCTCAATTTGTATCAGCGTGGCGAGTTATTTGGTAGTTCGCATACGAATCGTTTCACTCTAGTATTTTGTTGAGATTTTCATCATTCACACAGAATATCAAGACTTTTATACTTTTAAAACGTGTGGTCACTTTGTTGGGTTTCGATGCAATCGATAGATCGATACAGTTGTATCATCCCTAATACCGATTGCAAAACCGACAACTCGCAACTCGCTTGTTAAATTTTCGCATTGAAAAAAAGTGCTTTAATTAGTAAAAGTGTTTTGAAAATTGTGCGAAAATTAAGGTAAGTGTCCAGGCAAAATAAATAATGCGATTAGCATTTGCAGCCAAATCGCCAGCGTTGCCAAGTCAAGTGCAAAAATCATCTAATACCGTGTGTGAGAGCGTGTGCGTGTGTGTCTGTGTCGTGCCGCTACGCCAAGCGCGCTGTTGCTTAAGGCCCAGTTGGAACGTGCACAACGCGTTTATAATCAATTTCTTTGTGAATAACGAAGCATTAATATATATATATACATATATATAAATACATTTTTTTGTCTCTAAATGCATTACACAAATCAATGCACAAATACAAATCAAATGGATAAAGTGTAATCAACAATTGAGCGTGCAAAGAGTGAGTGCCCAATTTCCACACGGGTCTGTTGCCCACTACGAATTTCACTGTGCTCGCGGTGTCTCTTTTTTTTCTGAATTTCTTTGCTGCCGCTGCCGCTGCCTGCTGCCTGATATTTCATGTGTGTGCGTGCTTCTTCTTCCTGCTCGGCACATTTTGTATGAGCGCTTGTCAAAATACGCGTACAAATTTCCGTTCAATCGTGTGTGCGTTGAAAAAATAACAAGCGAGCAAAATATATATTTGAAGCAACATTATTTGCTTTGGACTGGAACAGTAAACGTGTAACAGTAACGGAATTGAATATAAAATTTTTTTTTTTTTACAAATAAACATAATAATCTGTAAATCGAGACGCGCTCTAAAAACTCGTGGACAAATTCGATTCGTTTACTTTTCATTGTGTGCGTGTTGTTTGTACGCGTGTGCGTGTGTGTGTGTGTGTGCGTGTGTCGGTGTTACATACATACGCTTCTTGACGTTGTGTGTCCCCCCTTTTAAATACCAAACCCCTGCTGCCCGCGCCTCGGCCACCATCAAGACTTAAGTGAACGCCACATTCTATGGTTAATTACAACAAATAATTCGTCAAATTACGCAAAATAATTCCATTAATGTAGGTTGCAAAGCCCCCAACCCCCGCGCCCCAATGCGGCCGCCAAATGAAAATCCTTTGCATGTGCTTAATATGATAATACCAAATTTTTCTTTTTTGTTTTTGTTTTATCTTCTCTTTTTCGTTGTCTTCCCAGCAAAATGAGCAGCTCCGAGGAAGTCTCCTGGGTTACCTGGTTCTGCGGGCTTCGCGGCAATGAGTTCTTTTGCGAGGTAAGCCATCGAATCCCATATATGCACACACACATACATACATATATACATATATGTATCTGGTAATTCCCAAACATTTCCTTGTTCCATGTTGTTACCTAAGCGGGCGCGCTCGCTGCCCGCCAGTGCAACAGCACCAGACGCTGCCGCTGCCGCCGCTGCTGCTTCGACGGGCGGCAAGTGCAGCCCAGCGTATGTACATTTAAGTACCCTGTAAATGTATGTGACAGGCAGAAGGAAACATCTCCAACGTACATATTCTTAGTTAGGACAACGCGTTGCGTCGATCTAGCCATTGCCTTCAATCTGTTACTCAATATCAGACATAAACTAAAATTGTATTACTTACGGTATTTATACACTTATGTATGCCCTATTTATACCCTGAAAGAATCAAAGGTCAGACTATAAACATCAAAGTTAGTCAAGAATGTATTCTATTATGTTTTTGTATAGATTAAATCTAGAGAATCTTTCTGGACAGGGTAACTGCTAGTCGAGCACTCCCGCTCCCCAAAGTACTGTTACTTGTGACTTGTGACGTCTACTGTAGCCACTCGCTAAAGTGCCCTGAATGCAAGGAATGTCTGTTGACGCACTTCTATAGCTTTTCTTTTGCTTATGGAGACAAAGTACAGTCTTTATGTGTTTAGATGTCCGGATCTGGTCAATCGTTTGCTCAAGATATGATTATTTCATTTATTAATTTTGAATTTCTAAGATAACAAATCTTATTAATTCGATATAAGCTAAAAGGCAAACTAAAGAAAGATGATCACTTTTATTTTAGCCAACAAATGAGTTTGAACCAGCGATCTGTCTCTTGTTAGTCCTAGTCTCTAGTTAGTATAGCACAATTTTGTGACTGTCTCAAAGATAGTTTTCTTATATGGACCAGAGGCTGTCTCAAAGGGAAACCTTCATATTATGTTAAATAAAAAGAACTGTTCACTAAGAGGTGTGTTCACTGTAAGGCGGGGCGCAAAAGTGGGTTAGCGGCAACAGAGCCACGCGCACAACACGCCCACGCCCACGCTCAGACAATTGCAAGAGAAACGGTTGCCAACGCGAATTCCTTTTGAATGCATTTTATTTGTTGTATCTCGTATTTTGCAGGTTGATGAGGATTACATACAGGACAAGTTCAATTTAACTGGATTAAATGAGCAGGTGCCCAACTACCGTCAGGCTTTGGACATGATATTGGATCTGGAGCCGGGTAAGTCTATGTCGGATTGAGTTTAGCTCTTTGAGCTAACAATAAATCAGCTATTGATAACGATATTATTTCACTTGCACTTGCAGAGGATGAACTTGAAGATAATCCCCTGCAATCGGACATGACCGAACAGGCAGCTGAAATGTTGTACGGACTCATACACGCTAGATATATATTAACAAATCGTGGCATCGCTCAAATGATTGAGAAATATCAAACTGGCGACTTTGGACATTGCCCACGTGTCTACTGCGAGAGTCAGCCCATGTTGCCTTTGGGTGTGTATATTAAGAAAGACAACAAAGAGTCCATATCTCTACAACTATATCTCTCTATCTATCGATCTATATATATACTATACGTATGGACATTTATATTTATATTATATCTATATCTGTATTGTATTAGGCCTTTCGGACATACCCGGCGAGGCAATGGTGAAAACCTATTGCCCCAAGTGCATTGACGTTTATACACCAAAATCATCGCGCCATCATCACACTGATGGCGCCTATTTCGGCACTGGTTTTCCACATATGTTGTTCATGGTGCATCCCGAGTATCGCCCCAAGCGCCCTACTAATCAATTTGTTCCACGGTAAGCTCCAGTTCCGATATCCTTCCATAAAAGAGTATAGCTAAAGTTCCATTAATAACGAATCGTTGTGCATCGTTTGTCAACTGAAGTAGTTCAATTGTTAACAAGTCGATTCACTTTGAATCGCATTAGAAGTTATATATTCATCTCACGGGCATAGATGTGCTAGTCAAAGAAGATATTACAAAAACTAATGGCAACACGCTTTGTCCTTTTATATAGTCCATCCCATGTTATGCCCCATCTTCTGTTTGTGCTGTAGTATATTTCATTTGCTTGGCCAAGTATGTTAACTGATCATGAATTGATCATCTAGTTAGTTAATATAATAAACAAGGCGTTAGCTGTTGCGCTAAGCTAAAAACCAAATTCTTAAACGTTTCACTGGCTTGATCATAGACCATGAGCTCTTATTGCGCCTTCTTTATCTCTGGGTGCACGTGGGTCAGAGCGGATAGGCGTGAGTTTTTGTTGCCAATTAGCATAGCTGTTTTTGATTTTCTTTCTATTCTCTTTGTGCGACATTCGTAAACGTTGCAAGTAGCTCGTCAAATTTCACATTTAGCTAGTCTTAAAACAGTTATTATTGGGTCTTAGCTTTATTATTAATATTGTACATAAGCGATTTAACATATAGATGAAATAAATATGCTAATTATCTTATTCTCTTTATATTCCATGCACTCGCGCTCTTGTACCCACATCTGATGTTAACCGACTATACCAAAAACCAAAACCAAAAAAAACCACCCAATTTGCAGTCTGTACGGCTTTAAAATTCACAGCTTAGCTTATCAAATTCAGCTGCAGGCAGCAGCCAATTTCAAAATGCCACTACGAGCGGTAAATTTAAAATGAAATTTCTTATTAACATTTTTTTTTATTGACTAAAAACAAAAAAACAAAAAAAACCAAAACAAAACAAAAAAAAATCCACTGAAAAACATGCAGCAAAAAAAAAAAAAGAAAAAGAAAAGAAAAACGTAAACTAAGCATATATATATATCTATATATTTTTTTTTTTATTTGTTTCTCTCCCCACACATACAACCAACCACCAACAAACCAAACCAACCAACCTCAACACAATACACCTAATGGTCATCTATCTGAACGACAACCAATTCCTAACTTGAATCTGAACCGTATTCAACACATATCTATATATGTATATATATATATATATGCATATGCACATGTCTATGTGTGCGTCTGTGTGCATCTGTGTGTGTGTGTGCAATAATCTGTCATCTCTATGCCGTGCGTGCTTTTTGTCTGTTATCGATAACTATTCATCGACCTATCGATTGTTATCTCCTGCTTCTCCTTATCCTCCCCCCATACAAAAACCGTTGTGTATAGAAAAACTAATTCAACAAACACACACACACATACACATACACACACACGCATACCACGCACGAAATAACACACACACAACTGCAAACAAATCCATAACATTGCATATATATACATATATATATATATATATATACATATATGTGTATGATTGATCATAAAGAAACGAGAGACATAGTTTCAACTGAAGAGAACCGACAGCTACAGACCGTTACAACTGCAGAGGTTTTGAGCGCCAGAAGCAAAATCATTTATACAAAATAAAATTAAAACAAAAAAAAATATACAAAACACAAAACTGCGTTTATATTTAACGAAAAGAAACGAAAAGAAAAGAAAAGAAAACTAAGAAAGCAAAACAAAAGTAAAAGCAAAAAACAGATAAATGAAAAGTAAATTCGTAGTGAAGTGAAAAAGTAGTAGAAAATGTATTAAATGAAAAACACTCAAAAACAAAACAAGAAAACAAAACAAAACAAAGAGAAAGTAAAACCCAAAACATAAAGCGAAACGAGTACGGAAATTATATGAAGTTTTCTTAAAGGAACACGCACGCACACACACACACACACACACACACACACACACACACACACACACACACACACACACACACACAGAGAGTAAACCAATACCTACACCTACACTTACACTTACGCACACACACACATACAGAGAGAGTAAACCAATACCTTCACCTACACGTACACTTACACACACACACACACACACACACACACACACACATGCAGAGAGAGTAAACCAATACCTTCACCTACACCTACACTTACACACACACACACATACAGAGAGTAAACATAATACCTACACCTACACGCATACAGAGAGAGAAACCCAACACCTACACCTACACGAGCACACACACACACACATACAGAGAGAGTAAACCAATACCTACACCTACACCTACACTTACACACCACACACACACACACACATACAGAGAGAGTAAACCAATACCTACACCTACACCTACACTTACACACACACACACACACACACACACACACACACACACACACACACACACACACACACACACACACACACACACACACACACACACACACACACATACAGATACAGAGAGAGTAAACCAATACCTATACCTACACGCATACAGAGAGAAACCCAACACCTACACCTACACGCGCGCACACACACACACACACACACACACATACAGAGAGAGTAAACCAATACCTACACCTACACTTACACACACACACACACACACACACACACACACACACACATACAGAGAGAGTAAACCAATACCTATACCTACACGCATACAGAGAGAGAAACCCAACACATACACCTACACGCACACGCACACACACGCACACACACACTACCATGGCCATATAGTAATTGATCGATACTGTTATCGCATATCGAACACGTCGCACTCTCATACAAAAGCTCATCAGTACGAACATAACGAATTTTTGTCGTTTACACAATCAAACATATGTGCATAGTTAATGTACTTATGTTAGCATTTAGTATTATTGTAAGCATATGAACCCCAACAACAACAACAACAACAACTGAATGCAGCAAAACTAACAACAACATAAACATAAACATAAACAAATATCACATTGCATAGAAATGTTTGTTTCCTCATAAAATTCTTGCGCTTGTGTTTTGCTGCTTGTATGTTTCTCCTTGTTTTGCACATACACAAAGATACACACACACACACACATACACGCACACATGCATACGAACCACATACAAACAATATATTTACGAACACACACGCCGTTTTTAACCTAGTATGTATTAGTGAATAATTATGTTAAAATTAAACAGTTTTGTCTTTAGTTTTTAGTATTTTATAAAACCCTTTATATATACATATACATATGCATATATATAAATGTTTCTATATATATGTGTGTGTGCATACATATGTATATACATATATATATTCATGTGAACTCTGCAATTGTTTTTGTTTTCGTGTGCGTTACATAACTGTATTAACTTATGCCACACATCCATCATATACATACATACATAATTTATGTTGTCAAACAGTTCAAAGAAGGTGGCAACCCTAGACCAAAACAGTTAGTTTCAATTGAGTTTAAAAATAGAGCAACACTTTTCAACAACTCAATAATCAATATGAACGAGATAAACACACACACACATACATACATACATACATACACATACATACATACATACACATACATACATACATACATACATACATACAGACGCACACACACGCCCGCAAAGAAACTGATAGACCGTGTGGGTATGAGAAAGAGAGCGAAAATAATTAACATTTAGTTAGTCCACATACAACGATAAATGCAACATAGTACTTCCAAAAAAAAAAAGAAGAAAAGTCATAAAACAACAGCCACATACTGCTACAAAAAATATATATACACACAACTATATATATATATATAAAAATAGTAACATAATTATTATATGAAAATGCAACGTTTATAATTTATATACATATGTAGTAATATTTATAAAAAAAAAAAACGCTGATCCACAGAAACCCGAATCAATAACTGATTCCAACTTAGAAAGCAATAAACTTTAAAGACTACAATCAATTAACCCCCTTCCCAATGAATTGAGTGAAAAGCAAATGAAAATTAAATCAAATGCAAAAGTAAAAAAACCGAAAAATGATAATAAATTAAATGCCATTCGGCGTGGAAACAGAAGCAATAATTCACCCATGCATACACACAGCAGCACCCACACGAACATACCTAACATACATACATACATGCATATGCACATGTATATATACCATCAACGAAGAAATCACAAGGAGTTTCGAATTCAAGACAAGGGCAGAGAGCAGCAGCAACAACGGCGGCTTAACATACTACATAACAGCTGATCCGAGAGAGAGCGAGACAACAAGATACAAACTTAAGCGGCAAAGCACTGAGCAACAACAGCGGAAGAGGAAGAACTATCATCAAGCACAAAATAATGCACGACACACGCGCACAGACACACACACACACACACACAAAAGGATAAACCACATTTAGTCAAATGTTAATCAAGTCAAAGATGACGAAAGAGTGGCAGCACTTGCAAATACACACACACAGACATACCCATACCCATATAGAACTGTATGCAAATGCTTGCGCAAGTGCTGCCCAGCCTTACCCAAAACACATTCGCAAAAGCAATAGAGCAGCGCAGAGAAGAGTACATTGGTTATTGGAGTTGAAATGTAACAGGAATGCGTTCGAAAACAACACAGCCAGCCACAGATTGGTTTTATACAATACATGCATGCATTTATATATATATATATATCTATACATGTATACGTTAATATGTGTATATACATATACATATATATGTGTATATTATTGACTTATAAACGAGCAACAATTATGTTAAACAATTGCAAATAATTAATAAATAAAAATAAAATTAAAAGAGAACGCATCTTAAGTTTAAGACACAGCAGTTAGTAGAAACAAAAACAAAAACAAATCATGCAAAGCTCGGCTAGCCGAAGTTTGAATACCCTTGCAGAATGGAATTAAGTTCTTAGATCCGATTTAGTAAAGCTTTGTAAACAAACTTGAAGTAAAGACAAGCACATTTTATAGTCTATGAATGATATAGATTGTTAAGGCTCTTCTGCAAGGATATTCCCATATAAAGTTCTGTGTTTATTTCGAAGCAAATCATTTGCAAACACGTTTAGTTTTTAAGGGTCCAAATTGAACATAACCTATAAAAATAAATAT
Organism: Drosophila kanekoi; assembly: GCA_037075305.1. NCBI lineage: Eukaryota > Metazoa > Arthropoda > Insecta > Diptera > Drosophilidae > Drosophila > Drosophila kanekoi. The sequence continues at coordinate 12,482,888 of JBAMCE010000451.1, forward strand.
TTTTTTTTGTTATTTTATTAGGCGCAAGTTGATTTCGCAATATATAAATATAACTTTTTGTTTTTGCCAATTGTAGTTCCATAAAAACTCATGTGTGACAAATTGTTTATACTTACGATAATTTTTTTTTTTTGTCAATTTCTTTGAGAGATCAATTTTTGTATGCAGTATGTATATGAGAAATGTTGTAATAGATTTGCATACCGAATCAAAAGAAAGGAAACACAAAAACAAGTACATAACAATAAAATTGAAAGCAAAAATGAAAGAAAGAAAGAAGAAAACAAACATTTTTTAAGCAAATTTAGCAATAAAGAATATATATATCTATATATATATATATATATATAGAAATCAATACAAAGGCCAAGTGCGAAAGAAACGTTGATAAGTTGACGAGTGCATACCGAAAAACTGTTTACAATTGATATATAACTGATTAATTTAAACAAGAAAAAAAACAAGAAGAAAAAAAACAAAAAACGAAAAGAAAGAAAAAATGAAAATGAAATTGAAGAAGTTGAAGAACAGGAGTAATAATAACAACTAAAATAAAAACAAAATGATATTTAATACAAATTACAGTCTATCATTTCGGTAATCATTATAAATACCATACACAGATCATACCCAAAGACACACGACTCGCTCTCTAAAGTTGCCAAAAGCTTATACTATTTGTATGTATGTATGTACATATAACCAATGCATATATATATCTGTTGTGTATTATCCAACACTCATTCCAATTGTGTTTCATGTGGATGGCTGTGCCGGTGTTAAGTACTTAAATGTTCAGTGTTAAATGGGCTTTACTGCTTTTGAGTTTTTATTTTCATTTCTCTCTTTCTCTATCTCTCTCTCTCTCTCTCTCTCTCTATGCTGTATTATACACCCTTGTATCTATGTATATACATAATGTAACTAAATCTAGGACTACATTGCACTCTGCCAGGAGATCTTAAGTCGTCCCGATCCCGAGGCCGAAGCCGAATAGTTTGCCAATTAATGCGTTGTGCTCTTCACTCTCACTGCTAGCAATACGATGACCATCTGCTACTAATGCCATTTCACTCTAGCCAACAGGCTAAGCGAGCGCCAATCACTGACAAAAGCTAGCTGCTTTCATACGCTTCTCACAGATTTGGTTAACTTTCATTTTGTATGCGTTATTTACATACATTTATATATTTACTTGGCTTCCCTTTTTATTTATTTATTTTAATATTTTGTTGCGAATGAGAAAACAATTTTGATAAAAAGATAAACAACAACAACAACAACAAATAATAAAATCAAGCACAAAATGTATTTTTTTTTATTGTAAATTACACAATACGTTTATTGGTTGGGCTTTTCTCTTAAACCATATTATCCATGCACTTAACTCTTTAACACACCAAGCACAAGCACCCACACACACACACACACACACAAACACAACACGTGCCCCTTATTATACACGATATCAGCTGCACTGCATCCACACGCACACACACAAACAAGCACAACTCAAAGTGTGCCAATCAGACTGCCAGATAAAGCGAACTGCAACAGATCACACACATTGACATACACACATACATATGTAAATATGTGCGTATGCATAGTATATATGCACAGCTCTGTAAAGCGAACTGCATATCTGCATATGTATGCACACAGCTCTGTAAGGCGAGCTGCAACAGATCAAACACATTGACACACATACATACACAGCTCTGTTCAGCGAACTGCATAAGTAACACGTACATACATACCTACTGTTATTAGGACGTACCGTTTCTTAAGATGAATTAGCAACAAACACAAAAACAGAACAATTAGCAAACGGCGCAAGACAAAGACAACAATTTACGTTTTCATGCACATACATATGTACATAATTTTCGTTATTTTTTTTCTCTCTCTCCCTTTACAAATTCTATATGGTAATATGATAAATATGCAAACAAATATATGTAGGTGATGAAATGTATGTATGTACATACAAGACATACATACATATGTATATAGTAGTTTCTTATGTACATGCATATGTACATACATTCATATTTCTTCTGCTTTCTTGATTACTTTCGTTTTACGTTTTTTTTTTCTCTCTTTCATTGTGTCTTCCTTTCTTTGTATCTTTGTTCTTGTTGCGCGCATATTGGTGGCAAATTCCGGCAACTCTTCCAATACCGATTCGAACTTGCGCCTGCGCACCCACTTCGCCTTAATCCATGGGCGCCCGTATTGCTCGCACATCCTCAAAATGGTCCCAGCAGCAGCGCGGCCAGCCACCAAAGGACGAAGAGCCTGAGAACAATGCCATCGATACGATTCCAAAGCGCATCTAAAAGTGCAGCACTGCAGCGGCCGTTACAACAAAACTCACACACATGCAAACACAACACACACTTTGACAGCAACACAACACACATACACACACACGCACACACACACATGCATACGTACATTGACACATGCAGAAGCAGCAGCCACAAAGAACGCCGTTGAGGAATGTACACCCCGCCCGCCCCCCACACAACATCCATGAAAGGACCAACTATGCAATCCGCCGGCATTCACGAGGCTTGTGCGAAAACAATTATGTTTCGATATCGAAAGTACACCCACACTCACACACACACACACACACACAGACTGGGACGAGCATACACATACACAAACATGAATTCAAAAATAAGAAGAAACAACTCAGCTTTGTCAGCCCTGGTACGTGCGTGCAGCAGGCGCATTCAATTCAATTTTATTCTTTGCATTTTATTTACTAAGTGAGCGGCTAAAGTTTAGAATAGTTTTAAATATTTAGTCAAGTGCCCTTTTAAACCCCCTCCCCTTTCCCCTCCCTCTCTCCCTCCAAGTCCTAAATACACACACACACACACAAACACATCCCAACCCGAACCCGAACCCCTTACTACCAGAGCATTATGGCAAATATTAGCAATTAACAACTTAGGCACGTTTGCTCATGTTTATGTCGAAAGTTAACAGCTCGTGTGCTTGTTAACTGATCTTCCTGTTAAATGTTAGCAAGCAGTGCTGCCAGCTTGCTAAAACGTTCGTTGCACATCTTGCGATTGATCGATAAATATAGTTAACCGTTTATCGGGCAGCCACGGTGGCCTTCTGTTGAGTTGTTTGTTGCCAACTCAACAATATGGTGTTGCCAGTGCGCGCCATTAAATTACAAAAACAAAACAAAACCTCCTGTCAAGCTGAACTACTTGTTAACTTTAACAGAAACATTAGAAAATGTGCCTATCAAAATGAAAAGGGAACCCGTTACAGTAAAAAAAAAAAACCCCCCCACAACAACAACAAGAAGAACCGCGCGAGCCGCACTGTCAAAGGTCAGTCTCGCATTTCGATATCCGAGAGTGCATACGTATATAAGTATATAGAGAAATACATATGTGTACACAATAAACAATATAAATATACCGTTAGCTTATTTATATACAATTTAAAATGAAAAAAACAAAAAACAAACAACAACAAATATTTTATGTATTTTTTTAATGTATTTAAGATAAGTAAGATTACTCGTAATGCAGTAACTGAACCATAGTAAATATATATAGACATATATATATATATATATAACTATATATGCGAATAGGTGCAAAGTGCAAAGCGAAGTGCTCCCGAAGTGCAAAACGGGTTTGCGAGAGCTGCTAACTATAAGTAAAGCCTGAACAAACTGAAATCTGAATGCGCAAGGAATATGAAATACGCAACACAACAAAAACAAAAACAAACAAATAAAAGTAAAACAAATATTAAGAGAATAACATAATAAGTAAATAAAATAAATAAGTAAACAATAAACGATGCCGAAAACTATTGAAATATCAAATGCATTGTTTTCACTGCTTTTGGCTAAATCCACGCACACGAGCGGAAACTGGGTGAAATGTGAGATCAATCTTCCAAGCAATTCATAGAAATCGTGAAAAAGTAAATAAAACATATAAGTAAACAATAAACGATGCCGAAAACTATTGAAATATCAAATGGGAATTGTGCATTCCCTGCTTTTGGCTAAATCCACGCACACGTGCGGAAATTAGGTGGAAATTCCGATGGAGATCAATTGCTAAGAAATCTCCAAAGGTTCGCCAATTCGATATTTGATTACAAAGAAAGTTAGCTTAATCAAGAAATAATAAAAACAGTTTTCATATTTTTATGTTTTTCTTTATTTTATTTTTAAATAAATTATAAGGTTCTTCGTAAAATCGAAGAATCCATTATTATTATTATTATTTTTTGAATGTTTTGTCTGTGTTTTTTGTTTTCGCTTATATTTCATTCTCATATTGAATTTGCATTTAATATTTTTTTATTGCTACACATAAAACTCTGCTTCTTCTTCGTCTTCATTTTAATTGCCCCGCAGCGCTCGCTCTCTCTCCCTCTCTCGCTCTCGCTCTCTCTTTCGCTGTGTCACGCGCTCTTATACATATAACATTCTCTTCTTTGCATTTCATTTCTTTCAAGTTCTTAAGATTGTTTATAACCTGGAGGCTAACCTATTGATTTGTGATTCCTCAACTTGGCGAGCGTTTATCAAAAAATATACAGTGCGTGTGTTTTTCTTCTTCTTCATATTTATTTTTTTTTCAATTCTTTTCTGTTTAACGGTTGTTGGCCATTTTGGGTTAGAAGGAATGCGAGGAACACACAAGATGCCTCAAGCTTTTCTCTCCTCTCTTCTCTCTTTCTCCATTTCAACAACTCTCTCTTTTCTCTGGCACTCACTCTCTGCCTACCGAAGGAATACTTTAAAAAACCTTAGATTAAAAACAAACAAAAAAAAAAGTTAAGAAAAAAAGTGAATGAAAAAATGTGGCTACTAGGAATTTAGCGTGAGGTTAAGAAATTGTGAGTTGCTGGTAAAAACTTTATCGTTTGCTTTGGGGTGTGTGTGTGGTTTTTGTTGTTTTGTTGCTGTTGCCGTTTTGTGTTGTTGTTGTTGCTGTAGTTGTTGTTGTTGTGGGGATGCAATTAAGTTGTAATTGCTTAATCAGTCTGATTTAGTTGTGCCGCCGACGCGCTTACAGCTCATCCTTGAGATCGTCGCCAGCCTCGCCGCCCTCTGGTGGAGGTACGCCGCCTGTGCCCTGGTAGAGCTTGGCAATGACGGGCTGGACAATGGACTCAAGATCCTTCTTTTGCTTCTTGTACTCCTCGGGATCGGCATCGGGATTCTGTTCGAGCCATTTGATTGACTCATCGATGGCCGTCTCCAGTTTGGTCTTCTCGTCCTCGCTGAGCTTGGCGCCGAGCTTTTCCTTGTCGCCGATCTGGTTCTTGAGACTGTAAGCATACGATTCCAGCTCGTTGCGCGACTCGACGCGCTCCTTCAGCTTCTTGTCCTCGTCGGCGAACTTCTCGGCGTCGTGGATCATGCGATCGATATCCTCGGGTGTCAAACGGTTCTGGTCGTTGGTAATCACAATCTTTTCCTTGTTGCCGGTGCCCTTGTCCTCGGCGCTGACCTGCAGAATGCCGTTGGCATCGATCTCAAAGGATACCTCGATCTGTGGTATGCCACGTGGGGCTGGCGGAATGCCGGTCAAATCGAATTTTCCGAGCAAATGGTTATCCTTGGTCATCGGACGCTCACCCTCGTACACCTGAATGGTTACCGTGTGCTGGTTATCGGAGGCCGTTGAGAACACCTGCGATTTCTTGGTGGGAATGACTGTGTTACGTGGAATCAGTTTGGTCATGACACCCCCCACGGTCTCAATGCCCATGGTCAGTGGATTGACGTCGAGCAGAACGATGGCATCTGTGTCCTGTTCGCCGGAGAGTACGCCAGCCTGGACGGCAGCACCGTAGGCGACAGCCTCGTCGGGATTGATGCCGCGAGATGGTTCCTTGCCGCCAAAGAAGTCCTTGACCAGCTGCTGCACCTTGGGTATGCGAGTGGAGCCGCCAACGAGCACAATTTCATGGACATCCTTCTTGTTCATATCGGCATCCTCGAGCACCTTCTGCACGGGCTTCAGAGTCGAACGGAACAGATCCAGATTCAGCTCCTCGAACTTGGCACGGGTCAGCGTCTCGGAGAAGTCATCGCCCTCAAAGAAGGATTCGATTTCGATGCGCACTTGATGGGAACCAGACAGAGCACGCTTGGCCTTCTCGACCTCACGACGCAGCTTCTGTACAGCACGATTGTCCTTGCGAATATCCTTGCCCTTCTTCTTCTTGTACAGCTTAATGAAGTGATCCATGACACGCTGATCGAAGTCCTCGCCACCCAAGTGAGTGTCGCCATTGGTGGCAACCACCTCGAAGACGCCGTTGTCGATGGTCAGCAGGGAGACATCGAAGGTGCCGCCGCCCAAATCGAAGACGAGCACATTCTTCTCGCCCTCCTTTTTGTCCAGACCGTATGCAATGGCAGCCGCTGTCGGCTCATTGATGATGCGCATCACCTGCAGACCGGCAATGACACCCGCATCCTTTGTCGCTTGGCGCTGGGCATCGTTGAAGTAGGCGGGCACAGTGACAACAGCGTGGGTGACCTTCTTGCCCAGATAGGCTTCGGCGGTTTCCTTCATCTTGCCAAGAACCATGGCAGAGATTTCCTCGGGCGCAAAGATCTTGGCGCCCTGGGATGTATCAACACTGATGTGTGGCTTCGAGTTCTTCTCAACCACTTTGAATGGGAAGAATTTGATGTCATGCTGCACATTTGTATCGGACCATTCGCGTCCAATCAAGCGCTTCGCATCAAAGACGGTATTTTCGGGATTTGTGGTCAGTTGATTCTTGGCGGCATCACCAATCAGACGCTCGCCATCGGCCGTGAAAGCCACATAGGAGGGCGTGATGCGGTTACCCTGATCGTTGGCAATAATCTCAACGCGTCCGTTCTTGTAAACGCCAACGCTGCAAGTGGAAGGAAATTCGATTAAGTACTTGACCAATTGGACTGTAAATCAACAGCTAATCCAATTGGACGTCGGCCTGATCTGGCAACGCCCAATTTGAGTACAACTTACCATGAGTATGTGGTGCCCAGATCGATGCCAATAACAGTGCCCAGCTCTTTGTCCTTCTCCTTCTTCTCCTCACCAAGTGAGAGGCCAACAAAGGCCACAACAGCCAATAATATGCACAACTTCATTGTGGCAGCGTCCTCTAATTATTTCTGTTATATTATTAACTAGTTTTGTTGCTTAGTCTTTGATACCAAACAAATAAGAACTGCAACGAGAGACGAAAAGAAAAGAATGATTAATATAATGCGCGAAAGCTGAGCTTAGATTTTGTACACGTCAACACACGGCCAGAACAAGAGAGAGAGAACGAGGAATTGCCGAAAAAAAAAAACGCTGACGTTGACGGTGTCAACAGGTAATACCGTTAAGTGTGCTACTTTTGATAAACATTGAAGGCGAGGGCTTAAACAATTTATGGCACGCATCCGTCAGCGGCCTTAAAGATATGTCAAGAGTTCTTGAAATAAATGTAAATCAGCACACACTTGAAATATAGGTAATATACACATAAACTCACACACACACAACTACCTAAAGAAAGCTCTGTGGGAGCAACACGTCCGTCTCGTTCACTGCACGTTTAACAACTGTTAATGCCAGCCACCGCTCTGCTCAGCACGCTGCTGACACTGACCGACGCTGCTGCTCTGCCAACGTTGCCATAGCATTCATTTTTTGTATACGTGGTAACATTTTTCTGGTTCTTTCTGCTGCTATAAACTCTCGAACTCTCCCTCTCGCTCTCTAACACACACACACACGCACACACCGGCCACTCTCACAACCATGCGAGTTGAACAAAAACTGGTTTTCTTTTTCTGCTCTCTTCTATTATTATTTTAAAAAATTTCTTATTTAGTCATCATTGCCGCGTTCTGCATACTCATAAGCAAAAACTATTAATGCAATAGAGTATGTACTCAGCACACGGCAATATTCACACTCCCCGCGTCCGGTGAAAGTTGGGGCGGTGTTAGGCGGCATCTTCTGCCGGCAACAAACGCCATCAATTTGCACAGCTGTGCTAGTTTTTCCCGCTTTACTTACGTTACTATGCGTTTGCCCAAAATAGCATATAAGCCAAGCTGGTGAATCGGCTTTTATGCTCTTCTGACGTGTACTTTTGCTAACTATTGAGTTAAATAACGTATGTAGCTTGGGGATCTGTTTTAAATGACGTGTACAAAGCTGATTGAATGACTGCCAGAGCTGCCAGAGTCGCACACAAATGTGCAGAGACGCCTGGCACCAGACACCGATAAGTCGGCGCAGGCGCGTGTCTGTGCATGTGTGCGTTTATATATGAATTGACTTTGCGTATGATTTTCTTTATTTTTTGTTATTGCAATTGTAATCGCAAATATGGAAATCAAGTGTTGCCAAGTCAGCAGCGGCAGCCGCAGCAGCAGCCAGATAATGCAGCACTGTGGCAACGCGTACGCAACTTGAATATTGAGCAGCTGTGCGCATCTCTAGACCACATTTGGCCAGACAGTTAAAATTGATGGCTTTCTTAAAATATGCGAATATCCAGCAGCCGGCCGGTTTAATGTGAATGAACTTTGTTACTAATTGATTAATGAATTATGCTATGCTAATTTGTTGCTTCGGCCTATTAAACAATATGCGTTCAAAATTATGCACGCTGGCCTACGATTACACGTCATTCGAATTCATTGGAGAGGGGGTGGAGAGGTCCACACTAGTTGTGACGTAGATTGAAATTCTTAAGCACAATTTATGAACATTAACAACATTCGCGCTGCAGACACTTGTATGGCAATTACGGAATGGGCGGCGGACATGTGCTTCGATTATAGTCCGTATGATTATACAAAAAACAAAAAAAACGTTTTATACCCCACAAATTTGGAGCCCATATTGCCAACATGGCGACAACGCACAACCTCACATGTGCATTTAGTTTATCAATGTGCTCATTTGAATTACTTTAGGCACTTGACTTAAATATGAGCAAGTAGGAAAACAATTGGCATTTGTTTCCAACTGATGGTTGAAGAAACTTAACTTACACTTAAAACTTTTGCTTGCTTACTTTTTCTTTAATTTTCTCTCTTGACGTTGGAAACAGAACTGAAAGAATATAGCCGATTACTGTCTGCCGGCGCTTTCTACTCGCTCACACGCACACACACACACGCACACACATGCAACGTTGTGCAGAGTACACGTCAGTGTTAACTTTACAACAGTGTTGCAAAACTCACAAAAAAAACTTATCGATTGTTGTCGTTTGACAAACTGATTTTTAAATACTTACTTTTTCTAGCTTAAACTAAATTTTGAACTATATCAAATAATATGCTATTTTAATTTTAAGTATTTTGTCACTTTGTTGCTTTCTATTTGAGTAATATTGTCTATGTTGTCTTTTTTTGGCTTCGATTATTAATTACTTTTGTAACTTTGTACACGGTTTCACAGTCACAGTGTTTGTTTATGTATTTGAAAAAAAAAAATTGTAATCCTCTTATTGTTGATCGCACGTAGTATGTAAATATTCCAATATAATTGCGCCTTTCTATATGCCGATTCGTGTTATTTCTTTGCTGTCTGTATGGAAACTGTTGGTCGCTCTCTGCAATGCCGGGCTATTTATTCGACCGCTTTGTTTACGCTCTGACGTGTCGACCACGTCAGTGTCTGGTGCAATTCTGATTGGCGTTTCGTGGTACGGGCCGGCTTATCTGATTGGCCCACGCTCGAATGTTCCCCACGCATTTGGAAAGAGAGCGTGTTGCCAAAAAGCTTTGTTTTGTTTGTTGCGCTTTCAAACACATTTTCGTCAGCATCGTCGAGTCAAGGCTGATGACACTGACTGCGCTCTAGCTCTCTCTCTCTCTCTCTCTTAGGCTCTTTCTCTAGCGTTGTGTTTGTTTCTGTGCATGAAATTGATGTTATTTCTTATGAAAATAAATAATTCAAGTATGTTTTTCTTGATTTTTTGGCAAGCAGTGACGTGTACTTAGAGTTACATGAAATATCTGCTCCTGAAATGTTTTCGAGCGATTTCTCGAATGCACTTTCTAGCACTTTCTCGGCATTTGCAATGCAGCCTCCAACACTGTCGTCTACCGTTAGCTGATAAGTTTCTCTTGATGTTCCAGCAAATAAAACGCCCATTTTGATTTATTTTTTTGATTTAGTTTTATGATTCTTGTAATGACACACAATCGATATCAATATATTTTTTCTGTTTGCTTTTTTTGTTTTTTTTTTGTAATTCTTTTTCATAACAATAATAGCATTTAATAATCATTATCAGTGAGTGAGATGTCCAACATACAATGTAATTTCCCAAAGTTGTATTCAACATTTTGTGCGATTTATCAATTGAATATCAACAATATTCTTTCACTTTCACTTTTAATATGCAACTGACTAACGGGGGGAAATTCGCTAAGCTTCTGAAATTGGACTTATCAAGTAAAACGGCGTCTGGCAAATTCTCATCCAAGCTCTGTGGACGATTTAGCTTGCGATATTTTTATATTATTAAACTATTAATCTTAAGGAGCGAAAGGCAACTAGGCAAAAATGTGCCACACAATTTTTATATTTGCTGCCAATAAATATTTCTTTGCATAACCTAAAAAAAAATATATAATAGTTTTTATGGCATCTTGTTTACTTTGTTGCTTCTGTTATTCCATAATTAAATTGTGGGCTTGGCGATATAAGTATATAAATATTTAAATATTACAATTGTTGCTGTTTCTTGTTTACTTTTTAAAAGCTAAATTTGGTCAATAGAGTTGAGCTAATCTCATTCAAAAAGTTAAAAAAAAAACAAGACTAGAAAATAAATAATAGTAAAAAAAAACCGTTTTGAAAAAGGCGAAACCTGAGCAAAAATCAAAAGCGCATCAAAAAAAAAGATATATATATATATGTTAACAGTTATTCGACTATAGTTACAGTTAAAGTTTACAGCTGACAGTTTTACAGTTATAATTGGGCGTGGTTTCAGTGTGTGCACAACAAATTTGCATCAAAATGTTTGCATACTTTTCTTGTTCTTTTTTTAGCTTGTTTTGTTTTTTGTTTAGTTTTTTAACTTGAATTTTCATTTAAATGTTTCGTAATTAGTTAATTGCATGTGGTTTAGGTTTTGCTTTGTGTTCTCTTTAATAATATAATGAAACACTTTAAGTTGCCATAAAAATGTTGTTCATGTTGTTGTTGTTTATCTTCTTCTTGTTGCAGTTCATGATGTTGTTGTTGTTGTTGGTCCAAACACAATTAATAAATAGCTAGATTCTGTACTCATTGACTGGCTTGCTTTGTAAATAGTTGTAGTAAATATATATAGTTAATAGATACACGGGCTAGTTAACAATATCAACAAATGGGCGTGCCGACGCCTGCATTCTTAGTGTGTGTGTGTGTGTGTGTGTGTGTGTGTGTGTCGGTGTGTGTTTGTGTGTGTGCGTCTCGGCTATGAACTGAGCTGTGCTCATCAGCTCATATCTCTCTTTCTCTCTCTCCCTCTCTATTTGACACACTTTTTGTCTATATCATGCTGCCTCTCTTTATCTCTCTCTCTTTCGCTCTCTTTGTCCGTCTATTGTTCTCTCTTTCTACTCATGCCGCACACCACATATGGACAGGAACGTACTGAAATTGTGCAAACTGCACGCCGGCAACACCGTATACACTACATTTGCCATCTCCTGGCATTTGTGCCGGAAATCGTGCAACGCCTGCAACAACAGATCTGTCGGCGGTGCCGCATTCACCTGGTAGAAGAGCTTCAAATGTATCGCTGGCAATATGTTGGCGGCAGATGACGGTGGCTGCTGCTGCTGCTGGTGCTGATGCTGATCCCCGCCGCCTCCGGGCTGCTGCTGCAGTTGGGACATTGCCTCTTTGGGCGTGGCAGTGCTATGTGCTGCCTGCTCATCAGCCTCGCGCTGCAGCTGCTGCTGCTGCTGTTGCTGCCGCTTGGCCAGCGGATAATCCTTAAGCAGGCGATTCACAGTATAGGTGAGTATCTCGTCCAGATGCTCGGCGCTGAGGCTCTGCGCCAAGCGGCAATGATTGCCGAGCACATCGTCGCTCAGCTGCGTCAACTGGGTGGTCGACGAGGCCAAACCGGTGGCCACATAGCAAACAATTGCCGCACAATTGTTCTCATAGTTCCAGCGACGACGTATCGAGATGGTATAATCGCTCACCGAACAGCCCGTTTCCTCATCTACAAATTATACAATCAATTAATTATCGTAATCAAAACAATTGCATAAATTTTACAGCATTTTAGGGTATTAGAACTTGGTCAGAAAGGAGACATCTTCGACCCCTCTAGGAAGAATCGATCGGCAATAAAGTCTTTGCATAAAAGCACTCCGAAATCATATGTCTACGGGGGTACTTAGTCGTTGACATTGCAAAGATATACTTTATATCTTATTTCATATATAAACTGGACCTCAGGAACTTTATGTTTTGGTGCTGGTTCCCTACAACTAAAGTTCCCTTAATAAGGAAAGGTAAAGGCAAATATTCTGGCTGTGTGCGAACTATACGAGAGTCCATTAAGCTATTAGCTATCAAAAGCTATCGATGCGTTGAAAGAAACTTGATCTGCTCGAGCAACAGTCAAGTTACTAACAAGTCTCTAGCACTAAAAGAAGAAGAACCTGGCTATTGTTGCTGATCACGAATACATATACATTATCCTGCCGGAGTTGTCTCCTTCTGCCTGATACATGAGACGTCAATAGGACTTACAGTCGAAACGATCGTTATGGGTGTGTGCCCACACCTGCCATTCGACGAGCGCCTCGCGGGGCAGCGCTGGGAGCACAATATAGTCCATGATGGCGTTTGTGGTGCGACGCTCCCACTGGCGACGAGCCTCGCCAATGAATGCGGGATGGGTGACAAAGCAGATGCCATGGACGACATCGCGCAGCTGACCCTGGGCATTCATTGCCTTGGCAATGCGGCTGATGTGACGCAAGGTGAGCTTGCACTGGGGCCGGATGCCGCCCTCGATGATTGTCATGCTGCCCGGCACGAGTGCAATTTGGCCCGAGATGTAGGTGATGTCGCCAATCTGGAATGCGTAAGGGGGTACAATGTAAGCGACTGTGTGTGCGGATTATTGGCACCCAACCGCTCACCCGCGTTGACTGGCTGTAGGGGCCGATATTGGCGGGCGCCCAATGCGATATGCCCTGGACATGCATCGTGTTTCGCCGGCCATTGAGCAGCTGTTGCGTCTCCTCGCTATCATCGCCGCTGTGTATAGCCGGCGCATGGTAAGCAATGGCCTCCATAATTACATGACAATCATCCGGCAGCGGGCATTCAACACAAACGCGCGTGGGCGGATTATGAAAGCCAAACGATTGCAAATAGATGCTATTCAATGTCGGATACTCGGCTATGGAGCGCACATAGAGCGTGGTGAAGCACAAATCCTGTAGCTCATACCCATTGCTGGAGCAGAGCTCACGCAGCGTATGCAAGGCCTGATGCATGCCCTGCTCCATGTTGGCGGCGCAGCCTGAAAAACAAAAACAAATAGGGGATATGCGTTAGAGATGTGGACGAAGTGGAGTTGGTAGTTAATTGAGATTTAAGCTTAAGTGCACTGAGATTGGTTACCCTGTATGCCGGCCAGCCACATCCAGCCCTTGGCATTGATGGCCGCTTTGGCCTGATTGGCAAGTGGACGAAATTCACGTTCATATTTCATGGGACTGGGCGGCTGTGTATAGCCCGTTGGCATCGTCGCCGTCGCCGCATTATTGTTGCACTGCGTGGTGCTCAGCCCAAGCGAGGAGATGGCCAGCGACAGCGAGCCGCATACGGCGGCCGTGCTGCTGCCCAATGGATGGGAGCTGCCAAAGCCGCAACAGCTGTTTGCCTGCAATGCACCAGCTGTGGCACCCAATGCCAATGCCGATGCGGATGCCGATGCGGCTGTCCCTTGATTCGCATTGGCCAGCAGCAGCAGGGAGGCGCTGCCCGTCATACAGCTGGCCGTCGGTATGGGCTCGTCGACGCTGGCGCTCTTCGTTACAATGGGTATGGGCGAGGACGATGATGTGGCCAAATGTCTGCCAAATGAATTGCTGCGCGATATCAACTCATTCTGGCTAAGCGATTCGCGCATCCGCGTCTCCTTCTCAATCAGCTCCAACTCGGTTTCACTGAAATCCGGATCGCTCAGATCGCTGTATGTCGACTCATTGAGATCGCTTATATAATCGAGTGACTTCTTAACAAAGACCACATCACCGCCAGCATTTGGCTCCTTTGGCTGCAGCGTTAGCTTCGTGAAATTGATATACCCAACGGGGCATATCGGGTCGGCGCTGCTAATTATCGTCTGTATATCCTCGACGGAGATGCGCTGCTTGAACAGCGGACAGTCGAGCGTAAATGTCTCGTATTCACCACCCTCGCCGCACACATTCAGACCATACTTGTCGCGCATCTTCAGCAGATGGGTTTGCATCTCGCGCAACGATTTGCCCAAATGACGATCCGGCACCAGGCCCAAGGCAGCGACCTAAACGGAAAGCATATGCAATTAGATTGAATGCCGTGAAGCTATTCGATTGAGCACTCACCTTGATGATAATGGCATGCACCTGACAGTCGATCATCTCCTGCAGCAGTTCAGTCTGATCTCTCCTCCACAAATAGGCCAAGGATATCAGGTTGAGGCGGCTGCACACGTTCTCCACACGCACACGCTGATAGTCTGACAATATGGCACCAACAGCCACCGCGTCCACATTTAGTTCGTGCTGCAATTATGCGGATGCAACAGCAAATCGAATTCTTTATAAACAACATTGTCAAATTGCTCGAAGTAGTCGGAATACCAAATTTTGATAATATTGCCTCGGCTATGCTCGTAAATCTCTTTAGAAATGGATTTCCTTATGGAAAATTGCGTTTGCCTTTATCGCATAAATATTTGTTTTATGTCTCTTATCTACGACGAGCTCGCATAGCAAATAAATTAAATATTTATTGAGTTACTTTGCTTTTATCATTATATTTAAACTTTATTTTCGTTTTTTTTGTGAAACTACGAAAGACGCGGCCACATACCAAATTTCCGCCCAATAGATGGCATATTTCTCGAGTTAGGAACTTTAAAGACTTTTCAAATAACACAGAAATTTGGCCCCATATAGGCTCTATTTGTTGCCTTTATGCTGAATTAGGGGCCAATGCATGCACGGAGCAAATTTCAGCTTCATTTATCACAAACTTTCTCAGTTGGGATCCTTTTATGCTTTCGTTTTTTCCTTGTGCTATGCAAAATAAACGTCATGCTTCATCCAATCCAAGGATTATACGTAAAACCATCTACCACGAAGTCACATACAAATTTTCAGCACAAACCGTCAAGGAGATGCTGAGTTATGATCCTGGACCCCCTTTGGAAACAGGATTTACTTGGTATTCACATGCTCCGCGAAAGCTATCTGAGACGGTTTTGGGTACCATATTTACGGGGTTTTGACCCCCTTTGTTATTGGCTAACATCTTGCGATTTAAAGTGCTTTGTCATGGAGCGCGGTGCATCGATAATGCGCGCCGCTGGAGTCTAATCAAATACATTTTTCATAGCTCACGTGTTTGGCGGCATTCTTGATAAGATTGCACGATTTGGCATTGCGAAACTAATTTCCGCAATTGTATTATTTATATTTGACCTTGTTTTGGTTCGTTTTGTTTGCGGGCCCTTACCCGTTCAAGGACATTTTTACAGACAGTCAACAATCATAATTTGAAGTGCTTAGCAACTGCTGCCGAACTCGCAGATATCCTGTAAAAACTCGGACAATCGCTTGTGCACAAGTCTTAAGATTTGTGAGTTAAGTGAAATGAATATCTCCTTAATATATGCCGAAACCATGGGAAACTAACAGGCAGAAGGGCCGTTGAACTTGGAGAGTACAAGAATGAAAAGACTTCATAGATGATATATAAGGCATAGCATATCTATCATGTATATCAACTCTTGAACGTCCTTTATCGATATATCCTGTTATGCATATGCATATTATCGATACGCATCGATTTCGATAGATGCTAGATACACAAAACTTGGGTAATATTTCCTATTTTAGATGCCTAACCTCACTTTCTATATACATACATATATATATATATATATAAAACTAGCTGAAATGTGGGCACTTGACATCGATTTCGATAGATGCTAGATACACAAAACTTGGGTAATATTTCCTATCTTAGATGCCTAACCTCACTTTCTATATATATCTATATAAGGTATCTGGAATCTGGCCACTCGACGTAACGTTAGGATCAACTTATCTTCAAGTGTTCTCTTGCCTCTAAGTTTACAATTTTTCTTTTGTGATTAAGTTATTTTTATATTATTCCATTTGTTAAATTTAAAAAATTTGTGATTTTTGTTTTTTAATTTATTGTCTTTAGTTCAGTTTTGTTAATCATTTTCTTTTTGTCTTTTCAATTATTATTTCTATTGATTTATTTATTCGTTGATTTTTTTTTACTATATTTAAATAATTTCCTTCTGTTACTTGTTTTAATAGTTTATAAAATATTAAAGTTAGAATTTATAATTTATTTTTATGAAATATTTTCAAAATTATTTAGATATTTATTTACTTTATTTAACAGGCTTCTTTAATTGTTTATGTGAAATAAGTTTGGGCTTTTATTGTTATTTGCTTCGTTTTGGCTTATTTAAGTTCTTAATATTTAAATTTTGATTGTGCTTCAAGTTTTTTACTCTAACTTGTCTGAGCATATATGTATATTTAAACGTTTATGTTTTGGAGATAAAATAAAAAATTTGTCTTATTTTTAGGCACCTTTAAGACTGTTTTTCTGAGTGTCAGCTAAGTCAAGGCCAGACTCTGGGCTTCGACCAAGACCGAATAGTTGGTCAGGAGCAAGCCCAAAACTTTTGCTGGTACAGGGTATAAATGTGCACGTCAACGCTAGCGTCATTCGTCAGTTATTTAGCATCGATAATCGCTAATCTCTTGACTTTAATCTTTTCAATTCAAAAAGCAAGACAGACAGATAGACAGATAGACAGACAGACGTACAGACGTAGAGACATATCGACTAATTGTTATACCTTATGGGCTGCCACCTCACCTTGCACGTCTCCAGCAAACTGTAGAGATCCTCGACTTCATCATCATCGGTGGGCACATATTGCTTGCCGGTCTGTGTGCTCTTGCCCTTCGTCTCGCGGCGATACAGCGGCAGACCCATGGCGCTGGCTAGTATCTCGATGCCCATGTGGCCAACGGTTTGGTACATAAAGCTGTCCAGCTCATCTAGTGTTTGGGGCACAAACATGAGAATTATTAAGTAAATATGTGTATTGTGTGCGTATGTGCGAATTAAAGTTTCACCTCTGTCCTTGGGATGCAAATTGGCTAAGGCGACAATTTCGTGGCCCTCGGCGACGCACTGCATCATGTTGTAGCAGCTATCCTTGCCGCCACTTACCATTGCCACTACGCGCATTTTGATTAGCTGTATGTGTGTGTGTGTGTATGTTAAGGGGTTAAATGTATGAGTATGAGTATGAGTGTGTGTGCGTGTGGGTGTTATTTGGTTTTTGCTGCTCGGTTTAGGTGGAGTGTGCGCTCATTTGGTCTGTTTGTTGACTAGACTTGTTTACAATAAAGAACGTGGCGTCTTCTATTAACACAGAGCGGCTGTTATTGATGTTGTTGTAGTTGTTGCTGTTGTTTTTGTTGCTGTTATCTTGTCAACTGTAAAAAAGGCAGAGCATAAGGACAGTTCATTAGTGATGCGCCTATTGATGTTGTTGTTGTTGTTGTTGCTGTTGTTGTTGCTGTTGTTGTTGCTGTTGTTGCTGCTGTTGTTGTTCTTGCTGTTCTGTTAAAAGCTCTCTCAGGTGGCTGTAAAATCTAATTAAGTCACAACATAATATCAAACGCAAGTGTTGCCACTTAATGCACTTTGGCAGGCAGCGGGCTGCGACGACAACAGCAGCTGCCATCGATGTAAACACACATAAAACTCATCCGATTGATGTTTTTTTTTCCTTTTTAGCGTACGGACCAGGATGCTGTTACTTTGATTGTAATTGGCAAAAGTCGGCCAAGCTAAATGATTGCGCGAAGGTCACACACAAACACACACACGCCCACTAGCTTGCATACATATTGAAACGCATATGTAGAAATGTTCATTTTACACTAATACACACGAATGTCACACTCCTTTGATATATTACTGGCGTCGCTTGTCTCACTGCTGACCCAAATATAAAATTTTTCTGTGCTCTAGGCGTTTACATATACCAAAATTTTGATATTGTTTTAATATTTACCCGACCCGTTTCTGGCCGTGCGCGACTTAATGGAATTCGCACACTTGTGTATTATGTTATGCCCTAGAGGTGGGCGATAGTTTTGCACATATATGTACATAACAGCGATAATTCACAATTAAATATGCTTATAGGTAAGTTAAATAAGTTTCTTACTTTTAAATATGTTATTTAAAAAAAAAAAACCAATATCTTTTTATATTTATATGAAGCATGCCAAGAGATTACTTTGCCTATATTCTGTCAAACTTAATTATTGCTATTGTTTACATCGAATTCATTACATGGCACGTGCCGGTGAAAACACACTGGGTAAGCTTTTTGTAAATCACTTTGAAAAATCAGTTGCTAAATGTTTTGAATGGTGTTAAACATTAGCTGAAGTCACAGTATTGCACATCTCTAATGTAAGCTAGCCGTTATGCTAAACTGGTCGTAAATTTTAAGATTCAGCCAAATGGTTGTGTTAATATAGTCTAGTTAAATTACCACACCGATTTGCAACTGCTAAAAAGAGGCTCGTTTTTGAGCTCAAACTGCGCTGCCTAACTGCTTACGTGACGCATTTTTGCGCGTATGTTGCACTTTTTGCGCTTACGTGTCTGTTAATCGTTACGGCCATTTTAACTTTACGTTGTGTTTGCTACGTTTAACATTCTCATCTGATTTTGAAAAGAAACCAATAAATATTATCATATTGCAATTTTATCTTCAAAATTTAGCATAAAGCCCAATTCTTTCAAATATGTCTAAATTTTAAAGACTAAGAACATGTTGATGCAAACAAATGGAATAAAGCTATTGTTCAGATAGAGTTTGGTACCAGTGTTGACACACAATCGGAAGATAAAAGAACAACAAACAAGGAAAACCAAAACAAAAACAAAAATGAACAACATACCGCAAAGTAAACACTATAATTTAACACATTACCAACAGCGTTACAACTGGGATTGCGGAATATCCTGCATACTGATGATATTGTCCACCGCACAGCGTAAACAGTTTCTCAACAATTTCGAGACCGTCTGCAAGGAGGAGGGCTTCGGCGTTAGCACCTGGACAATTGACCTATGCTATCTTCTGCAGCGCTACAATGTGCGGCACGAGTACTTTACTCAAACACTCGGTATCGACCCTAGCTACAAGAAGCACATTTACTATACGCGAATAATTGACAAGGACGAGAAGCGGGTGATGCGTCGGTTCAGGGAAGCCAAGGCGCGTGGCCTCAGCGTCGAGAAACGAACAGTAGGTATGCCTGTAATCGTTTCGCATTTGGCGCACCATGGACCAATTATATTATTGACAAATGCCTCTCTGCTCATCTGCGAGATCTGCCGGAAAAAAATAAGTGAGAGATTTGGGTAGGTAGTCGTTATGTTACGCGATCTTAGTACTATGCACGAACACACACACACACTCACATACTCACACATAACATACTCACACACACACGCTGACACAATGAGGGGGAATTAGATAAATACAGCGACTCAAGGTCATGTCCATGGCCTAATAAATTCAACTTGCGATCACCTCACTCAGCTCTAATTCGTGGCGTTGCCACACTTGCACACACAATATCAGTTGCTCAATTACCATTACAGACAGCGCTCAAAATGGCACTGTTGCTGCTTATCGATAACATTTAGTTATTTAATCGAAAATCGGACTCGCAGAGCTTTTACCGCCATTTCAAACATTTAAAAGATGTCTAAGCTGTGTATTTGTGCATAGTTTTGATTGTATTTATTTTGTGTGGGCGTAGCCTCAATGTTTGCTTATTAACAAGTTATTTTTATCGTTTTTGATGTTTCTGATACGGCTGAAAACAAAAGTTATGCGGGACACTATGTGGTTCTCTGTGGCTATGATTTAACCACACGTAAACTATTTTATCACGATCCAGAAGTACGCGACGGTCGTAAGTCAACGAAATTTATTGATAATTCTTACAAGCACTTATTGCCAATTGATTCCAGACGTTTGCCGTTGTTTTTCTGGGGCTATGGACAACGCACGAGTTGCCTTTGGCACCGATCAGGACATCATATTTATTTATGAGAAGACGCTTCGCAAAAAGTAGATTTCAAGTGATAAGTGACGCCATGGCCGATGCAATAGTACCTGCCCAGCAGTTTCCAGAGTTGTTATTGTTATATGGAACTGCGCCTATGTGATATATTTATTAGGAATGGGATCTGATTGTGCTAGGCTGGGCCTCTCATCTGACAGCTGCGTTATCGCAGTTTTCACCACCTAACTAATAGTATCTATTTTTATTTTATATTAAAAATAACCTGCAATTTTTAAATTTTTTTTCGCTTTTTTTTTTTCTTGTATTTACTGTAAAATTGTAACCTTGTTAGATAAGTTTTTATGCATTTTATATGTGTGTATGCTTGAGTTTGTTATAATGTTTATGCTTTAGTTTAATAACAACAATATTGTTATTTAGTTATTTAGCTTAACAGTTGGTCCCCATTTAAAATCAACAACTATTTATATAAGATTAATGCGCTTGCAATACATTTTCAACTTGCCATAATCCCAAGTAAACCAAGACAAATATTTAAGAACTAGATTTGTTATACACATAGATCTTTTCTTTAATACCGAAATAATTATGTGTAATAAACATAAGAGCTCAATTTATAGACTATAGAGCCTATTTTTATAATATTTTGCATTATATTTATTATAAATATTTGCCAAAGATTACTTGATTTTATGGCCTTGCACATTCCAAGAACGCGTTTACATAGAAATATATATCTATATAGCATATATCAAAAAAATGGTTTATAAAAACTGTATTTTGAACTTTACTGTTTCTGCATCGACGGAATTTCCTTATTGTTGTCATAGTTGAGCTTTTTGGTTAGTAGCTGGAGCTTAATGTGTGGCGCCTCCACGGGCAATATGATCTCGCCCGCATCATTTGTATATTTGGCATACAGCTGCTCCGAGAATGGCTGAAAGCCTTGGGAGCACAATATCTTCTGGGAGAATATGCCGGTGGCATCGGCTTTAAGCAGGTGAAAGCCGGATTTGCGTGCCATCTGCTCGGCGCGTCGCACCAGCTCCTTGGCGATGCCCTGGCCCCGGAAGCGTGCGTCCACCGATAGGATGCGCACATCAAAGATGCGTTCCACACTGTAGCGTGCAAATAAATCCACCTGCAGGCTGTGCCCGTAGAGCAGCTCAAATATCTTCTTGTAATTGTCGTCCATGCTGTCCTTTAGTTTTTCCAATGCCTCTTCCGTATCGCCCGGACGCAGAACGCCGTTGAGTATGACACCAGCTATTTGGCCATAGGTGGCGCTGTCTTTGCGCCCATCGACGGCCATCAGGCTGAGCTGATCCTCCAGCGTTGCCAGACTGTGATGCTCCAGCTCAGCGTTGCCACCGCCATGCTGGCAGAGTCCAGCCGCACGATTCAAAGGCTCGTCAGCAAAGAAATTTCCGCGCAAGTGGTCAATCACTCGCTCGAAGTATTCTTCAGTAATTACTTTGTACTCCATTTCTACTATTTTTTTTTGTAATTTTATATCGGTTTTGGACGTTTTTATTAAGAAGCTGTGGGAAGCAAAAAGTTGGTTCAAAGATGAAGTAAAAGATGCTGGATTTAAAAAGAAACATAAAAGCTTTAATGTTCTGGATTTTAGCTTCCTGTCCACGGCTAAGAGCTTTAAAAAATATAAAATTAAAAATTAAAATTCCTCAAAACCTTACAAAGCTGCATGAAAAATGTATGCTATGTAAAAATTAATTGAACATATGTAGCATACTTATTGGGGAAATTTATGTTATAACACAATGAAATCTTTTACAATAAGTATAAATATTCTTTACAAATAATATTACTGTATTATCTTGTCAATGGAATTAATCTTTTGTTCAAAAACTTTTATTGAAAATCCTTCTTTTAATTGAATTCCCAACAAAGCTTTGCATAGACAAAGGTATTCATATGTACAGTGGTCGCTCGCTAAGTAAAACGCTTGAGTACTCGAAAATGTATAGCTAAAACGTCCTTTTGATGTAATGTAAGAAATTTAATTTAAACAAAAATAAACAATTTTCTATTCTCGCGGGTTATTTTTTCTAAAGAAATATATTCAAATTTCTTGCTGTTTCATTTCGCGATTGATCACTGTATTTAAGTGCGCATACTGCCTATAGACATGCACACACACATATACATACATACATGTAAGATGCCAGCTGCCAGCTACCAGCTGCCACTGGCATTTTTGCTTTCATAACATAATTAGAGAGAACGCTAAACTCTCACGCACACAGACGCATTCCAACACGCATACACTCTCTCAGACACACTTACTGCGCCTTTGTTGTTGTTTGCTGCTGCTGCTGCTGCTGCGATTACAATCGCATTATATTCAACATTTACGACGCCTAAGCGACAAAGTCCTGTTACATGCACACAACTCTTTCCCCCTCCCCCTACTCCAGCAAGCAAACTTTACGACTCTGACATCACCTGCACTGTATTGTGTATATTTACACTTTTTTTATTCTCACTTGGCTTTTGGTAGCTGTAAATCTCGGCAGATTTTTATTAATTATTTACTTACTGGCGTTTGGTGTAAGAGCTCTCAATTTGATTTTCTAATTCGCGGGAGCGACAAAAAAAATATGTAACCTACTTGCGGGCGCTGCAAAATGCGAACTGCGGCCCCAGCAGCAGCAGCATCCCAGCTGAGCTTCTGTTCCTGTGCGAGAAAAATATACGTGCCAGTGGCGTCTGTGCTGGGCGCTCGGCTCAACAAGTCGTTTATTGGCGACCCATGCTCCCCCCATACGGCGTACGTCTATGGCGTTAACTGTTAACTGCGAGCAGGATGCGTGCTTGCGTGCGTGCGTGCCTGTGCCTGTCGTGTGCGTGTGCGTGTATGTATGTGTGCGTGAGTCAGTGAGCGAGTCATTGCCTGCCCGTGACTTATGTGAAATGACAATAAGAATGCTGGAGAGAGCGCAAGTAAGAGAGAGGGACAGAGCTGCCTTTTGTTCTTGTCTCATTCCTGCTCCCACTCCTTCGCAAATACCACACAGAAATTTGACAGTTTTTTGCGGTAGCAGCAATAACGCCAACTGTTGATTCCCTCTGTTGAGTCTATGCATTCTTGTGTGTGTGTGTGTGTGTGTGTGTGACTGCCTCACGCAAATTACGGTTGTGTGTGTATGCGTGCGTGTATTTATATTATGTGAATACATACGAATTTTGACTTTTATATGACTTACTCAAGGACCTAAGCCCAAAGCGGTGTCACTTTCTTAGCAAATATTCGTGCCTTGATATTGAGCGATAAAAAGAGAACGCATTAACACAAAGCTGTTAAAATTAAAGCAATAACGGTTTAGTTTTAATAGCAGTTAAATTTGCATGAATCTTAATGATTCATCAACGAACATTTGCATTGCATGGCAGCAGCACAGTTATTTTATCTATTTGTACAATCCTTAGCAAGTAGATAAATTATCTAAATACATTAAAGTAACTGGAATGAATTGCGAAAGGAGCACGAACAAAGCGGTCAAACAGTTAAGGCGTTAACATATATTTTTCTTGGTATCGTATAACCAGCGTCTAATTCTAATTGATGTATATATGATATGTAGGCACGTACATATCTGTATGTAAATACGCATACAAATACACACACACACAACCACCCAAGCACACAACACTAACAAACAAAAAGAAACTTTAATAGTTTGCCAACTCAACACTTCTGAGAAAGCATGAAAACCTGCAGGACTTACTTGACTTCATGAGAATCGCATAGTAGGGCGTTTGACGTTTTAAAACGTTTCACTATGCAAGCACACACATACATACACGCACAAGAACACACAAGCACAAGCACACACACATAGCCAACACGATTTTCAACACATCCTTCACCAAAGGACTTACTTGAATTCTTGAGAATCGCATAGTAGGGTGTTTAACGTTTGATAACGTTTTAATATGCAGCGCAGCGGTACAAATTGTAAAAAAAATAGCAAAACATACATAACTTACGTACATAATTATCAAAACATAAGCTGATCGGATAATAACCAATATTATGTGCCATATTTGCGGGTCGAACTTTCCGAAACCCTGTCGTACCCTGCACCTTTAATCACATAAGTTAACTACAGTTACAAGTTCAGCTTCGTAGTTTCAACGGATCACCAATCAGTTAGTCAGGACAATATATATATATATAGATAAAGATATAGATATGTATTACACTAAATAATGTTTTAGTTTTATCAAAGTACCCTAAGTGACCTTGACATCTTTGAGAGAAAACGTTCCGGGATCCATTAGGGCATTACGTGGCCGCGGATTTGTGGGTTGACAACTTGGCTTGGCATCCAATACGTTATGGGACCCAACCACGCCCACAACCATTGTTGTTCGGCCCTGGCGTTGCGCGAGGCTGAGAGACCTCGGTAATTGTCAATCGCAGTGCAGTATTTATTATTTCAATAATTATTATCAACAACATCAGTGGGCCGTGGCCGTACTCAGCCAACTATATAAGGCGCACACGTGTACTTTAATTTTGTTTTTGTTTTTTTTCTTTATCGTTTTTTTATAAATGTTTTTGGGCACATGACGGCACAAGGCGCATATTCAAATTGCGTGACTCGGACCACCCCCGTGGCTCCCCAGCCAAAACTTTTTGCGGCCGTGCTCCATTGTCAGGTCATGACGAAACCCGATGACAATGGCAATGGATGAGGCAGCATGTGTTTTGGGCATTTGGCATTTCTCTTCTTTTGCTAAGTGCTGTGCGTATTGCTGTCAATCAGCATCAATTTAAATTTATTTCATCTAACGGCCAATGCAGCGATTTGGCAGCACTGGCCTAGAGATGTGCGTGAGTAGAGAAGAGTTGCCCCGGGGCTGTTCCCAAAAGCACGAAAAATATAGGCAAGATCAAAGCCCGATAAAGAATCCTGGAGCTATTGGAAGGGATCTGAATATGTCAGCTAATACCAAGGCTATCTCCTATTGAGATAACAATAGGGACGGGACGGACGAAAGTCAAGCCGAGCTTTGAACTAAACTAAAATGCTCTCTTTCCCTTTGTGTACAGTGTAGAATGGGATCAGGTTTTGCTTTAGCTATCAAGCTGAACATTTCGCGTTGAAATCAATTCAAATTCAAATTTCGTCTCAACAGATATGCTCGATCTATTCAATTGAAATGTGCCGTGTTTGATCGGTACTCACGCGCTCATCTCTAGTTGGCAGCTGCTGAGGAAACAGCTGAGCGCCCGGACCAACGGTCGCGCTTCACTTTTATCCATACGTCATTTTGGACGTAGGCGTTGACGTTGACGTTGACGTCGACGTCGACGCCGATGTTGACGTTGACGTCGGGCGAGCGTTGCGCTATTTGCCGTTTGTCCCATTTGGCTGTCGTGTGTTTTGCTTTGCGGTTCTCGTTCTTGGTCTCGGTGCTCGTCCGTTTATTTTTGTATATTTGTCGCATATATATTTTTGGTTAATATTTTGTTGTTCTTATTTATAGTTTACAGTTTGGGCATTGTTATTGTTGTTGTCCTTGTTGTTGACAAGAATTCTGACCGAAACTTGTCAACAGCTGGTCAAAGAAGCAACAGCGAAAACCTAACTGTAATTGTAGCTGTAACGATAACGATAACGGTAACGGTAAACTGTCTGCTCTTAGTTTGAAATTATGGCTGCCAAAGATCGTCTGCCCATATTTCCGTCCCGCGGGTGAGTACACCCACACACACACACTCACACACACACTCCCAAGAGATGCTGCAAGCTATGAATTTCTTGCGCAGAGCACAAACTTTGATGAAATCGCGTCTGGCGGGCGCCACAAAGGGCCATGGCCTACTTAAGAAGAAGGCCGACGCTCTGCAGATGCGTTTTCGCCTAATTCTGGGCAAGATCATTGAGGTAGGCAGCGACGCCGACAGCCGCGTCACCAGTCACCGCAGTCGACAATTTGAAACTCTCTCAGTTATTGCCCATAGACGAAGACGCTGATGGGTCAGGTGATGAAGGAGGCGGCCTTCTCGCTGGCCGAGGTCAAGTTCACCACGGGCGACATCAATCAGATTGTGCTGCAGAATGTGACCAAGGCGCAGATCAAGATACGAACCAAAAAGGATAATGTGGCGGGCGTAACGCTGCCGCTCTTCGAGCCTTACCAGGATGGCGTCGATACCTACGAGCTGGCCGGGCTGGCGCGTGGCGGCCAGCAGTTGGCCAAGCTGAAGAAGAACTACCAGAGCGCTGTCCGGCTGCTCGTCGAGCTGGCCTCGCTGCAGACGTCCTTTGTCACGCTGGACGATGTCATCAAGGTGACCAACAGGCGTGTCAACGCCATTGAGCACGGTTCGTTATCGTATCCTACCTATATTTATATCGTATTCCATCTAATCGAATATCGTATATGTTTATCGTATGTCTATGCCCTCTGCACAGTGATTATACCGCGCATCAATCGCACCATTGAGTACATCATCAGTGAGCTGGACGAGCTGGAGCGCGAGGAGTTCTATCGCCTCAAGAAGATACAGGACAAGAAGCGCGAGGCCCGCAAATCGGCGGATCGGGCTCGCGAGGAGCTCCGCCGCCAGGGCTACAACGTGCTCTGCAGCGAGGAGGCGCAGAGTATACTGGAAAACGAGGGCGACGAGGATCTGCTCTTCTAGACGGATCGCTCACAAGCTCAACAAACAGCGAAATCTTACGATGCTTTACCCGCCCCACACACACACACCTACACACCTATACACACACACACACACACACACACACCTACACACACTACCTCATCTGCAGATTGTGACGCCTTCTTCGAGTCGTTATTCAATTTCGTTCACATTGTGGTCCAATTTGTTCTGGTTCTGGTTCAGCTACTGGTTCGTTATTGTTGTTGTTATTGTATTGTTGTAGTTGTTGTTGTTGTATGCAGCTAATGAAATTATGTACACGTATTTAACAATGTATTTGTATTATTGTTATTGTTATTATTATTATTATTATGATCGTTATTGTGTGCGCCTTTTGTGTGTTTCTCTTTAATTTGCTGAATTTCGTTTTCAATTTTTTTTAATTGTGCGCTGAAAAAATAAACGCCATTTGATGGCCCCCCATTGGCATCTGTCTCATTAAGTGGGAAATTTGCATTCCAGCGTCATCGATAGCCCCTTGCCCCCCTCCTCCTCTTCCCGCCGCCCTAACATTCCACACTTGGCCTCAACCCATGGCCGGCACGCGTCGTTCCATAAGCCGCAGCGCAGGGCTATAAAAAGCGAGGGTGCTTTAGTCGACTATGCGATACCCTGTAGTCAATCAAGCTTCCAACTGTGCTTGCCTCTTTTGCAATCAATGCTGCAACTGTGCTCTGCCCTTAGCTCCATATTATGGGATTTACCTTCCTTAGCTTCCTTGGCTTCAGCGTGATCCCATTTCCATTACCTAACTGAAAGTTTGGGTATAGAAAAAGGACCTCCAGCTCTTGATATCACCAAGTTATGCAGGTATCCAAGTATTCTTTTATCTGTTTATACTAAACGAGAAGCTGCTTACCAAATTGCATGCAGCTAGCTCTTCTAATCTTCGAGTAAGGCCAAAAAAGCGATGCCTCATCATCGATTCTTATCGATATAATGATAACGGGATGTGATATCGAAGAGGAAGAGGAAACTTTCTGCTTATGGTCTAGGCTAGCCTATCTAGTTAGCAAGGAGTCTTCCTCGCCCACACAGACAGACATGTCTGTAGACTTTCCTCCTTAGCTTTCCTCCTTGGCTGTTACATGCATTGGCACAGAAACAATATACCCCTTTTAGGCGTTACAGGGTATAAATGCGATGTATATCAAGGAAACCTGCGGCATAGATTAACTTTCAATTGGGTTCTTGATCTCGTTGTGGTTGCTCGAGCTTTGCAACCATCTGAGTTAATAATAGGCGAGACATACATTCATTTATTTTACACACATATAAAATCATCGTGTTTATTCACACATACATATACATATACCATAGATTTGCTTAAACACGTAATAGTTTGCCATTGACCACGGTTTTTGTTGTTTTTGTTTTTGAAGAATGTTTTTTCTCACAGTTTTCTCGCTGTTCTAGTTCATTTTTTTTTTGTTGACATTTTTGTGTTTTGTGTTTTCCTTTAAATTCGGCTTGTTTTTTTTTTTAGTTTGGTTTTTTAAGCGACAAATATGCACGAAGCGTTTGATCTACGACTAAACCTACAAAAAAAAAATATTGGGATTCTTTCCCTGCCCATGTAAATGGTTCTCAAGTTGAAGAGTTCAAATGGATTACATCTATGAGAATATTCTAATGTTTTTTTGTTTTTTTTGTTTTAATATTTTCTTTTTATATATATTGTATACCAAGTACTTAGACTTTTTTGTACATTTTGTACTTTTTAAATATGTTTTTTCTTTTCATTTTCTTTTAAATTTTTTTTATTTGATCTGGTTCCAAAAAAACACGTTTAATGAACCAGTCAAAAGCTCTTGCGCAAAGTCGAAGCTTTTTTGCGGAACTTTCAGAACTTTCCCTTTTTGGCCCAAGCCCATAAGTATGAGAACAACTTTTGTCTTATACTTTGTTCAACGATGTTCGTAGCTATCGCATCTATATCTCCCAGGCGAATCGGATTCTTATCCCCCAGAAAAGCTCATGCTAGTGGGTAAGCTCTATCCGATTGGGAGTGCCATAAAGATTATATGTGAAACCCTTTGCTTTTTATAAGAACCCGTTGCTTTTAGCTGGAAGTAAAGCTCAGACTGATCATATTGATCATATCGATTCCCGGGTTGATTACTTTATAATATCTTCATTGGTTCATCGATTCGAGTTCCGCGCATTTGGAATTGTTCCATTCATGTGTTGCTTTTCAGCAGTGGAGTTACTTTTCAACACTGGAGTTGCTTTTCAACACTGGAACAACATTTTCTTCAGGTAGCTTGGTATACCGTTAATTTGCATATAATGTGACGTCATGGGAGTATGTCATTGTACTCTAAGCATATATATAAATATGTATGTAGCTATGTTTCTTGTATACGAATAATATGAATATGTATATAGATATCGATATATATATATATATATATGTATAGATTGAGTACTTTGACGACTTATATATTATAAAAAAAAAATTCTTTTCTCTTCCGAATAAACACTGCACATACACATACATATGTATATAATTCGAGGAGGAAAAAAACGCGACGCGTCGCATCGCCTTCGATTCGCTTTTAACATCTTTTCATTCATCAATTTTGGGATTAATATAATGCTGCTTTTTTCAGCTATATGTGTATGTATGTGCATATATATGTATATATATATATATATATATTTATGTATATGTATGTATATATGTATATAAAAAAAAATGTTATTTATCTATTTGTAAAAGTGCACACGTTTCAGTTACATAAGTTGAGTTTTTTTTTCGAGTACAGCTGCGCGCCTAAAAGCTAAGCCAAGCCGTACACAAAGAGAAGGAGAGAGAGCGCAATAGAGGGAGCGAGAGAGGGAGAAAGAGATAGTGGCAGAGGGAGTGTGTGAGAGAGGGACAGAGCGTGTTTGAGCGGGAGGTGCTCGCGTTAAGCTTTAGGCGTTTCATGTTTCTTGTAATATTGCTGCTGCTGCAGCTGATGCGGCGACTGCGGCTGCGGCTGCGGCTATTCTGCTTGTTGTTGTTGTTGCGGCCGCGACTGCAGTAGCTGGTGTTGTAGCTGCTGCTGTTACTACTGCTGTTGTTGTTGTTGTTGTTGTCGTGGGTATAGCTGTGGTCGTTGGCAACTGTGACGTCATAAATATCTGCTGAGACACTTGAGCGTTAGGAATCACACATTTGTTCTGCAAATGATACAAAAAGAAAGACGGCAAAGGCACAGAGAGAGAGAGAGAGAGGGAGAGATGGGGAGAGAAAGAGAGAAAAGGTAGAGAGAGAGAGAGAGAGAGAGAGAGAGGGAGCGGGAGGGAGAGGGAGAGAGTAGATAAAAAGCAGCGCAAATACAACAAATTTGCAAACGAAAAGAGAGTGAGAGAGAGTTAGAGAGAGAGAGGGAGAAAGAGAGAGAGAGGGGGGGGGGGGAAACGCAAACAGACATTAACTTTGATAGCTTTTGTTATACTCGTTTTCTTTCACTTTAGTGAATATTAATAACATAATTGAATCTTGTGCGTTTGTTGCAAACAAAGCGCTGCAAAAGAACTCGGTGATCAGATTAATTAGAAGCAAAAATAGTTGCGATAGAATAAATTGATTATAATAAATAATAATATGTTTTAATCATATTGGCATCTTATGCCTTTTAAGGCCAATTTTATAGTGTGACCGAATTTGAAAAAAAACTAGCGCAAAAACAGACAAGATTATGGTCCTACTATTTCAAATACCTCCATTTTCAGATTCTGTAAAGTACACTTAACTTTCGCAAAGCATGTCTAGTGATTGTGCGACTAGCAGATACCCTGTAGATACTCATCTACTCTCACATATTCTGTTCTCAACTGTCAATAGAAACTTAAGCTCAGGGTTGATACGAATTTCCTCATACACCCCCTGCTCTATACCATAGATATATTCTCAGGTAACTTTGTGTTGATTTTGAGAAAGATTAGATTATAGCCGTGCATAACTTTCGACTAGCAGATACCCTGTACGCATTTGAAACTGGGTAGATGCTCATCGACTCCCACATTCTCTGTTCTCTACTGTCAATAGAAACTCAAGCACGGAGTTAATACGGATTTCCTCATACATCCCCTGTTCTCTACCTGTAAAACTTCCGGCGAGTAGATACCCTGTAGCCACATAAAAATGACTAGAAACGCACTTCCTACTGCATTTTTTGTTCTCTACTTGGAATATAATGAGCTCACGCAACTTTGTGTTGATTTCGAGGAATATAAGATGATGAACCTGCATAATTTCCGACTTGCAGATACCCTGTACACACCTGAAATTGGCCAGATACGCCTCTTCTCCTATACTCCCTGGTAAAATTATTTATGTTATGTTTCCTTATTTACAAGAACCTAACTAAAACTTCTGGAATGGGGTTAAATAAATTTGTATAAAATATAAGTAAATAAAAAATAAAATAAATAAAAAGTGTATTTTTTCGATAATTAAATTATTATATTCGGTCACACTGATTTTAAAGTAAATGTTTCTCGTTTTCTTGTGTTTTTTTTTTTGTTGTTTAAATCAAGTATTTACGAATGTTGTTTGAATTGACATGCTGCCATAGTTCCCAGGCATAGGTCTTGCTGGAATAAGAAACGTGTGAGAACCATGCTAAAATCTATTGTTTTGCGGATTCTTAGAGACTGACTAGGGTCCGTTAGTATATGTTGATACGATAGACAGGAAATTAGTTGGGGTCACAATTGGCGGTGTGGAGCGGATGTAAGAAGAAGATGTAATGTGTAACAAATGTGTACTCTAAATTACAAAATTCGTTTACAGTGAACTATCGCTAGATCGGTTTTAACACTACGTAAGCGGCAGCAGCAGCAAAAAACAATAAACAATCAACAAATCCGTAATAAGCGTGTGTTTCTTAGCCTAGCTCAGAGGCTTGTGTATGGCATAGAGATGGGCGCGTGTTGCAAATTTTGCTGAGGCCAGACACGAGCACGAGCACGAGCACGAAACGCGAAACGCGAAACACGATTCAACAATACGAAACACGAATTTGTCCTATAAAAATGAAATTCACAAAAAAAAATACATTGTATATATATGTATAATCGATATGAACTGTTCTGATTATATGATATAAATTTGAGCACGCGCGCGACACGCTAAACACGACTTTTGAGAACGTGTAAGATTGATATTCAAGCACGAATGCCTGCGGCGTGTGCGTGTCGGCATCAGAAAAAAACACGACATGCGCCCAGCTCTGGTAAATTAGGACTAAAAAGCTACAATTGTTTGTGGGTTAGGGGGCGGGGGCTGTTTGTGCAATTGGGCATAGAATAGTTGGAAAAGTAAGACTACAGTTGGTGTATCACTAGGCGCTCTAGAGCTCTAATAGAACTAAGGATCTACGGGGGGAGTACGAATACGGGCTAGGTCTATTTGGCTATAACTAAATTGGCCTAATGCTCTGACAACTCAAATACAACTGACTCGGGTGGTACGGACGACGCTGGCGGTACTCTCAGTACCTTTTGGCCGCGAAAGCACAGGCCGAACATCCAGTTGTTGTTGCGGCCAGTTGTCGATGCCCCATCCTCCGTGCTCCGTATGCGCTGGCCCACGGCCAAGCCGCCGGCCGGCTCATCCTTAGTCTTCAATATGCCGCGGATATGTCCACTGTCAGTGGAGGCTCGGTTGTTGTTGTTGCGCCTTGGGGTGAATCTGTGGATCTGCGGCTCAGTGCTAATGACAATGGTCACGCTGCTAGCCTTGCGTGAGTTCACACGCTTTGTGGACTGCGATGGCCTGCTATTTATGTTTACGGGTAGAAGAAAGCAAAACTTTTAGAGTGCACTCAAAAGAAGAAAATATATGTGTATATATATTCGCCAAATGTAAGAGATTATAGATATAATGAAACTCAAGCGAGAAAGTAAGAATATCTTCGGCATGCCGAAGATTTAAGACCCTTTCCCATTTGCAGATATGCGAGAAATGTGAAGCTCGCAAATGCTGAGCTTGACGAATAATGCCTCCTGCAGAACAGAATCATCTTTCGACCGATTCTTCAGAGAGATTCTAGAGTATATAGAAGGAGCTGTGCAAAGTCTTAAGACGACAGACAGAGGGACTTAGATCAACTCGGCTTTGGATGTTGATCCAGAATATACTTTATACTTTTTGGGTTCGTTTCATGACAAACTTATGAAACCCTCTGCAAGGTTGCAAAGGGCCTAAGGCAAGATTTTGATTTCTTCAGTGTGTGCCTACCGTTTGCCTGGTTGGTGAGTCTCGCCTGGTTTCAGCTGTGGGTCGGTGTCAGGTGCGGTATTGTAGGCGCCCGAATACATGGAGGGGCGCTTGGGCGCCCATTCCGGATGGCCACGCACGGACAACCACACGGCGATGCTCTTCAACATGACAGCGCGCACCTGGGCAAGGAGGAGGAGGAGAAGTTAAAATAGGCTCAGGCTGGAGCAGGAGATCAACTCACCTCGCCGTTAAGGAAACAATAGATGAGCGCTATGAAGAAGCCCTGAAAGGATGTCAGAAAGTGGGTCACATAGCTCCAGATGGCAAATTTCCAGGCGGTCTTCAGAGCCGGCACCAGATGCAACAAGTTGGTAATGCCCAAAAGTGGGAGGAGGACGATTGCGGCCCGCACCGCCTTGCGCGTCTGCTCGATTTCGCTGGCCTGGCTCTGACGTAGCTTCATGACCAGAACCCGTATGATGTTCACCAGGAAGAAGAAGTTCAGCTGTCGGCCAGAAGGTTAGCGGTATGCCCAAAGCGACATTTCGGTTGCGTTCGATGCACTCACCATGATAACCGTGAGACGTGGCCCCTCCAGGATCCAGTAGTAGGGTGTCAGATTGTAGTTCCAGAGGCAATCGCCCAGCGAGGTGTCCATAAATATTGCCGTGCACTGCACCCAGACGAAGGTCATCAGCACGGGCATGCCCCAGCCGAGCAGCGAGAAGAATACGAGCGGAAAGTTACCCTGGAATACCGCGACGGTGATCATATTGTGCAAATAGAGACCCTCAATGAACATCCACATGAACATGGCGGTGCGTGCGTACTCCAACAGCACGTAGGATGCCTCACATAGGTAGGGCTGCAATCGATAAATGTCCTTCATTTAACTGAGATCCAGGATATTACTATGGTTATCAACTTTTTATCCTGACTGACTGACAGATTGCTGCACGTTAAGACGGGATTTCGTGGAATTTCACCCGCAAGTGTGGAATATTGGCGGAAAAGGTCAGCATCCGCTTTAGGTTCTTTTTGAAAGAGAGTTGTTTCACACTTTTCGTAAATCCATGCAATCCAATCACTTTCAAGAATCTTATTGAAAATTCATTTCAGACATGTTTCGTTTCGGTGGAAAGTGCGATTCAAAGAAGTCTTCCAAGAAGTCTTGGAGTTTTGGAAATTTCACCCGCAACAGTGGAAAATGGGCGGAAACTTTTTTCTTTACCCTCCGATCGGTCTCGAACGTGCCACGGGCAAGGCCGGGTATACCCGTCAGTATATATATGTTATATATGTATGTCTAACTGGCAATAGCAAATGCCCTTAAGCTAGGGTCAACCTTGTACTCACCGTATTCTCGATAACCGATAGACTTGTGTTGTTGGCCGAGTCCGATTTGCCACGCCGAAATTGGTCTAGGTAGAGGGTCAGACGCACAATCACCTGCAGGACCATGGCGACAAATAGATTCTTGTGTATTTTGGTGCGATTGTTGCGCAGCGATCGAAAGGCGCAAAAGATCATCAGGGATATGATCAGGGCGAACAGGGACAGGCACAGCCCAATGATTTCCAGGGTGCGTGTACGTTGGGCTATGTCCATGTAGAGCTGCAGTGGAAAAATGTTTGTTAGGTGATCGGAAAAACTAAACATTCTCCTGCTTACGTTCACATCCTTGATTTCCTGCATCAGCCTGATCACCTCCGGCTTGTAGCAGGGTCCATAGTCGGTCCAGCCGGCGGGCTTCTGTTCAGTCGAATTGGGTCGATTAGCCCAATGACCATCTAGCTCGCACTTCCGATTGGCAAACTCTGTTTAAGCGAAACACAATACCAGCAATTACATTTTCTGTGCACCTTTTCTTCACCTTTTGTTTAACGATGGGTCAATCAAACAAGTTAATAAGCAACTGGCAGCTGAGGGCAAACGACTAGCTAAACATACTCTAGCTAAGTAATTGGTAGGTTTCTGATCAAAACGAAGCTGCAAACTGCAAACGTTATTTACATATTTTCATTTATCATAAACTGAGCGGAAAGCAAGCTTAACTTGAGTTGAGCCTGGCTCAAAGCAAAGGATATCAATGAGAACAAGGCTGCAAATCGCATTCGAACCGTTCCGGTTTAAGCTCGAAGTGAACCTTGTGAACCAAACCAACGAGAATAAGTTCATTTCGGTTTGTGTTTTGTAGCCCTGGTTTAGCTATTTTTGTGCACGCTTCTCTCAACTAAATTGTTGTCGTAGTATTTTCTTTTTGGGTCAGGCAAGCAAGCGCTTAAATGAATGTACCTCACGTTCTAGCAAACGATGCGTGCATTTATTGGTGGACCTGGCACGGCTGGAGTTCATTGTATTGAGGCTGTCGCGTCCTTCAAATCACGTTCAATTTGGTTCACATTGGTCTCACCTGTTGTCCTGCTTTCTACCCCGCACTCGGCGAGTTGAGTTGAGAGAAGTGTGGCCATGATAAGTTGTTAAACCGAACTCTGAGACGGGCTCTTAAGGGATGGGAATGGTAAATGAGTCTGCAACAAAACGTAGGAAGAACTGTGAGAAACAGAGAAACTTTCAGAGAATGTTTTGAGAAATTGAAAACTTTGTTTAAGTTCCAATATATTCAACGGAATGTACAGGGTATTCGCCAGTCGAGCGTTCAGCCGAACCTTGTTTTTTTCTTCTTTGCTTTTGCTATTTGCTTTAATCAAACAGCAACCCGATGTTAGCGTCGATGTCAACGTTAACGTAAGCGTCAACGTTGTCAATGACAGCTTCGGTCTAACTGTAATTATGTCAATCGAAACGAGCTTTTTGCAAGTGCCTCCCCCCTCACACACACACACACACACACACACACACACAGTCCGCACCTAACGGTGTCGTGTGTACAGTTATGCAGCTGTATGTAATACCCATCAGAGTATTGAGGTCAGGTCAAATTATGACTGGTTGCTTATTAAATATTAAGCATTTGATATATTCACCTGTAACATGAGGCCCAGCGGGGCGAGGGGGATGGCGGGGGTCGGGGTAAAGGAAGCTACCAATTACATGGGTTAATGCATTGGTAACAACTCAAGAAGAGTTGCCAATGAGCTAATGTGCTGCTCATTATCAATAAAGTCTGTCGTTCTTTCTGCAAAAGCGACTGTCAAAAAACTGGACAGAGCCCAAATCCACAAGCAGGTAGCTTAGCTGACTTCAACGCTATGTCCACATGCGACTGACAGATACTCTATACCTGAGCTTAACTTCTCTTTGCTTCGCATCCCTTGGTAACTTCGGACTCTGTTGTCCGATCTTAATGAAATTTTCAGGGCTTCAATATGGCAGGCAAAAGTATACATGTTTCCAAGCACAAGGCTCTAGCTTCAAGCATTCGATTTTTTTCAATTCCCAGCTGAAGGGGGACAGTTATTAAGAAAGTGAAATGTGCTCGGGCCACATACAAAATATGTTGCGACTAGCTCAGATAGTCTTCCAGTTATGCTCACAATTCTCATTTTAAAGGATATACAGAAGAAGCCTTTGCTAATTGAAGACAATTTTGAGCAAATTATAGGCAAATAATAGGGTATAGTTATGGCTGTGCGCCGGCTAACGTAGGCCCACGCCCAGCTCGTATTGTCCTGTCCCAGTTGGACATTAAATAATTAAGCAAGGGATTTCAATTGCATTCGATTGGCCGGCATGTTCCATGGAATTGTACAGTTAGGCCCAATTATGCAATAGATTGATGGCCCACTAAACTATCCATTTGGCTTCTTTTATTGCCCATTATGTCAAAATCTCAATGGACAACTACGTGACGTCCACGCACGGATGGCTTCATGCATTCCTGAGCAGTCCACTCAGCTCGTTGGCCTCACCTATTCCTGTGTCCCGTGCAAAACTTAATCCCACGGCTCTGCGTGCTACTCAACATTTCTCTGAACTAAAGCGATAGTTCATGTGGGTTTCGGGCTATTCCACCCGCAAGCGTGGAATACGGGCGAAAAACGTTAGCATGAAACTTTTTTACTATCCGATTGGTCTTATACATATAAACATACATACACAGGACAACAATAAA
This sequence comes from Drosophila kanekoi, assembly GCA_037075305.1. Lineage (NCBI taxonomy): Eukaryota > Metazoa > Arthropoda > Insecta > Diptera > Drosophilidae > Drosophila > Drosophila kanekoi. The sequence goes on from JBAMCE010000451.1 coordinate 12,520,317, forward strand.
AAGGACTACACTATGCGACTGCTAAGCATGAAGAACTGCAGAGCCTGGAGAGAATTCCCTGCTAAGCGTGGATTTCGAATTCCACCCGCAAATGTGGAAATTGAATGGCAAACGTTTGTAGCAGACTTTTGTTTATCATCTAAGCGATATCAAAGACAATATCATTTATATATGAGTTAACTTTTTCGGTTCAAGCTAGCATATATACATGTATAATTCATAAGTCGCAGGGATCGAAGCACTATAGCCCAATGCTGTCATAGGATATATGAAAATATTTTATTTGAAGAGTTATGAAGAGGTATGAATCAGAGCTATGAACGGAAGAATCAAAGAACTATATAATATAGATAACATAGGAAAGATCGCACTATTTATTGCTTTAAAGAAATGTTGACTTCAAACTGAAACTTGGCATTACTTTGATTCACCATGCTCCTGATATATAGTCTTCTCCAACTCAAATACCTTTATCTTATAGCTGTAAGCACTCTACCCAGATCTGGAATGTCTTGTTAGATCTAAGGAACACAATCTATTGAGATCTCGTAAGGGTATTTGGACATCGCCGTGCCAAGGCAGTCACTTGTTCATCTCTTTTATAATATTCATAATTGTTAGGGCAACTGAGATTCGTGGTGATTTGTTTGTTCGCCTTTTTTTTTACTTACTGCGCGTATCGACGCCGTGATAGCCGGCCGGGCAATGCATGTGGGCGGTGGCGCCGGCCGGAGTTGGTGGCCAGCACAGGAGCGAGTCCCAGGTCCAGTTGCAATAGATGACTAAGCGAGAGACAGAGAGAAAGTTAGAGAGTGTGAGTGAGAGGGACTGATGCGGCTAGTTGATGGATGTGTGCTAGCCGGTGACAGTCGCTAATTAAACAATAAATCGAGCACAAGGATACGTGGCGATGCCGCATGTGGCATGTGGCATGCGTGGCAAATGAGGTGAATGCAACTGTTGCATAAAACATGTTAACCCAGTTACCTTTCGCGAAAATCTCCGCCCCAAGCCACCCAGTAGACTTTAATAAAATCACAGCTAACTCTTTCTCTCTCGCTCTCCCTCTATATTATGTTAAATAAATAAATATATATATAAATATATATATACATAAAGCTATTGCAGCTTGGTTGAGTCCGTACTGCCAACAGCTGGCTGTGAGTCGGCTGGGCCAGCCGATGGCGAGGTCTTGGCGTCGGACTTGACATTGTCTTGCGGTGGACATGCTGCCGGCGAGTAGAGATTCGGCTCCTCGAAGAAATCGCCGCGCTTAGCTGGCTCCTGGTAAGTGGCCAATCTCTCCAGGAGCAGCTGGTGATTCTCCTCCGGCCTGCTGGGGCGTTGCACCTTTGTCTGGATGGACATCATGTAGCGTCCCTTCGCTATGCTGTTGACAACAATGTTCACGGCGAACTTCAGCATATTGGCACGAGTTTTGGTCGTAGTTTTTGATATTTGTTTGCTTTTCGCTTTCTTCGTCTCCCTTTGTCTCTTCTTCAGTCTATATATACATATATATATTTATATATATTCATATATATACACAATTAAAATACGTAAGCCTTCAATTCTCAGCGCTGAAAAATTTAGTTATGTTGAATTTGAAGTAATTTTGAATTTTGAGAGTCCAAGCGAAACGTGCTCAACATGAGAGAATTGCATGTTGACTGTTCTCTCAAGGCTTGCTGCTGAATTCAGATTGAAAGGTAGCATCAAGCATTTCGAAAGACCTATCGGTATCGATTTATCGATGTTATCGAATCTGTTTCAGCTGTCATTTAAAATACTTGTATCCTATTCCTGGCTTACCAATTGGCAAGTTGACTGATCGATAACTTATCGATTGGTATTTTGAGCATAGAGAGCATATAGATTAGGTTTATTTAACGTCGTCCCAAGCATTTCGATACAACTATCGATATCCTTTCGATTGTGTTTTTGTTGATTTATCACTGAGAGGGCTTTTCGTCATTCTTGTAGGCCTTGCGATAGTGTATCGATTGGCAATTGGAGATCATATCATTTTTGTACATTGCGTATATCAATAATTTACTTTTAATTTCAGATTTCACATTTTATATATCATAGCCATGCTTCCATTCACTTGCGTAAATTTATCGATTGTATATCGATTGGCAATCAGATTGGCATCAGAAATGAAAACAGAGTTACGCTTTTTCACATTTTCCTACATCTTCTTTTTCTTTCGATTGCTTTATCGATTGCTGCTGTATATGAACTAGATTTAGTTATAATTATCTTGCTTGCTTTATGTGATTTGCAACACTTAAAATAAGTGCTGCCCATTTAGTTGGACTTATCGATAAGGACTCGAAGTCATTTACTGTTTGATTAAATGGAAATTGACGTGTCTGCCTTATAGATTTTCATTTGAAATGGGTTTCGGCGAATCTAAATCTATATATATATACCTATTCACTGATGTGCTTGGAATTTAATGAGATGTAACATGCAGATGTTTTGGAGCTAGACCTGGAAGTGGGATTGGAACTGGGACTGGGACTGGGAGCACACGCACTCACCTGAAGTCGGTTGGGTATAGTTGGCAAACAGAGCCGAGCAGTTGTCATAGCTGTTGGCCGATGCGGTGTTAATTGATGTATTCCAGAATGTTGGGATGCTGGTGCTGGAAACCGGGTCCGTTACGGCCATGACCACATCCAGTCCGGCAGCTGTCACGACCGTTGGCTCAAAGCTTGTCAGCGCTGCTTGTGTCGTCGATGTGGTGCCAAATGTTGTCGATGTCATTGTCGATGTCATTGTGGTGCTCTGCTGCGTGCTGACTGTCCTGATGTCTGAAGGTGCCGCTATCGGCATGAACCTAACGTCTGGTGGCCGCCTTAAGAGCGAGTCTTGATGCTGCTAATGATGGTGGGTTGTGTGCTGCCAGTCTCGTAAATGCCAGCCAGCTGCATCATCTATCCTCAGCTGTGAAAGAGAACGAACATCGAGTGACAAGTTGCATTTCTTAAGTGCTATTGCTAAACATATTCATTAATCATTCCATTTATTTGAGCGCACGGTAATCAGGGCAATTAAAAATACGCAAAAGCAATGTCAGACTCAGACTCTTAAGCTTTAGCTTTCATCACGTTTTGAGCTTTTCTATTTAAGCTTTTATGTGCTTTCCAAGCTTTTACGCTAAAAAGCATTATCTGTTGCCTAATATTATTTGTTTATCTCAATCTCTGTTAAAGCTTTCAAAAGCTTTCCCAACTTTGTGTTGAGACAGCTTTTATTTAAACTAAAGCTATAATGAACTTTCAAGGAAACTTATCTCAGGTGCCTAAAGCCTTTATGTGTTTTCCAAGCAACTTATCGCAAAGCACCTTATTTCACATTGAGCACTAAAAGCACCTAAATACTCAACTCTCGAGTCTGAAGCTTTCATAAGTTTGGAATTAGCAGCTAATTTGTTTATTTAAGACAAAGTTATAACTGTGAGTCAGAGCAAAGTAAATAGTTGAAATTATTCAAATACTGTGAAAACTTAGGAATTCAACCTTGATTATCCTTGGTAGCCGAATTGGCAATACCCTAGCAAGTGTATCATGTAGGCTAGCATAAGCTACGCTATCGACTTGGCATGTATATTTAAGTATTCAAGTAAGCACATTTCAATCTTTTGATGACCTCACTCATTGCCAATTGAATTTAAATGGTTGACAAGCTTATGCCTTGATAAATAAACAAGGATCGGACTGTAAGAACTGAAGTTGATCAAGATTTCATGTCCGATGGTCTGGCTTTAGGGCATGAATAGCTAGATATAGACATAGAATACTTAGCTAGAATGTTTGTGAAGCTAGCTCGTCTACGGCTACAGGGTATCTGTTGGTCGTTCACTGCCGACTGGCGCACTCGCATTGAGCATGATTTGGCACGTTGTGTTCTATTGTTAGAGGCTCTTTGTTGCATGGGCTTAGTTTTAATTAAAATCAGGGCAAGGCAGGCAACGCATTCAGCTGGATGCAATAATTCAAAACCGCCTACCAACTATATGATAAATAAAAGTATGTATATGGATTCTACACACACACACACACACACAAACACACACACACACATATGCATATGTATAGAGTGTCTCGTTTGGCATTACATGCATTTTATTTGCACTGCGCTGGGCTGTCTTAACAGTTTAGTATTGTTTATTGTTGATTGCTGATTGTTTATTAATAAATAACTTTGGAATGCAATCGTTGGCGTATTTTTGTAATTCTTTCCATATTTATATAAATATATATATATATAGCTATATATAAACTGGGCAACGCACAAAGTCACTTTACGTTATTATCAACATCATCGTCGATTTATATCACGAGTCTTTTGTTGTTCCTTTTGTTGTTCTTTTTGTTGTTCTTTTTGTTGTTGTTTTTGTTGTTGTTGCTGTTGTTGGCCCCGCGACAAGGTCGTGCAACTAACTGCACTTTGCTGTACGTTGGCTTTGATTGGGCTTGGCACACATCCAACTTTCCCTCAGGCAAAGTCTGTGTAGACAATGTTGAGTGCAAATAGATATTTATTGTTTTATAGCTGTGTCAACTGTGAACTAAGCAATCTATTAGAAAACTATTTTCAGCTCAATCAATCATCAATCGCTTCCTAATGAGAGCATCAGCTCATTAAAATGACATTCGGCATTTGAGTTCTTTAACAGATTGTTGTGAACATTTTGAAACTAACAAAACTGCAAAGTTTGTTTTGGGAAATTGCGACTGGTTAATTAACCAACTGCCTGATTGATTGATTGATTGATTGAAGTAGAATGCACAGGCCACGCCGGGAGAGCGAGCCAGCTGATACTTTTACTAAAGCTATCTAAAGCTTCTCTTTTTGGATCGCATGTGAGTAAATGGAGTTGAACCAGCTTATTGCCGGTTCATTCATTCAAATCCAGCAGCTTGTCGCTTCAATCTTAAGTGTGATGTATAGGAAACTGAATGAATGTAGGCAATAGGGTCTTCGGAATATGAGCTTCTGTAGCTCTGCCTGGGCACAAACAATTTCGTTAACACTTGCATTATCAACATTATGCATTTCTGGCGAACGACGCCGGGTAATCTCTTTTAGTTTTCACCTAGTGAATCGTAGGAATATGAAATTCGCGCTGTCAGGTGATTTAAAGGGGCGCAACAGCTGCAAATGGCCTTGGCGTAGGCGCACTCTTCGGTTTTTCCCGCCCCGCACACCTGGTCAGGTGCACAGAGCACACGTTGACGGAGCGTCTCGTTTAACACACTCTGCTGGAGCTACTTTTATCGCTTACTTGGCCTAGAAGTCCGTGGGGCAACTAATTGCTGAGCAGATGGCGGCAACTAATGGGCAAAGGCATTTCACTGCAGAGAGAGAACGAGAGAGAGAGAGAGAGAGAGAGAGAGAGAGAGCGCGAGAGAGAGAGAGAGAGAGAATTTTGTGGCAGCATTTGGCCGAAATTGATGCACACACATTATTGTGCCCCGGGTCGGGGTTACGGCAAACTGGCTTGCATAAATGCCCAAATGCCGAGCAGTTATTTTTTTGTTATTTATTTTATATCTTTCTCTTTTTTTGCGATGGGCTTGAAAGTTACATACGCTGCGACAACTTGTGAAATTGAAATTCTTATGAAATTATGTACAAATATGCAAGTGTGTGCGTGTGTGTGTGTGTGTGTGTGCGTGTGTGTGTGTGTACTCAAAGGCATTTTGGGCGAGCAGCCAGCTAGCAACAACAACAGGCAGGAAGAATATGAAAAAAGGCACAATACCACCCCCTCAAGGAATATCCTGCTTAGCTTCATAAAGATATGTGTGCGAGTGTGTGTGTGTGTGTGTGTGTGTGTGTGTGTGTGTGTGCAGCATACCAGAGAGCTGTGCAGGACCATAAAGCAAAAGCTGAGTTTAAGATTGAGCTCAGCGCGTGCCGTTAGATGAAATGAAGCTCTGCCAAGTTAAAAGAAAAATCCCGTAAGCTTTTAAGCTCAACTTCAGCTCGTTGAACTAGTTTTGTGGCCATGGCACACGTTGGGCGCTATTTCAATTGAAGCAAACATCTAGGTTACAGGGTATCTTGTAGTCTTTTATCTTATTGTTGTTGTCGTGTTGTCACAAGCATGCCCGGCTGCTGCTTTACGTAAGCATGCTTGTGCATATACCTAGTCAAACGATATGTAGATAAGCTTTTCGTTTACTTTTCAGCAAATTGACACCAATTGTGTGTGTGTGTGTGTGTGTGAGTGTGTGTGTGAGTGTGTGTGCATGTGTGTGTGAGTGTGTGTGTGTCTCTGTTTGCTCTTGGTCAACGCACAGCTGCCATGTGGACAACACTTGATCGGCACAGCACGTCGTATGCTTAATATTTACTTACTCCCTAGTTCAACTAGGGCTTAACTTAGCTGAAAGCTGAACCATTTTATAAGCACAGCCGACTACGTTACATCAAATTGTTGTGGAATTTTCTCTTTAACTGAGTGATTGATTGATTGATTGACTGACAGATTGATTGACGGACTGATTTGTTGATTTTCACGTATTTCACGGTTTTCGCAAAATTCACTTCGCTTGGTGGAAAAAGTGGGCTAAAAACTTGGGAAGTCAAAGTTTCAGCTTTAAGCTCATTTCCATGGTTCCCTTTGGAAAGTCTTTCACACTGTTCGCATAATCCACTCCGTTTGGCATAAAATGGAATTCAAAACTTGGTCACATGTGGTTTCGGCACATGTTTCACGCTTTTCGCGAAATCCACTTCGCTTGGCTGCGCGTCAAAGGTTGTATGGATGTCTTCTCTATGCAGAAAGGGAGGGGTCGCTTTCTGCTGAAGAGGCACAGTACTCCTGCCGTAGAAGCCCTCTTGCAAGGCTCTTGTTAGACAAGCTTGTTGCCCAGATGACTTCTCCTGGACCAAGTAAAAGCTGGACATAGAGAGGACATTAGCGTGGAGAGAGTCGAGATGAAATTTGATTATGTGCAGTAGGTGCACCGTGAGTTAGGCGACCTGCAGTCGAAATTCAAGTCTAGTTTTTGCTCCCAAGGCTAGCGAGGGTTCATCCAAGGGATGCCTTTATGGACTCGGAGTAGTTGCAGGGCACAGCGAGATCTATCGCCAATTAATAGGGAACCTGAACCGCAGCTAGAAAGCTCAACCGCAGCAGTCCTTGAGGTTATCCTTTGTGCAGATATTGATATGGTGATTACTCGTCGAACTATTTTCGGTTTTAATTAATGGCTTGCAGCTTAGTTTGAATTATGGAAGAAACTTAAAACTGTGTAACCCAATGCGAGGCTCATTGATAATGCAGTTAGCAATTTGCAAGGCTAAACGCGCATATTAAACTAACGAGGGGCTAACGGGAATGGGGCGTGGCCGTTGCTATTGAACATAATTATAAAATGGGTTTTTCTCTTTCTTTTTTTTTTGTCTTTTTGCCTTATTGCATTTTGAGGCAAGTCTGTTGAAATCCACTCAGCAGCTCGTTTGCTCATTAACAAGGGCATTTGGGAGGGCGTCTGGGTTCGGGTTTTGGATTTATGACTGAACCAGCATTTTCTTTTTCGGTGAGCGCGGTGCTGATGGGGTGATGAGGGGCGCGGACGGGCTGCAAGTGGGTTGCAGCTTTGGGGCCCGGCGCGACCTTAAAAACTTTCGCACGATTTGACAATGGGGACGTGGCTGCGATGAGATTCGCAACTGCTTTGAATTGCGCCGAGAAGAGCGCCAGAGGGCAAACAATGTAGAGTAGGGCAAGTTGATGTTGCTCTCGCCCGAAACTAGTTGGCTTGGTTATAAATTGTTGAACAGCCAGCTCGCTACCAACATGACAAAGAATATATAAAAACTTTTGGAAATATTTACCTAAGCCAAGCGAAAGTTCGTTGATTCACGGCTACTCGAGTGCATCCCAATTTCTATTCTTAGATTGAACCCTAACGATATATGCATAACGATATCTGACTTCTCAAATGCCAGTTAGATGACCACAATGACGTGAAGTGACAAACAAGTTGGGAATTGCAAGAGCTTTTTTCTTGCCAACTAACTTGAAGTGCTCGTCTCCCACGTTGGGCGCCAAACTTAATCGAACACTTGGCTCGCACTCGCCTCACAGATTATCGAACAGGAAAAAAGAAATTCTCTCGAATCAATCAAAAAGTTTTTAATATTAATGCTGCTTGAGCTAAGAGCTGAAATCTCCCGCCTTTGCACAATGCTAAGCGGCTATTAAATCAATTTCTTAGAATTTGCTGGCAAATTAATAAGTATGCAAGCCATTATTCCTAATTGCTACAACATGCAGTTTGTTGGGCATTTTTACAGCTAAAGCCTAAAATATGTTGAGTATTCCATAATTAACATGTATAAAAACGAAAGCTGTCAAGGCTTTTCGGATCGAATGATGCATTGATTGATGACTAAATACTTTTCATTTGCCATTTTTTATTTGGAACTTACTTCAGTGTTGCATAGTGCACTTAGAGTGCATACATTCAATGCAACATTGACGCACACTGAAAACATAAAGTTTCTACCTAAATTAAACTAACACAAATGTCTTGGCCAGTGTTGCATAATAGGATAATGTAACATTTGATATATATGGCAATTGAACAGCCAAGTCCCGAATCTGGTTCATTTGGAACGTAGTGTTGGACAGTGCAAACCGAGTGAATACATTCAATGCAACATTGACGCACACTGAAAACGTAAAGTACCTAAATTAAACTAACACAATTGACTTGGCCAGTGTTGCATAACAGGATAATATAACATTTGATGTATAATTTATATGGCAATTGAACAGCCTAGTCCCGAATCTGCATCATTTGGAACATATGGCAGTGTTGGACAGTGCAAACAGAGTGCATACATTCAATGCAACATTGACGCACACTGAAAACATAAAGTTTCTACCTAAATTAAACTAACACAAATGTCTTGGCCAGTGTTGCATAACAGGATAATGTAACATTTGATGTATATGGCTATTGAACAGCCAAGTCCCGAATCTGGTTCATTTGGAACGTAGTGTTGGACAGTGCAAACAGAGTGCATACATTGAATGCAACAGTGACGCGCACTGAAAACGTAAAGTTTCTACCTTAATTAAACTAACACAAATGTCTTGGCCAGTGTTGCATAGCAGGATAATGTAACATTTGATGTATAATTTATATGGCAATTGAACAGCGTAGAGCCGAATCTGGTTTATTTGGAACATATGCCAGTGTTGGACACTGCAAACAGAGTGCATAGATTCTATGCAACATTGACGCACACTGAAAACATAAATTTAAATCGGGGTTTCTGTCACGTATTGGTGGATTATCATATTTTTTTGATGCGATTTACTCAAACTAACCCAATCATTTCGTCTAGTGTTGTGTAACGTACTCAATGCTTAAATTGCAATCAAGTGGCAATATTAAGGGCAAACCGCAAATTGCAACGCCTGCCCAGGCAGATGTTGCAGCCAGTGTAATATGCGAATTGAAGGGTTGGGCCTGGACTTGGAGCTGGCCGGATTCAAAGACAGAGACAGCACACAAAAATAGAGAAGTGTGGGAAAGCAAAAAGCAAATGGCCTAAGGGCGTGCAGTGCTGCATTTTCTATAGCTGACCAAATCTCAGCTCAGTTTTGTCCCAACAGCCGCACCCGCTAAGCTCACATTGTACATGGTTTTGTGTGCTGCCGTCTATGGGCGGGCGGGGTGGTGGGGTGGCTGCTGGAAGGGCATTAAGGAACCGCATTAAAATTAAATAAAAACCAATTCAAGGCAGCAGTTACATCACCTACTACAACTCGTGTTCCTATAGCAGTTCGCGTAGTGTTGAGTGGGTTGTTGTGGTCGGGCTGGGTTTCGGGTTTGGGGTTTGGGTATTTTCTTGCACCGCAGGACATTTGCCGCTTGGCTGGGCGGCTGCTGTTGCTGTGGATGCTTTTCTCAGACAAGTTGGCATTGAATTTTTGCTCGATTCGTAGTTATTCAGCTAAACTCAAGTTCAGTTCAGGTTTTGGTCTGTTGCATTGCATTAAAGCCCGTAAGCAGACAAAAGCCACAAAGGATACAAACGCAACTAGCAAGAAATCTCTATCTGCGCAGCTTAACTACCCTGTCAGATTTACTCGGAAGAGTAGTCAGTGCATCTCGTTTTGTTTTCTTCGCTTTTCTTTCATACTAGCCAAATGATATACTTGAACGGGGTTGAGTAGGTTTTACCCAGGTTCTGAAAAAACAAACGAGAAAGCTTGATTCATGAGCAAATATTCTAAGAAATTCAAATCGAGCGACTTGTTCACATAGAAACAAACAGAAGACTCGACTCGTTGAACCTGATCACGAATATGCTTATGTACGCATATATATATCCGAATGTAGAGACTACAAAGTAGAGTCTGCCCAGGGTATACAAGGGGGAATAGTTACAGGTCCGGAAAACTGTGTGAGTTGTTTCGCAGTCAATTGGCTCAGCGTGCCCCGCCCCCGTTGGCGACAACAAAAAAACAATAGGACCCAGAAAACACAACGAAAACAATAATAATAATAGTAATAATCCTAACAATAAGTGCTGCAGACAATGAACAACAGAGGGCGCCACATGCCGCGCCCTCGCTCAGGCATGCGATGCCGCCCTTCACAAGCCAAAAAACGTTTTTGACAGCTCATCAGGTTTTCTTTATTGTTGTCCTTGCACGTTCCTCTTTGTCTCCCTCCCTTTCTCTCTATCTCCCTCTCTATCTCTCTCTCTCTCTATCTCTCTCTCTCTCTCGCGCTCGCTCTCAGTCGCTGTGGAAGTGCGCATATCTGTTGCATCGCTCATAATAATGCCGTTGTTTAATTTGTCCGATTGACACTATAAATGAATAAACAGGTGAGCAAAGGCTGCCGCCTTTGATCAGCAGCTGACCGACTAGCGAATACCCTGTTTGTGGATTTCTTAATTGTGCCCCATAATATATGTTATTGCTTAATTATCCTATTTGGGCTAAACTTATGCCTTTTAAACTTTTCACTGTACTTTTACGCCCTTTTTCCGCTCGTGGCAAGATGAAATCTTCTATCGTGCAATTCCTGGCCTAAGCTAAGCTTCTGAAGCTTTTGAGAATTTCGATCAATGAGTTTGAGGCCGTTTGCATGGTTAACAAAATTCGTTTCGTATAATGCATTCCACTCATTTTTCACACTTGCGGCTGAATGAAACAAAGTATTTACTCAATTCACGCGCGCAGGCGGAATATGGGTGAAAATGAGGGGCAAGTTTAATGATATTTTGTATCTTTGTAAGATATTTAATGATCTATTGAAAGTTTCTATCTGAATTTATTTGAACTTTTCAATATTCGAACAAAGTGGAAACGCAGCTCGAGGGCACAACAAACAAGATGCGCACAGGCCAGGCACAGGGCAGCGAAAACAGAAAAACTGAAAAGCCCAGGCCAGAATGTATATATAGAGAAACAAAGCAAGGGCTGGCAAGGGGTTCGTGCGGTCGTGGCCCGTCCGACTGCCAATCGCAGCGGCAGCAGCCGGGGCAGCCGTAGCAGTGCCTGGCGCACGTTGCATGCTACTGGCCAGGATAATGGCTTCAGACCCAGACCTTGACAACGGGGCAAAATGCCAAAATAATTTCGTAACGCTCCTTTGGATGCCAGCTGTGTGGGCGACGCTGGTTGGGTGGATACGGAAGGGGAAAGGGGGGGTGCGGCTGTTGCCAGTTGCCTGCTGCGGCTCGTGATTAGAATTCGCAGCCGTTTCGTATGACAGGCAACGAGTTTTGTATTTTGGTCGCTTAGACAATATAATTGGACACAATTGTCCTGTATTATGTTCTGACATAAATTTTCTTACAAGCCTAGGGGGGGGTGTGGGTGTGTCCCGCCTCCCGCCACTAAATGCTGCCTCAAAACTGAAGCCTTTGGCAATTGCATAATGTCCATTCACACGTCTGCAGCAGCTGCCCCCGTCTTGACAATGAAAACTTGAGCTGTCGGCTCCGTGGTGGCTCCATGGGGGCACCATGGGTCCCCATGGGGGCTCCGAGGGGGAGAAGGAAAGGGCGGGGGCCGTCTGACAATTGTTATTAGCCTGTACAAGTGTTCGGGCAAAGAATAGGTTAAGTTGTATAAGCAAATATAGAGGAGGGCGAGCTCGCATTGTGCGGTGCAAGTCGAATTGTGTAAGCAGCCCATCAAAGAGGCAACAAATCAATTCAACTCAATTCCAAGTAAGAAACTGCACTGATGCTAAGCCCGCACATACAAAACACACGCAAACACACGCAAGCATACACACACGCTCCACAAACGTTGCTCTATGCGCTGCAGGTCCTTGAGCTGGCAAAAAGCGACCCAGCTTGAACCAGACTGACTGACTGGCCCAGCAAGAACTGCAACTGAGTAGCAACAGGAACAACCTGAATATACCCTGTATCTAGCAAGCATTCCAGCTGCCTTCGCTATACCCTACATACACACAGCAGTTGTGCATTCATCAATTCGTTTGGATTGTGCAGTCCGATCCTTGTGAGATTTTCAGCGCAATAATATGGCCAGTCCAAGGTGTGTGCATACTAAGGTGCAAGGTTGTATCTTGTACAAATCGATCCTTGAAAGTAGGTAGATATCTAGGCTTTGTTAGCGCTTAAAGTCTTCGAGTTAGGCGCGATAAACTGGAACTTTATATCGATTCTTATCGATTTCGTGGCAGTGCAGCAGGTTATCGAGATCTTAGGACAAACTGTCTCAGCGCGTCTTTCGAAATCTCAAGTCGCCAGCTCGTTAAGTTCTCGTGATCGATGAGGACTGACAGATCGATTGGCTGATGCCCATATACCCCATTCAGCCAGGGTATAACAACGTGCAGCGTGCAACAATTGATTTGCGCAACTTTTCGCAACTGACGCTGACGACGATGGCGACAAAGGCCAGCGGAAGTATTCGTAAATTGTTGCAAAAAAAAGCTACCTGATGGCGGCTTCAATAAAAAACCCATAAAAACTTGCTGCGGACCGGAAACGGACCGGAGCCGGGCAGTTATGGGGGGTGGGGGGGTCAGCTTCCACACATGTCAACGCTTATGCGCTATCAAGTAGCTGCAAAAGTTTGCAACTTGAGCTTGCAACGATTCGATTTATTGACCTCAGCTACTTATTTCTGTTAACAACTATTTATATCGCAACCAAAGTTATTCAAATCGATGCAAGTCGCGTAATCTCTGAAGGAATCTCATTTATATTGGAGCAAGAATCGTTAGAAAAACTATCTAGAATTAATTTGATAGCATGGCAAGGACGCATTTACCATTTTGAAGATGTTTGAATTCCTCGAAAGTAGCAGAATAATAGCTATAGCATACTAATTCATACTGACAAGGCATTTCTTGCATTACCCAACACTGGCGATGTGTTAAGTGTGACCATCTGTCACAGATGTTTGAGCAGCAGTCACAGCTGTGAAAGGTTTATTTTAAGCTTGAGAGCAAAGATGTGTAGCAAAGATATGTAGCAAACATATACTTGCGTATTGTAGAAACTATGCTTCTTGACAGCTAGTTGGCAGCTTTTTCTTTATAAATACACACACACACACACACTCACACAAAGAAAAACGCACACACACACACTCACACAAAGAAAAACGCACACACACACACTAACAACTGCTTCATAGCCAAATGCATTTCACATTGGTTGCATTTATGACATCCCATCAAATTGATGCGACTGGGTGTAATGTGTGCGTGTCTGTGTGTGTGTTTGTGTGTGTGTGTGTGTGTGCGTGTGTGTGCTTGTGTGTGCGTGTGCGTGTGTGTGTGTGTGTGTGTGTGTGTGTGTGTGTGTGTGTGTGTGTGTGTGTGTGTGTGTGTGTACATGTCTGTCGGAATGATTGCAATCAATGTGCATTCCATCAAGCATGAATAAGAAAACATTATTAAAGAAGTCAGAACGTTGCATTCGAGTGCGCCTGACTACAAAATACCCTGTACTTATAAGCAAATATCGTATACTATATTTAAAGGATCACGCTTAAATTAATTAAATTATATTATATGGCCCGATATGAACTACAAAATGCTTATAGATACAATTGTGTATTTACACAGAACTCCGTCCTCCGCCTGGAGTATCATATTGTATATTTAATGTTTGAAGTGCGTAAATCTCAAGGCTCTAGTTCTAAAATCTCCACTATTTTGAGGGGAATTGGAAGATCCTTAAAGAGTGAAAAATTCCCTTTCATATAAGCTGTGTATTCTATACGAGTGCATATATAGCAAGCTCTTGAGAAGCTAATTCTTTGAGTTTCAGCCAGTGTTGGAAAATCAAAGAAGAGTTTTGGAACAAAGCATAGACGCGCTGGGATCAATGAGGTCTATAAGATATGGACATGGATTGAAATTATGTGTCTACAGCTGCTGATTGAGATAAATAAGATATCAGCAAGTAATTTGCGTAATTACAGGGTATTATTCATAGTTGATGGCCGTGCCTTTCGGGCTTCAGAGCCAGCGGAAACTGAAGCGTAGTCAAATGGTTGGGCATAAGCCACAGCGAATAGCTTATTGTTTACCTGTTTGGGCTTAAGCTGTCAGCCGTGCAATTGCCGGGAGGGACGGAGTCGCCTCCCAGGGTTGCCAGGCCGCATGCCGCATGGCACATACAACTCTGACAGCGGCTGTCAAAAAGCGCAGCGCGAAAGGATTGCGATGGTAAAATTGTAATGAATTCGGGATTACCGATAAAAGGGATTACCACAAATGCATGTCGAATGTTGACTCTGTGTTCCGGTGAGTGGCAAGTGGCAAGTGGCAAGCGGCAAGTGGCATGTTGCATGTTCATTGTTTTCGGAACGCTGTGACTTATGCCTGGCACAGCCCACGGGATTTAAGCTGTCGTCTGGCTAAGCACTCGTCAGGGCGAGTGAATCGCCATTAATTGAACTCCAATTTGGTCAAAAAGGGGGGCGGGAGAGGGGCCACGAGCTGTCGGGCATGTCACATTTGACAGCATCAAATGCCGCGAGTGGCCCAAAAGCGATTGCTAAGCTTAAGCGGCTTACAACCAGCAAGTGTTTGCTTATGCCCCGTATATATAGGATATATATATATAGGTTTGTAATTTTTATAGATTTTTATTTTTGCTAAGCCGAAGCTTAACTCTTCAGCTTAGCTAGCTTAACAAATTTACTGTTAAATTATTTTAACTTTTTAATCGAATAATAATACAAATTTAATTGCTTGTGTGATTAATTTTTTTAATTTATTGCCAGCGCCATTTTGTTTCAGCTCCAAAAGCATTTTACAGCACTGACATTTAACGTTTTTGCTGTAAGTGCTTACAGATGGAATAAATATCGTAATTACCAACACTTGCCGTCAAGTGTTGATGTTTTCCTTAAATCGCTTTTCAATTGAAGTGTGGATAAATCAAAAGATTTTCTGTTTAAAGTGGAAAAAGCATGGAAATGAATTGCTTCATTGCATGCATTTCCTTAGCTGAGCCAAATGTTTATAGGCCATAAAAGCCCTTATCACAAATTGATTTGTCTACTTAAAACAATTGCATAATCAATCGGTGCTTATGGTCCGATTTTGTTAAAAGTTTCTGGACGCAAGGCCCTTCTTATAAGAATCTACATTCTTTTGCTTACAACTTTGGGGAAAGTAAAAAATGTCAGCTATTTGTAGTAGAATATTATGAATTGGGGCGGAGAGATGGGGAGATATATGTTAGATAGCGAAAACTTGTTTGGCTTATAGGTTTTTATATAAACATCCAACACATCCACTCAATTACTGGGTACTTCCTTCTGCCTTTTACATCAATTCCAGTTAATAATCTATTCAACGAAAGGCTTACAACTTTCTTTGAATCTATTTTTTATTCGTATAAGTGCATCTGATACGCATCGCGAGCGGCGCGTAATTGTTGTAATTGCCAGGCTGAGCACTGTCTACACACACACACACACACACGCACGCACACACACACACACACACACACACACACATCCACACACACACACACACACACACACACACACAGAGACACACACAGATACACACACACACAAACACACAGACACACACACACACACACACACTTACACACAGACGCACACACAGATACACACACACTCACACACACACACACACACACACACACACATATACATACTTATACACACACACACACACACACACACACACACACACACACACATCCAGACACACACACACACACACACACACACACACATCCAGACACACACACACACACACTTACACCCTCACACACACACACACACACACACACACACACACACACACACACACACACACACTCACACTTACACACACACACACACACACACACTTACACACACACACACACACACACACACACTTACACACGACCACACACACAAACTCACACAAACACTCACACTTACACACACACGTGCACACATTGATAACTTCGGCCACACTGTTGCACCTACTGCACCACTGCCAATACACAATTGCCCCTTCTGCCGCTTACTTTTGTCCTCTTGTTGGTATTTTGCATACATTTTCATATGAGTTGCACAAGCGGCTGCACAAGAAATGCCACTGCTAAGTGCCACCGCAGCCGGCTGCCCCCTACCCGCCTCCCTCTTAGTCTCTGGCTCGCGACTTTCACTCAGAATACGTTGGCATCCTCATCTCAATAAGCTGCACATTGGTGCTGCCTATGGCAAAAATTATAAGCAAAAATATTTGTTATATACGTCAGACGAAGGTTCGTTTGAAGTGCAATTCGAATTCAACGAGAAGCAGCTAATAAAATGCGTTTAAGATATACGTAGAAAACGAAATTAAAAGCTCGGCCAACTCTTAATCCCACTGTGATTGAGAGAAAGTTTTGCTGGTTGCATAGCCAAAGCTGCTTAATATTAAAGCTATCCAGAGGTTATCAACTGTTTTTAAAGCTTTGATAAAAACTGCAAAAGCTGATTAATTACAAAAGCTCATGAAGAATTTGTCACAGCTGTAAGCTTGAAATGCAACAAACTGAAGCCAAGCACGGGCAGTGAAGCTTAAACATTTAAGGCTTCAACACTTCAAGTGTTAAGGCTTCAAGCGCTCTAAAAGCTCTTGCCGTTAACGGGTTTGTTGTAAAGAACAGCAAGCTCAACTATGAAGATATGTCTATCGAGCTTAAAGCTTTCAGGAAGCTTTAAAGTGGTTTCGATCACTTGTTGCTTTCACACTTTCCCGCTTTCACTCGTAAACTATTCGCAAGCGTGTAAACACACATTTCGCTGACAGTCGCATACATTTTGAGCCACTGTTGGCTGCCAAACGGGTAAACGGGTAAACGGGCAAAGCGGCTTAACAGCTGTTTCTGTTTATGCTTCTTTTACCTCGTCCGTAAAGCAATGCCAAAGACGATGATAATCATGGCGATGATGATGACGATGATGTTGATGATGATCACAGCAATGCTGTTCATCATGATGTTTTTCTATTTCTCTTTTGTGCTGCATCAAAACAAAGTGAAAACCAGCGAAAGAGATAAACAAAGTGCGGAAGAAACACAAAAACAGATAAAAAAAAAAAACAGCAAAAAAAAGTGTAGCATACTTTGCAGCGCATCGCTGACCAAATCCAACGGGACAGGCACTTTTTGTGTGCATCCACCTAAGCCGCCGGCCCCGCCAACCCTCCTCGCACAATCGTCTGCCGGCATTTACGTGCTTATCTATTTTCTTGGTCTTTGTTTTGTTTGCCGTTCTAGTTGGCGCACATTTCGGCTTTTTATGCCCTCAAACGGGGTACTACAATGCTGTCAAGAAGTGTGCAACGCCCAGAAGCTTGCCTCTTATGGGCCCATTAGGTATATACATATATATTCCTGTTCAGTCGAGTCTTAATAGAGACAATTGTAGTGCATATCTCTACACTTATGAATCTCTCAGTTTCGAAAGCTATCTTGATAGAAGAAAGTTTTCCACACAAGAACCTACTTTACGACCGCTCGTTTCTATGGCAACTATATGGTATATTGGTTCGATCCGATCCGGATCCGGAGAGAGAGGAACTATACGAAGACAGACGGACAGTCGGACTTGGCTATAGCAACTCGGCTGTTCTTGCTGATCTCGAATATATATAATTTATGGGTTTGGAGATGCCTTCTTCATTTCATGACAAAATTATAATACCCTGTAGAATCAAAGAGAATAAAAGGGCGTACACAACTGTCTGCAAGGGTATTCAGATTTCGGCGTGCCGAATAAACACTTTTTTTCCCCTTTTTTTTATAATATATTTTTGGTCGGTTTTTCGCTTCCGTTTGCCCTGTTCGCTGTAGCATTTCATTATTTTTGTGCTCTCTCCCTCTCTCTCTCTCTGTCTCTCTCTCTCTCTCTCTCTCTCTGTGTGCGCTGGCGCTTATCTAGACTAACCGTAATTGGCAATGCAGCCAGCCAAAAGGCCATGGCAGTGTCTGCTGCTCATTTGGTGAGCATTAATTAAAATTTACATGCAGCTCATTACAATATATACAACCCCGCCCCTTCCCCACCCCACCCCACCCACTGGCCCACCCAGCCTTCGCATAAGCATAAAATAATGTAAAACAAACCGAAATCGAAGCACAGAAAGAACCACAACTCCGACGGGCTGGCCTGTTAGGCCCCCTTTGGCTTGTTGTCAATGTTGTTAGCCCCAATTAGACAGCTGCATCTCTCAACCCGCAGCCTGCCCTCCCCCTCCCCCCCTCACTCGCCTTGGGGGCCAGCTTCGGGCGTCTGTTTATTGCGAAATTGCTTCATTTCGTTTTGCATTGTCGAAAAATGGACAAATTAAAGGCTAAATCCAGGCTCGAATGCCTCATTAGATGCCATTTGCTTGGCAATTGAGTGCAGCACATGTGTATGGACTACCTGATACCCTGTACTACACTTTCAACTCACCCGGTAATACCCTTTACCTTAATCATGCTGACATAATTCTAAGACAAAAGCTGATTGCAAAAGTAAGTGTGCTCTAGTTGGGTATGCGCGACTAGGAGATACCCCAAGCTCTTTTGCGCAGAGGCTGTTCTTCTGATTCGTCTTTTATGCCTGGGAAATGGGAAATGAGTTTGTGCCAAGCTTCGGTGCTTATAGTCTGATCTATAATGCCAAAACTCAAAAGTTTACCTAGAAATTTGGACTGTTGTCTCTTCGGGGGAGAGCGGGGGACGTGCCTACGAGGGAAAGCCTACGATGGAGGTGCCTAGGAGGGAGGTACCTAATGGATAAGTACAATATTTTCGATGCTATACGAAAGTCGACTTCCAAAATTTGGTATATTTAGCTCTTATATGACCCGAGATAAGCTGAAAAAACAGTTTATCGTTATCGATCCTTATCGATTTCACGTTCTTGACGCTATCGATACTTATCGAATATGGAGAAAACGAAGCAAAAGAATTCCAGGTAAATGCCATAAAAACTAATAAATTAATGCTTTAATAACCTCAATCTGAGAGCACGTTTAAGCATTGACTTAACATGCCTTATTATTGCTCCTATTGCTCCTTATTCCTCAACAAGACGCTGGAGATGGCCTTGGCAGGGGATTGCCACAAGTAGCATTCAGCGACGTTGCAGCTGGATGCGAGCTACTTGACTATGTAGATGCAATTAAATGCCGTAAAAGGAGCATTCGGTTCCCAGAATTCATGCACGTTGGCTAATCTGCAATCGCGTTGGGCACAAAGCACGGAAAATCCTCAATTTGCTTATTAGTGGCACCTGCTATTTTCGATACCCTGCGACGACCAAGTGCGAGTCCATGAATTATATAAATTCTTGCTCAGAACATTCAACTCAGGCGAACTCGAACAGCTAAAGACTTGATAGTTGCATTGTATGCGTTCGTTTATCAAATGTAGAACAAGTTTATCTAATTATTAACGATATCTTTTCATAATATCGATAAAAATCTGTTTTGAATATAAGTTATTTGGGTATAACTCGGGAATTATAGGAGCTAGAGACATAAAAATTGGTGTGTTGTTTCTTTTTTAGTATACGAAGACCTAGAATATTTCACTTTTTGGATAAGTTTCCCCGAACAACCTGGAATTGAAACGAAACCTTGCGCTTTGGTATGCACACACATTTGAAGAATATAGTTGAGCCCTGCAACTATTTTGAAGCTCTTAAAGAGAACAACGAAGTTAGTTTAGATCCCATTTCCTTAAGTTTGAGCCTGCGGGTGGCCTGTGGCGGAACACATAGTAGAGCGTATCTACTAGTCGGTCACTTCCAGCTAGCGCCCACTTCTCTTTCTTGCTCGCTTGTTAGTTGAGAGCTGAGCTGTGAGAAGTGCCAGGTAACAGAAAGTGTTGCCATCCAGTTTGCAGTTGCGACTGAGGCTCGCTTGAAGGATGATGGAGATGTCGAGTGTTCAGGGGGAGGGGGGGTTGTCCCAACCTACAGGACGAGCTCTGAAAGCCTTGCTGCGAATAAAAACAGAACAACCAGATGAACTGGCAAAAGCTGCTTAATTTGATTGTGATTGCTGCCCGCAACGTTGTGCATATTGTTTAATGCCACAAGGACATTTATTACGCATACGCAGTGTGGCACAATTATGCGGGCGGCTTTTGGCTGCATTTAAGCGCGCGCCGCTCGCCTAAATCTATTTATAGTTGCGTAATCAAATTACAAAGAGAAAAAAAAAACACACATTTTAGTTGAATTAAATGTGTTATGTTCTGTGGGGCTGCGGTTGCCATCGAAACTGCAGCAAAAACAGCAGCAAAAACAACAACAACAACAACAACAACAACAACAGCAGCAGCAACAACAACAACAACAACAACAACAACAACAACAACAGCATTTGCTGTGCGAGATAAATGAGGCAGGCCAAAAAAAGAGATGCACGAACGGGTCGAGCTTGCCACAAAAATGAAAGCAAACCGAGCTGCTTTTCATGTATTTCAACTGTTGCGACTCTCGACACAGTTTTCCGTGATGTCATGATTTTTCAGCCTTTCCTCTTCGCACACTTATTTTGTTCGCATAATTTAACTCTCCTTTCTCCATATTTCACTTTTTTATCTCTCTCGCTCTCTCTCTCTCTCTATCTCTCTATCTCTATCTCTCTCTGTCTCTTTGTATCTGACTCCATGTTTCCCTTGCTCTATATTTGGAATTCCCTCTATCCTTTTTTTTTCATTTTCCTTCTTTTCTTTATCTTTTCTCTCTTTCTCTCTCTTACTCACTATCTATCTTCCTCTCTGTATCTTTCACTGTTCTCCTCTTTCGCTCTCTTTGTTTGACTCTCTTTCTTAATTCTCATTCTCTTACTCTTTTCTTTGTCGCTTTATTTCTCTTTTGTATGTCGCTTTATTACTCACTATCTCTCTCTCTCTCTCTCCCTCAGAGAGATATCTCTGTCTCCCTCTTCTTTCTATCTCTCCTGCTCTTAGTCTCTTTGCCTCTCCCAAAACTATAAGATCCATATACCCCAAGTCTTGTATTTAGATTCTCTTTAGGGCTGAAGAGATATTATGTTGCCATAGTTAAGCCCTGAAAAGTGCATTTAGATCGGACTACAAATACCGAAGTTGCCGAAGCACATTTCGAATGATGTGGCTAAGGCAAGAGGAAGCACAGCTGCTGCATAGACTGTGTGTATTTGTTTGTGTTTCTGTTTTTCAAAGAAGGAGAAGAAAGGACTTTCGCCCGGAGCACTCTTCACTGAGTGCTGTTTGGCTAACGTGAAATGTGCAAAGAAATTAATTGATATTCAAAATTTAATTTACTTTCATGTTTATCTTCCGGTTAGATTATGCCATTGACTTGTTTTCATTCGTCTCATGTTTACTTAATATTACTTATCTTGACTATCATATAAATTTCGCTTGCTTCTCCTTTCAACAGACCGCAATTAATCCGTTCCCATTATTTGCTCGCATTTAAATGTATGTACATAAGACTTTATGGTATTGTTACATTATTGTTTATACTGTTTTCATCAACAATTCACACATTCTTACGCCGTGTTTCGACTGCATTTGTATACCCTGTACCCAGTAGAAATGCTTGTAGTAGGCAGGAGAGAGTATATAGGAAGGAGCAAGAGACCTGCTATGGAAAGCGCAGATCAAGTATTTTCACGAAATCAATCAAAATCGATTAAGATCTTAAATAGCCTGAAGTTCGCTTAGCAGCTGTCGCCTTAAGGGCAAGCTCTGAAGAAAATCTGATCTGTGTATTGAAACTTCCATTAAGATCATACAAAATGCACCCAAGTTGTTTAAGATTGCGTGTTCCTTGCTGTGGAGCACATGTAAGAAGAAGCACAGCTTCGCCTCATATACAAGCATAAGACCAGGTTCGAATACATCGCAGCGCTGGGCACAGTGCATCTTCCAGTCGAGCATGCCCGACTGCAGCGTTTTTTATTTGTTTTCACATGCTGTTGGCCTATTAATCAGCAGTCGCTTTCACTTTTGCTTTTTACTTATTTGCGCATATTATAAAAATACATATATCAAGATCAAGGTCATGTAGCGCACACACCCAACACCACCCTCACACACACACACACACACACCACACACGGCACACACACTTATAAGTAGAGCAAGTGATGCATGTAAATGCGGCCCAGTGACAACAGCAGCTGCTGCAGCTTCATATGCAAATTATTGTCTTCAGCGGCCTTTCTGTCCCCTTTAATGCATGTATGTAGACCATTAAGAGTGCATGTGTGTGTGTGTGTGAGTTAGTGGGTGCAAGCGTGTGTGTGTGTGTGTGTATTCCACAAGTAAGCACACACAACCACACACAGGGCCACAATTGAGCTGCAGCCACAGGCAGGCTCATCTCTGAATCTCCCTCCAATGCTGATTAACAACCGAGCCCAGGCCCAAGCTCAAGTCCAAGCAGGCTCTCTAAGTATGCTGCACAGTGGGCTGTAAATGCTTGAAAATATGACAATATATACAATCATATATATGTATGTATATGTGAATACTTTTGTTCATCAAACCTTTGACCATTAAACCTCAGAAATGCTCACAAAGATCTCTAAGAATGCGTCTGAAGATGGTAAACATAAAAGTTCAATATTTTAAGACGAATTTCCACAATTGTGCGTGGAATTAACAAAACCGCTGAAACACGTCTTCATTCAAGTTCTTATGTGGGGCTTGGAAAATAAGTTAGAAGCAAGAATTCAAAGTTTCCTAAAGCCGTTTTTCGGGATATTTCCGCAGTTGCGAGTGGAATTTCCAGAAAACCCGTTGTAGTGTGAAACGTCATCACATAAGGTACAGTTTGAGCAGTGAGTTGATCACCAATCGGTCATTTAGTCAATCAGTCAATCAGTCATTCAATCAGTCAATCATGTCTATTATATTTATATTTTTATTACACATTAAGTAGCCTTATCTAGTGCTTGGGCACATGTCAATTGCAAGGCTTACAAGTTTAGAACAATTGACAAATTTCTTTTCCGATTTCATGTTATTTCCAACCAGTGTGCAGCAACTCAGTGGGACGAGTTAGCATGCGCTCCACAACACTGGCAGCACTGGCCACTGGGTATAACATTTCATTGCCGCATTGTTAAAGCGCCTACGCTCTATATCAGAACTATGGATCACAAGCCACAATTTCCCCTCTCTCTCTCTCTCTCTCTCTCAAAAAGGAAAGAGAGAAAAAAACCATTTGCGCTTACAACAATAAGCAGCACCTTCTCTCTGTCTACCTCTGCCGGGGCCATTGTTTTTTATCTGTGTGTGTGTGTGTATGTTTTGGTCGCCGGATTCACAATGCAACAGTTTTGGCCCATCCGTGAGAGGCTGGCCAAACAAAGGCCCAGCCATAATAACAAACAATAAAACATTATATGAAAAATGGGCAACCTCTCGGCGGCGCCTCCTCCCCCCTCGCGTCCGCCGTGGTCAACAGCATTTTCCAGTGCGTCTGCTGGCTCTTAGCGTTGTCTGAGATTTTGCATGGACTTCAGAGCGCCTTTGTCTTGTGGCCAAACTGCAGGCACAGCACAAACTGTGTGTTCCGCCCCCTCCCCCATTCGCGATTCATGACGCCCAAGCATTTGCCTTCCATTGTTTCTTGTGGGCCGCACAGGGCGCCAAGCTGCGCCCCAATTTTACTGATTAGCCAACAAGTCAACTTGAACTTTCAAACCTGTTAAGCCATGCCCACATTGAGCATACATGTGTGCTTATGCTGAATCTCCAGGGTCCATTGGCTCTGGGCAAAGACTGGCTTTCTCTAAGGTCAGCCTCCTAATTTCGGCCCAATTTGGCAGTAGCTTTTCCTTAATGACCTCTTAAAAGGTTGCACAGTTGTGGCAACGCCAGGCAGGCAGGCAGCTTGACAGTTTCAATTAAAAACTTATCACTCGCAACACTGGAACTCACTTTGCTCCCCGAAATACTTAGCAGATTGTCAAGCAAAACACAACTGACGCATCTGGCAACACTTGACGGGCAACGCTTTTAGGGCTGCATCGGAACTGGAAATTTTTGACACAACAAATGCATTAATATAGAGGTCACATCGGATGCAGCTGCATCTGCATTTCGAGCTGGCATACAACAGTTTTGGGTACAGCTGAACGACAGGAGCTAGAGAAGGACTTTGATGGGCACGCTTGTAATTGGCAATCTATTCGTGGAAATACTTAAGCACTTGATTGCATCTGGCAACAATTTTAGGCAGAGAAGAGAACAACTATTACGGCTGGCAACACTTTAATGAGGATCGGATCAAACGCATCTGGCAACCCTATTCTGAGTGCAGGAGAGAGAAAGAAAGGAAAGAGGGGGGGAAAGAGAGATAGAGAGAGAAAGAGAGAGAGAAAGAGAGAGAGAAAAGAGGAAGACAGAGAGAGAGAGTTAGGAAAGTGATGAATGACGGAGAGCTACAAGTTTTGTTTGTTATTTGCATTGCATCCTGACGGACTCTTAAAAAAACTTATTTCAAGCTCAAATTGTGCTTATTTTAAGACCAAAGTCTGCTTAATTGAAAAGTATATTTAGGTTACTTTCAACTGCAAAATAAGGAACGCATGAGTCCAGCCAAGCTCTTCATTCAAAGTTCTTACAACGAGCTGAGTCAGGCTTAAAATCATGTCAAAACAACTTGATTTAAGTTAAATCAATATTTTTGCCTTGATTTCTAGCTCAATTGCTGAGGCATTTTCACTCAGTGCATTCTTTAACTGGCTTCCACAGCACTTGCCACGTGCATTTCGATTGGGAATGTGCAAAAACCAATGGGAAAATTGTTGGCAAGTTTTTCCTGATCTGAAAAGTGTTTAACTGTAAATGGGCAGCTAACGGTAACTGCGCCAGGTAACTGTAAGGCTTACGCTCTATTTGCGAAAAGCGTTCGATTGCAAACTTTTTAATTATGATATTTTTTTGTTCGCATTGGCAATGTGTGGCCAAGTCTTTGGGCTCTGGCGCTTGGCCATCAAATGGCCAACTTATTGAGAGGATGGCGGGGGGAGAGAGGGGGGGGATTGGCGCGTCCTTGTGACTGAGTTGTTGGCTAGTCGCGAATCTCTGTTGCACTCTTTGCTCTGCGCCAGATTTGTTGTGCTTTTTGGTTTTATTTGTATTTTTCTCATTTTATGCATTTCTCATCTCTAACCCCTTTGCGACTAAGCCTAAGCCTAGCCATCATATCTCACGCCCTGGGGGCGGCGGGCCCATCAAAATTGGCGGCTGACCTTGCGCGTTGCTTTATTAAAAACAGGAAATCTGCACAAATGCAAGCTTTGCCCCTTTACGTTATGCAAAGTGTGCCCTGAATGGGGGCGTGGCGTGGTTGGTCAGCTACTTCAAAAGGGACGTCCATGGCGTTTTTTTTCTGTCTTTCTTCCTTTTTTGTATTTTGTTTGGTGCCCGGTCTGTCCCAAAGGGGCAAGCGCCACTCGTCAATTTAAATATTTTGCCCGGATTGCATTCGAGCTGTGCGCGAGTTGGGCGATGTTTACGTAAAAGCTACTCGTTGTGAGTACGTTGTGAGTAGCTGGTTAGACCAGAAGTGAATGACTCTTATGTAAATAGATTGGATTTCATGCATTCAAATGCAACGAGTGGCAGAGAACAATACATGCCGGCTACTCGCTGCCAATTAACAAATGGCCACTCGTTGCAATTATGTGTAAGTAGCGAGTTGTCGTAACGAGCAGCAGAGCGCGAGTAGAGTGTACGAATTTCCTTCAGAATGTCAAATAGATTAGAAAATTCAAATAATAATGTAAAAGAGTGTTGAGCTACTCGTCCAGTAGTGCAAGGTAAGTAGCGAGAGCAAAAGGCAGGATTGATTAAAGCAGAGAGTGAGAGGGAACGTGTAAAGTGTTCAAATGCGATTAGCAAACGCCCATAGAAAGTCATATATGTAAGTGTGCCGAGTGTGTTGTCGTAAAAGTAAAGTAGCGAGTAGCGAGTAACGAGTGTTAACAATGAGAATGTTTTAAGGGAACAATTAACGAGAAGACTAGCGGAAATCTTAAATAACTTAAATATTTATATACAACATTTATGATGGACGCAAAGTAGCGAGTGACGAGTGTCAACGATGCGAGTATTTCAAACTAACGAGTAGGGGACTCGCCACATGGCGATGAGTCTCAAAGTTAAATCATTGAACAATTCTTGTACAAAGACTAAGTATATAAAATGTAACTAATGTAGCGAGAGACGAAAGTTATCGTTATGAGGGTCCTATAGTAACGAGTACAGAGCAGAGCTTAAATATTTTATATAATGCTTATGCAAATACCTATATAACTTAGCTATAAATATAAGTCTTTCATGTCTGGCTTTGAGGGTTTGCTTTTTATTGTTTGTTTTTGCACAGCCCTTTGCCTGGTCGACAATTAATTAACTTTCTGCGCCCTGCAGCGGCCGGGAAATGTTCACAAATTGCATTAAATAAACATAAGTGAATGCTTTCAAATGCTGCTTAAATGTTGCTTAGGTCAGTTAAAAAAGAGGCGAGACGCAGGAGAAGGCGCAGGCGAAATGCCTGTTAATATTTATAGTTGTTATTTGTTTATTTTGGCATTTTATTTTGACACGCTTTGCTGGCAAAAGGGAATTGCTTATGAGTAGCTGCAGTTGGTGTCGGCAAAGCCCTAAATCAAAAGCCGGCGGGGCATGTGGCAAGTGGCAAGCAGCAAGTGGCAAGTGGCACGCTGCAGCCAACAGCTGGCAGCTGTCAAATGGTAAATGCAAATTTTCGACACGTCAAGTGAAATTAGCGGCTTGTGCGGCGCAACGAATGCATCGATGGCAATGCCCTCAGCCAAGCTGCCGCATGTTGCACCTTAAAACAGGTTCTGCCTCAGCCTAAGCCCCAGTCTCAGCTTCAGCTTCAGCCCCAGTCTCAGCCTCAGCCTCAGCCTCAGCCCCAGTCGCAGCTTCAGCTTCAGCTTCAGCTGCTGTTGCCCAAAAATGCAGTTAAGGTCGCCGACACGGCTGCCACCTTGCCAAGGTCTGACTTTTTGGCCGGCATTTTGTCAAAGTTTTGCAGTTTTTCAGTTTTCCAGTTTTGCCGGCAACAGCGGCGACTGCAGCAGGCAGCAATCAAAAATATCAAGCATACGCCGCGTTGTAACAAAAGGAGCTGCCACAGGAAACACCGAAACATCGCGTTGCGCTGCACCGCAAGACTGCACAGTGGTTCGGGTTCGTTCTTATTCCAGGCACATTTATTACACATACATACACATATACTTTTATGCTCATAGATATGTTATATGACAGCTCATATAATAATAAGAAGAATTATAATCGTAATCATAATAATAATAACAATTCTTATAACGAATAATTATAAAACATTTTGTCCACAGATGTTTGACAGCTGTGTACCACTGTGCGGTGCCTAATGAAGTTCTTTTCGAGCCACTTGCGCTTAACTGCATAACAATGAATTAATTACGAGAATGTGCCAAAACTTGAAGTCTATTAAGAACCCAAAATGATGGCTTATTATGCAATTTGATGAATTTCTTTAAGCCAATGAGCGACAAGTTTCAAGTTAGAAATGTTGTGTTTGTGTGTGTGTGTGTGTGTGTGTGTGTGTGTGTGTGTGTGTGTGTGTGTGTGTGTGTGTGTGTGTGTGTGTGTGTGTGTGTGTGTGTGTGTGTGTGTGTGTGTGTGTGTGTGTGTGCCCGTGTTCTTCTAGTGCATTATTATCTTATGATATTTACAATTATTGTAAAGCTCTAAGGCTCTTTAAACTAAGCAAGATATAAGGCACACGTCTAAGAAACTTTCTAAGTTCCTTTCGTTATTATATTCTTGCGATATGAACTCTGTGCAAATGTATTTAACAGGCAGAACGAAGCGTTTTACATCCACAATGAACAGCTATATCTATATTTCTGATCAGTATGAAGCATCGAAGTCAGCTTTTGCAAGAGTTAAGGCTAGAGCTAGAGCTAGGGCTAGAGCTGGGCTAGAGCTAGGGCTAGAGCTAGGGCTAGAGTTAGGACTAGAGCTAGGGCTAGAGCTGGGTGAGACCTGGGGCTAGAGCTAGGACTAGAGCTAGGGCTAGAGCTGGGCTAGACCTGGGGCTAGAGCTAGGGCTAGAGTTAGAGCTAGAGCTAGAGCTAGGGCAGAGCTGGGCTAGACCTGGGGCTAGAGCTAGGGCTAGAGCTAGAGCTAGAGCTAGAGTTAGGGCAGAGCTGGGCTAGAGCAAGGGCTAGAGCCTGGGCTGGAGCTAGAGCTAGGGCTAGAGCTAGGGCTAGGGCAGAGCTAGGGCTAGAGCTAGTGCTAGAGCTAGGCCTAGAGCTAGGGCTAGAGCTACGGCTAGAGCTAGGGCTAGAGCTTGGGCTAGAGGTAGGGCTAGAGCTAGGGCTAGAGCTAGGGCTAAGTCCCAGACAGTTCGAGTTAATTTCTAAAATTTCTAGCTCCAGCCTGTTTACATGATATAGTTAAGTATTGAAGATTCAATTTCCTGAACAGAATGTGACCAGCATTGGCATTCAGTTCCTCGTAGATGTTAATGTTATGTTAATGTTATAATGTTAATGTTATGTTAATATTAGGACCTGAAAAAGTGCATCAACTTCTGTTAAACACATTCTGTATTCAGTGCAATAGTTGGCATCTGCGGAGCGCACTTTTTATTTGCTGCACTCTAATGAGTTCTGTCAGGTTTTGAGTGGGTTTGAGCTACGGATTTGCGTCATCTGTTATCGAGCTGTTGCGCAGGAAACTGTTTCCCCGCTTACGTCTGAGAGTTAGCCAATTTCTCACGTTTCATTGAAGCTATCTAATTAGCAGTGGAGCAACTGCAATGGGACATTTTTATCACAGTGAAGGACATCAGCTTTGGGGGGACATAATTAGGGGGGATATTGTATGACATTTGTCATCATAGCGCGAGCGTGTTCTAATTCTCGATTAATTTTTGCGCTCTAGATATTTTATTACTCGATGTATTGGGTGACACGTGCATGTATGTGAATGCGTGTGTGTGTGTGTGTGTGTGTGTGTGTGTCTAAGGATGAGTTTACTTGGAACTGCGTCTGGGACACAATTGCATTGGCGTCGATTCAATTACGAAAGTGCAAGTATAATAACCATGGCAGCCAAATGAAATGACAGCCAATTGTCAGTCGTTAGATATGCTGATTAGTTTGCAGGAAAACAACGAGAGCAAGTGATGACCTTCAACACACACACACAGATCCAGATCCTGTCCCGGGCATCTGGCATCTAATTAGCCAACCAGCTGCAGCTGCATTCATCAACGGCAGCAAGTCAGGCTTCAAAAGGGAAGCTGCGAATGCGCCTCTGTGCTTGCGTGTGTGTGTGTGTTAAAGGACATATCCATGTGATAAATTGTCCTTAGCATTTGAAACTTGACTCGGCGCAACTGCAACCTGAATCTGAGCACGCAAAAACCTTAAGTGACATTTATTTGTGTGCTGCACACATGTGTGTGCGACTGTGTGTGTGTGAGTGTGTGTGTATGTGCTGTGCCTGGCGGCGCACACAAAACTGTAAAATGCAATGTCACATATGAGCCGCAATAACACAGTCAACTCGTCAGGCACGTCGGCGGCGAGACGGGCATATTGTTGGGCCTCTGGCAGCGGGGCCCGCAAAAGTATGCTACATTTATGTTAACAGCGCACAGCAGCCAGCTGCTTGTGAGTGTGTGTGTGTGTGTGTGTGTGTGTGAGGAGCAAAAATCAATATGAAAATCAGGCAAGCAATACATAAAGCGCATATGATTATCAGCGAGTGAGCTTGGGTAAATGGCATTGACGGCCCTGTTCTAGATATCGACTTCGATCTAACTTATCGGCATCGAAAGAGAATTTGTCAACAATTTTGCAAATGTTTTGAAAAGGAAACAAAACGATTCGAATCGGGAGGACACAAAAAGAATGAGAAAGACAGGCATACAGTTTAAGTTAACAGCACTGTTAAGCGATTCTATGTTGTTTCACATGTTCTGTTATGTACAGATCAATGTTAAGCTATGGACTATTTAATGTTATCTATTTAATAAAGAAAATCAATGACACAAATCGCTCTCTCGTCGAATTCAGAGAGAAAAGAGAGAGAGAGAGAGAGAGAGAAAGAGAGAGGAATACAGTCAGTTTTGAGAGAGATTGAATGTGTTATGTAAGGATCAATTTTACACAACGATTTTTGGTTAAGATTTGTTTAATGTTAAGTCTTAAAAAATGCTAATCAAACAATTACAATATATATCTAAGATGCAAATGAGTTTTAAATCGATTCGGGCGAAAAAAAAAACGAGATACCGAAAGAAACACGAGAGTTAACAGAGACATTACACATATCTATGTTATGTTAAACTTGAATTCGTTATGTAAAGATCTATGCAATGTTATGATTTAAGTTACGCTCTAATCACATCATGCGAGCGTAGTTAAATCAAGAATGCAAATCTGTTTTCAATCGAATTGGGATAGAAAAATGAGAGATGGCGGGAGAGTGAGACAGTTAGAGTTTACAGCAATGTTAACTAGGTCTATGTTAAGTTAAATTTAAAAGTCTTATGTAAAGTTCTGCGTTACGTGTGCTGTTAACCTCTTTTGCTGCATGTAGTAAAAATAAAGGATGCAAATCGGATTGGAACTGAACCGAACCATCTTGTAAACTAGTTGCTAAGAAAAACTAAAGGTAATTCGTCTATAGAAATTGCTTTTAAAGAATTGTGTGTCAAACATTTCAAAGCTTTGGGCAATAACTTCCACTCCACCCACAGCATTTATCTGCCCACAGTTAAAAGCCAATTATTAGCCCAGATCGAATGTGGCTCGCAGCTTGTTCACAAAAATATGCAAAGCTTGCAGAGTTTGCACTATTTGCAGTTGAACGGGCATTTAAATAATTCAAATTTCAAAAAAATATGCAAATGACAAACCCATTAACGTATTACATTGTGTTTGAAATAAAATCAAAGTAAATAAAACAAGCACATTAAAAAAAAACTTAAATTCGACACTTCTTGCACTGAGGAAAAGTGGAACTAAGAAGCTTGATTTTGGATATTGATGCGAGGTTTTATAGTTCGTTCGGCACAGCAAAGCACATAAAGAGACATAAGGTATATATATTCTTGATCAACAGTCGCGTCGATATGGACATGTCTACCTGCTTGAGTGCAAACAAAGCCTGTTGAAAGCTATCTCTTCCTGTGGCAGTCAGTAGATAAGTAAGAATCGGTCGAATCTTCCGATTTCACTTTATTAGTATATCACATAGTTAATATAAATGGCAACAGCTGGGCTGGTAAAAAGCTTACTGAGTGCAAGGACATCTTTGCTAGGCTTGCCATCTATCAGGCTTTAGACTTATGTATAAACAAAATCTGATCATATTGATCGGCCTACTATATCCCATAGCTCGCTTGAGTATGATAGTATGATATCATCACAAGAGTCAGCTTTATGTATCTGTAAAATGGTTTCAGTGTCGGACGGACTTAAGAGTTGGAGGACGTGCTTTCACTAGCAAACGTTGGGTTTGGTCAAGATATCTGGATAAACAAAGAAGTTTTCCATGCAAGAGCTTACTTTTCGGCCGATCATTCCTATGGCAGCTATATTATATAGCCTGCCTTGACTGTTTGTAGGCCCTGCAATAGAGAAATGTGCCAATGCAAAGTTTCAAGAAGAAAAGCTGACACACAGACGGACTTGGCTATATCAACTCGGCTGTAGCTGGCAATCTGGAGATCGGAGATGTCTTCTTCTATGCGTTACACAAGTCTTGAGATAATAATTATACCCGCTACAAGGGTATGAAAAGGAAACAAACAGTTGCTCAGGAAGTTATCAACTTTGACTTGAGGCACAGCCGAGCGCCGGCGATGCGCTGCATTTCGCTCAGTGTATAAGAAATATGACACACACGCACACACACACTCACACACAGGCGCACATCTGTGTATTTTTGAATAAAAGCCACTGGCGACAAATTTTCATTATGAATAGCACAAATGCGAAAATAATGTAAGCGTCTACCATTGCCACGCCCACTTACGACACGACTAGTCGTCCTTGATGTTGCGCCATTTGCCATTTCCAGAGTGTGTGTTCTGTGTGTGTGTGTGTGTGTGTGGGTGTGTGGGTGTGTGTGCGATGAGTGTGTGCTGTCGCTAAGCCGATTTAGTCAAACAGTTCGGCAAAATCAAGTGGAGCAAACAGTTAGCGCGCTTTGCAAATGGCATCAGCTGAACTAATTGCCACATAACGAGCACAAAAACCGGGGGAAACCTTTACAAACTATTCACAAAAAAAATTTAAAAAGAGGACTTCCAAAGAACTGCAAATCTCAGAAAGCAGCAAAGCCGCAAAGTCGAGCATAAAGAACGGACAACTATGCAACAGCAAATGGAAGCCACAGCACAAATTTGCAGCTTTTAACATGAAGGAAATCAAAGCTTAAAGAAAAAACAAAAGAAAAAACGAGAGAGTGGGTATCTATGACATATTTGATAACCTTGCAGATACTAGCTTTACGGCTTGGCTCGGAAAACAGAATATTTTGCCGGACCTCAACACATTTCACGAGAGATTCTTCCTATGGAGCTTTGAGCCTTGACCTATATGGACAGCATAGTTGGGGCAATAAATGTCTGGTTCGGTCAAGATATCTGGATAAACAAAATAGTTTTCCATTCAAGCAGCTACTTTTCGCACGATCGTTCTTATGGCAGCTATATGATATAGTTGTTCTCTCCGTCCGCCTCTTCCGCCCCAAACAGAAGTACGGACCTTGGCAAAGTTTCAAGACAATCGACAGACGGATCGACTCGACTGTTGCCGAGTCTATGCATACTCTAAGGAATCTGAGATATCTTTTTCTATGCGTTACACATCACATGAGAGATTTATGATACCCTCTACAGGCATAAAGAACAGACAGAGTGTTCTAGTCAAACGTGCCCGTCTGCTAGATACCCTGTAGTCTTCGTTGAGTATGCAATCTATATAATCTAGCTGCCTGCTATGCAATATACAAACAAACAAAAAGAAAGCCACCTGTCTTTGCATCTACTAGGCGCACACTTTGGGAATTGCATTCTCGATTGAACTCGGGTGTTTACAGTGGGATCTACCTCAAATATTCAGGGCTCAGATATGGCATATAAGTACATGCCAAAGCGCAAGATGGAACCCTGTGAAAACAAATAATGAAATAGGTTTTATCTGCAGATACTTAAAGAACCATTTGCTTTATCTGGCTCTTAAGTTAAGAAACAGTTCTGAAGATCGATATATATCGATATTATGAAAGCAAGTGAAGATTTGGACATAGAATCAAATAAACTTATGCTCCATACAAGTATCATACAACAATGTAATTGACAGAGGAATGGGAAAGAGCTCGCAGTTCGTGCAAAATGTTATTTGATTGAATTTTACAGGGTATTAGCTAGTCCGTCACAAGATATTCAGTCGCAGCTTTGTTTATTGCAGCTTGCATTTTATGGCCTTTATTTTTCTGCTGCTTTCTAGTTGCTCGACTGTTTGTTGATCGCAAGCGGCTTGTTCTAAATTTAATATGTGTTGCCCAGATCTTTGGCTATGTGTCTCAAGTGTAATAAAACTGCCAGAGTAACAACAACAACAACAACAACAACAACAGCAACAACAACAACAACAACAACGTGATGATCTTCATCATTCAAATGCTCGTCAAGCATTTTGACTGACGTCAATCGCAACAACATAAACGAGTTCCTGTCCGCGTTGCCATTCGGTACTTTTATTTATTTTTTACTCAGCTGCGATTCTTAATAAACAATAATTGTGATAGCAACAACAACAGAGAAACAACAACAAGAACAACAATAAATGCATTGATTTATTATCGCAAAACATATGTGTTTAACTTGGCCCTGGTTACAGTTCCCAGCTCCTTATAATCCAATACCCTGTAACCATTAGAGAAGGTATATCAGAATGTTAAGACTAGAGCGGGGATTATCTGCCGGGACAATATGACAAACATGTTGAAAGAACAACAAAGCTCTCATTTAGTCAAGTTATCGCAATCGTACAACAGATACTTCCTATGAAACTAGATGATATAGAAGTCCGATGTAAACACGATTTGGCAAGATGCTCGCAACTTTTGCGCTTTGATTAAGGTTATTTGGAAAACAGAACGGTAATAAACTTTCGTTCAATAATTTCTAGGTAAACTATATGATTTCGTGAACCGATTCGATCGAAAAGACGAACCTAAGTCTCAACATAGCCAAAAGGGCTGAGAGCTTAGTCGGAATATCGATCGAAGAGACGAACCTTTGCCGTGTTTCAGTCTGGATGGAAGCCAAGTCCTTGCACACAGCTAGCTACAGGGTATCTGTTGGTCGCGCTTTCCCGTTTGACTGAAGGCAGGCCTGCCTTTTTCTTCGGTTTGTTCGCTAGTGCTGGGTATTTTTGTAACGCTTCCTGAGCGAATTAAATGCGTATCTCTTGCCCGGACCTGTTTTCTTTTTATTCATTTTCGTCTCCTTTGATATGCATCCGTTTGATTTCCCACTTTTTTATATACCCTGCGCCAATTGCAAAATGCGTAGAAGGGGTATTATGACGCCCTGGAGACCTTTGTAACAGGCAGAGAAAGCCAACATAAATATTCTCTTGATCACGAAAGAGATCTAGTCAGAGACAAGAGATGTCTTAAGCATTTTGTTCGTATGCCACAGCTAAGCCCTTAAAAATGTATAAAGATCGGACGTTAAGCTCCGATCTTAGGCAAAAATGAGCTTCTCTTAGGAGGAGGAAGCAGAGAGGAAGCAGAGGCACAGAGGCGTTTCGGTAAATACATTTGTTAGGCAAAAAAAAAAAGTAATTTATGTCACGCCCGCTTGACTTAGGGTATCTTGCAGTCGGGCAAGCACTCTTACGGGTTTTTGCTTTGCGGAGAGAACTGCATTTTTCATTCGAATTGTGGCGAAATGAATATACATATTTGCTTTTTTTATTATTTATGTTTGATAAAAATATACACTTATTTTATTTTTTCTTTTCGTTTTTTTTATGGCGCAACCAAATGACATATGCAACAGGCGGAAAGGCTAAAGTGCGCGAGTGGGCGTGGCATAGCCAATGACAGTTTGATCGATTTGATTGCAATGCAACATTTTTACCCTGGGGGTCGGGTCCAACAATTTACCATATATAATTAAAAGAGAGCTCAACATATGACGCACAACAAGGCCCAATTTAATTTTTAATGTATTTACATTCATTTACAACACTGGCGATTGCGCTTGGCAAACTGCTTTAAAGGCGAATTTGCGGTGACAACAACAACAACAACAACAACAACAACAACGAAACCCTCGGACAATACGAAATTCTGCAATTAATTGTAAAAGAGCAATTAATGCTTCAATTAACTGTATTTAACCGAAATTTAGGTGCGTTTAATACCCACAAATACATGAGAAAAGCGGGATATTTTCCGGCTACGATTTTGTCTTTTTGAATTTCCGATACAAATCCATGCGAAGTATTTCGAGTCCCACGATTAAAATGAATTTTTACAATCCAGTCAATGAACAAATGATTACGCAACAAGTCAGTCAGTCAATCAGAGCTATGCAGGCAATCAGAGTCAGCTTGTCTGTCAATCAATCACTCATTTAGTTCATCAGACGGTCAGTCAGTCTGCCAATCGGACAGTCAATCCGTCCGTCAATCAGCAGGTCAGTCAATAAGCTAGCCAGTCAATGGAACAGTCAATCAGTCCGTAAGTCAATCAGATAGGCAGTCAATAAGACAGTCAGTCAATCAATCAATCAGACAAACCGTATAACAGCTAAGCAGTCAGTCAGTCAATCAATCAATCAACTAGCCAACCAATCAATCTATCAATGAATCAGTCAATCGATTATCGTGTTAATCAATCAATCAGCCAGATAGTTTATCGGCTAAGCAGTCAGTCAGTCAAATCAATCAACTAGGCAACCAATCAATCTATCAATGAATCAGTCACTCGATTATCGTGTCAATCAATCAATCAGCCAGGCCATCTATCAGCTAAGCAGTCAGTCAGTCAAATCAATCAATCAACTGGGCAACCAATCAATCTATCAATGAATCAGTCACTCCATTATCCTGCCAATCAATCAGCCAGATAGTCTATCAGCTAAGCGGTCAGTCAGTCAAATCAATCAACTAGGCAACCAATCAATCTATCAATGAATCAGTCACTCAATTATCCTGTCAATCAATCAATCAGCCAGGCCGTCTATCAGCTAAGCAGTCTGTCAGTTAAATCAATCAACTAGGCAACCAATCAATCTATCAGAATCAGCCAGATAGTCTATCAGCTTAGCAGTCAGTCAGTCAAATCAATCAATCTATCAATGAATCAGTCACTCCATTATCCTGCCAATCAATCAGCCAGATAGTTTATCAGCTAAGCAGTCAGTCAATCAAATCAATCGACTAAGCAACCAATCAATCTATCAATGAATCAGTCACTCAGTTATCCTGTCAATCAATCAATCAAAACTCCGAGCTGAAATTAAATAAAATGCTGTACTGTTTTTTTGAAACTTTCCTAATTGTCCCCGAACAATTCCCGAAATAATATATGCTACAACACATTCTGCAGCAAATCGAATTCGGATGTGACTATTCAATTGGATTGGCAATGAAAGGCCGCGCGCATTATTAATTGATTATGAACTTAATTTCTTGTCTGGCGGCGCTTTCCAATTGAAGACACATATTAATCAATTTTCAATGACCGGAAAAATGAAAAATATAAAAAAAAGGGAAACAACAAAAGCAACAACAGGCGGCAAAAGATCGTAATGTGAAACTGAAATGTAAGCTGATTACACTTGATGCGAAAAATAATTCATTCTAATTGAAATTGAATGAAAAGCGATACAGAACCAATTAGGAGCGAACAAAATGCGTGTTTTAGTTAAACGAGAAGATGGACAAACAAATCAAAATGAAATCAAAGCGTTTAACATATTTCATTTCCTTGTTCCCAGCACATATCCAAGCGTATCCGAAACGAGGTCTTAACATTTCCTTTTTTCACTCTCAAGATATCTCGAGTGAAGTTGGCTTTTAGAACTTTGTCCAGAAATTTGAGCGAAATCTGGTCCACAACGAACTACTTTATCACTTTTTAGAAGAAATCCATGGAATGTTTATGTATGCCCAACTTTCAGATCTTTTCAGATATCCATTTGACTCTTACAGTTCTCCACGCATATCATCGAATCAAGATACTTCTTCTATATCTATTTCTTTAAGAAACCATTTGTCAAACTTAGAATATCATGTATCTTTTAGGTCTTTGGAAAGATTTGGTGGAAAACTAAGGAAAACTCTGGTATGCACATCTTGTATGTCCTTTCGAGATATCCTCAAAAAGCTCAGCCCATATGACTATCACAACTCTCCCAACTATCATCAGATCGGGCTATTAACTTTATTCTTTAACAAACAACTTAGTTGTAAATAAAGTATTTGCCTTAAGGGAAATTACTTTTCATCTATTTCTCTCAAGTCTTTAAAAGCCTAGGAGGTGGAGAACGCCCCGCCTAATCGGATAAGGCTCAAAGTTCACGTTCAACTCAATCAAACAATCGAACACATCTTTATCAAACTCAGCAAAGGCAAGCTACATAGATACATATGCAAAAACTATATGGTTGCTTTAATTTTGACATGGAGTTTGACATGGATTTTGACATGGGGCCGCGTTCAATTGAATTTGGCTCATTTGTTGCTTGCAAATTCGCCTCTGTTGATAAGCACAAATTTGATTTGTTGTATGTACACCTTTCAGGGCCTCAAATGAATGCTGTTGACTGAAAGTTGCATCTCCCTTTGGAAATTCGCTTGTTGTTTTCTGTGCTGTCCCGGCGTAACGTTCTCTGCGTGCGTTTCTGGTCAGGCCGGTCAAATTTTCATCATGCATCTATCCGATGCGTACTTTTCAGTACATGCGCTGCCACGCAACCCCTTCCATTGTTCGCCTTACAAAGAACTAATTGAACACAAACAACGTCAACATGTCCAGGTTTCATCCATACAATATGCTACCCGTCATCATGGAAGTCAACAAAGTAATATGCCCTCGCATAATTTTCCAATTTAAAAAAATAATGGGCTTCGATTTCTAAGCATGGTGCGTGATGCTACTAAAGTAATTGTTTGAGGCTTGCTAGAAATTCTAAAGATAATAATTTCTGCTGAAGTTGAACCGACGACTTCTCGCTAAGTGCGCACTTTTAACTCCAAAGGAGTTGATCCGACGACTTCTCGCTAAGTGCGCACTTTTGACTCTAAAGGAGACTGCAGCTAGAATTTCTTACTCTGGAGTTGAACTGGCGACTTCTCGCTAAGTGCGCACTTTTGACTCTAAAGGAGACTGCACTTGGAATTTCTTAAACTGGAGTTGAACCGGCGACTTCTCGTTTACTGCTCACTTCTGACCCTAAAGGAGACTTGAATTAGAATCTCTTACGCTGGAGTTGAGCTGGCGACTTCTTGCTCACTGCTCACTTTTGACTCTAAAGGGGACTGCAGCTAGAATTTCTTTCTCTGAAGTTGAACCGGCGACTTCTCGCTTACTGCTCACTTTTGACTCTAAAGGAGACTGCAATTAGAATTTCTTATACTGGAGTTGAACCGACGACTTCTCACTCACTGCTCACTTTTGTCTCTTGTCTTTTGTCTCGCTTTGAGCTGTGCCTCAATCAATCGTTTGCGTACATAGAAAGGCGCCCAGCGTCAGGTATCGGGCAATATATTTAAACATTACGCATACGACGCATCTGCCGCAAAAATCAACCACAAATTATTATACACCATTAAACATTGAACAAGGGCCATTAGAAATTTTGGTTTTCAAAATCTGTTGCACATTGATGTGAAGTTAGATAAACAGAAAGTATCTACATATACGTATATCTTCTTGATCAGGCGGACGCTCAAAGTTGAAATTTGTCTATGTGTTTGTTATTTGTCTGTTGGTTTTAAAGTTTTAATACCCATAGAAAGTGGCATCAAGGGGCATATTGTTTTTGAGCAAATGTATGCAACGGGCAAGTGACAGCAATTGCGACTCTATGGGAACTTATAATCTTGATCTGATTCAAGAGCTGAGCTGATCGTAATATGTCTGAGACTTCTTTTACTTTCAAAGCATCGATAACTTTCTATGAAATCGATAAGAATCGGTATCGAAATGTGTTTTTTGTGCTCATCGCTTAACTTATCAGAGCTGAAGATCCCCAAACCATTTTTGCTACCAATTCCGTCTCCGCCTTGGACTTTCCAGATCGGACTTTAAGTGCCGAAGTCAATCGAGACTCCATTTACTAAAGGTCGGGGCTAAGGGTAAGGGAAACAGCTTCAGGTGAATTTTGTATATATATCGAAGAAAGCTAGCATGTTTTTAAGAACGGAGCTGGGCGGTGGGTAAGGGTATCTGCAAGTCGTGCACTCTCGAATAGCGCACTTTTATGTTGCCTTTTTTTTTAAATTTGACTTTTTTTGTTAGTAACTTGTAGAAATTGCTGCTGTCTGACACGCGGTTAAGTCAAGCTAGCCTGCAAACACGCACACATCCACACACACACACAAACACACACTTGCACACACACACACACACACACACACACACACACTTACACACACACACATACACACACACACACACTTGCACACACAAAGCTAACGCAGTGACAATAAACAGCAAAAACTCAATGTTAACTGCAGCTGTGGCATTCTTTTTATGGCAAGCACTTAAAAACTCATATGCTTGTGTGTGTGAGTGTGTGTGTGTGTGTGTGTGTGTGTGTGTGTGTGTGTGTGTGTGTGTGTGTGTGTGTGCAAGAGGAAGCAACGCGTGTGCTAAAAAGCGTGTCGCAGCATATGCAAAAGGATTTTTCGTCAGCGCAAAAGGACTTGACTGTCTGTCGCAGTCGCAGCCCATTTGCGGGGCCCATTTCCTGCTCATCGCTTGTGTTAATAAAACACGGACACACGCACACCTTGACCTCGGCGTGTGTGTGTGTCTGTGTGTGTGGTTGTGTCTGGTCAAAAAGCCAACCGGAAGTGTCTCAATTTGATTACACGCTCGTCCTGCGGCAGCCGCAAAACTTGCAACTTGCCCGCCCGATAATGAGGCACACACACACACACACACACGCGCACACACAAGCACAGCTCGTTGTTCACTGCGTGTGCAGGTTGGGCGACGGGGGGCGTGGCTAGCTTTGGGGCGTTAGAGAAATCTGCGCTTCGAACTAACAATTTCCAAACGTTCGCTTTAAGTCGCTGCTGTGCCACAAAAACACTTGACGGGCGCCACTTGCCTCACTTTGCAGCAATGCTAACGAGCTGCACACACACACACACACACACACACACACACACTCAGGCACACACACACAGGCACAAGACAAGCAAATGACATCTTTTGCCTTCAGTTTCGCACATGTTAAAACTTTTGTCAACACGAAGTTTGTCTTGCGTCCAGTGTCAAGACGCGGCCCCGCTTCCTGCGCTCGCCTGCATCTCCCGCACCCCCTGCCCCCTCCCCCTCCCCTTCCGTCAACCCCGCGGGCCAACTGCAGCGAGCAGACGGCCTAACAACATTTTCGGCTGCATTCTGTGCGCTCGACCAGGGCACAAATTTTTTTGGTGGCCGCCACCAAAAAGAAAATATATAAAGAAAAAAGAAAAAAATCAAATTGAACAAATGCAGCCGCAAAAAAATTCCTTTTGGCCAAATGTTTACACAAACTGAGCCAGCGGCAGCTGGGCAGCTGGGCAGTGGGCGGTGGGCGGTGGGCGCGGCTGCTGGACATAGACATAGCATATTAAAAAATATATGAAATTGCTTGCAAAAATTACAAGATGTAAATATTTGTAATGTTGCGCATACGCCATGCTGGACAGTGGCAGTAAATAAAGCAAAGCAGCTCGCATGGTCAAAAAGCAAGAGTCAAAAAACAGAGAGAGCGAGAGAGAGAGGGAGAGAGAGAGACGCGCTGAGTAATGGAAAAATTCAAAATGAAATTTATAAATTTATTTGAATGGCAAAACCAAGCGGC
Organism: Drosophila kanekoi; assembly: GCA_037075305.1. NCBI lineage: Eukaryota > Metazoa > Arthropoda > Insecta > Diptera > Drosophilidae > Drosophila > Drosophila kanekoi. The sequence goes on from JBAMCE010000451.1 coordinate 12,561,958, forward strand.
TGGTTGGGCAGCGAGGCGGGGCACTTGAGTATACACTTGTTCGCCCAGTTTGCTTGGACAGCAAATGAAAGCAAATATTTGAAAGCCGGCCGCACGGCCAGTTCAATGTGACCAAGATCAGCGAAATCGCGCAAGTTTCAGCTGATTTATGAGCTGAAAACCCAGCATTGTGCTGAAGTGCGGCAACAGCGCTTCCAACAAATAGTCAAATTTGGCAACAGTGTCAAATAATGATGTTAGATTTCATGCGAAACAATTTCTTTCAACATTTGCCGCAAATTGAGTTGTGGCAACAACGCGCAAAGCGGCGGCTGTCTAAAATTGAAATTTGGCAACATGGTAATGTTTGAATAAACATAAACATTCATTAAGTCTGATTACAGTCTGAACAATTTATAAACATTTCCCTCATAAGCAAATCAAATAGATATTGGCCCAATGTTCATAAATATACAAGACCTAATAGTTATCTATAGTTTATATTAGTTTAGCCACATTTTTGGTGCTGAAATGCGGCAACAACGCCTTAAATTGTTTTACTTTATGCATTTGCAGCTAACTGCAACCTCAAACGAATGCTTTCAACTGGCTCTGAATTCATTGAGATTTCGTATTAAACATTTGCCACATTTGATTCAATTATTTGTTATTTAAAATTAGATATTAATTAAGCCTAATTTACGCAATTGTCTCAGCTTTGAAGTGTTTTACGCATGAAATGGATGGTTTTCAAGTATTTACACGCTTTCATTGGTTAACTTAGATTTGAAACTTAAAAAGCAGTTATTCTTATTGCGAATTTCTCTAAGCCCGTGCTTGCCAATTTTCATCTGCTTCTTCGTGTTTTTAGTGAAGTTTGGCAACAAGGCAATGAGAATTGCTTGATCAATGAAAGCTCCTACATTATTTAAAAAGAACAATATACTTCTTCCTCGTCTGTTTCACTTTCCTGCTCAAAACTAACACATTTCTTCTTCTTAATTCATTCACATGCACTTTTCGGTATAAAATGAGATTTGGCAACAAGGCAACAAGAATTTCTCATCAATGAAAGCGTGATTTCCTAAAAAAAGAACCGAACACGCACGCCTAATAAAAATTTCGAAAAAAAAGTGCTACATCAGCATATAAACATATTATATTTATTTATAGATCTGAAGAAATTGCAATATATATGTATGTGTATATGTATGTGTTGCCTTTCGGCTGCAAAAACTCTATAAAGCGATGTGATTTAAGTGGCCAATTAAGCACTTACCTGCCGTTATAGTTGTTCGCGTTTTCAAAATTGGTATTTTATTTGATATTTTTTTTGGGCCGTTTTCGTATCGCTCGCAAATGCTTTGTCGCTTTTCAGGGCTAAACGATGTTTATCTCTCGATTTGTATTTAACGAATATTAGCCATAACATTGCTTCAACATTTCTCGGGGCAATGTTATTACGCGCACTTTTTCAAAAAAACAAAAAAAAAACATATGAAATTAATATTAACAAACTTTTATAACGTTCAATCAGAGCACAAAGAAATATAACAACAAAAAAAAAATATATTGTTTATTTTGAACTGGCAACGCGAGCGCGCAAAACTTTCAAAAAAATGTTTGTTAACCCTTGTGCTGTTTGGTGCTTTAGCTACTGCTACTGCTGCTGCTGCTGTTGGCTTTACTGCTACTGCTGCTGCTGCCGCAAGCGAGACGCGCGCCACGAGTGCCGAAGCCGTTATGACAGAATCTTGCAAGCATCTGGCCAACTTATCCTTCTCGCCTTCTGCCCGCAAACGACGCCGGCAGCGACGCTGGCGCTGGCAACGGGCAGCGGGCGCACGAGCTCCCAACGAAACGTTCGTGTCGCTTCGTGCGTTCGGCCCGACGCTGACTGTGTCCGTGTGCGCGCGTCTCTACGAATGTGTGTGTGTGTGTGTGTGTGTGCGCTTTTTTTTTGTGTGGGTGTGCGCTGAGTGCAATTGCAGGCGTTTAACTAGCGACCAAAGCGCCAGCTAAGCGGCGGCTCACTCGGCTCTGCTGTGCGTCTGTGTGTGAGTCTGCTGTGTGTGAGTCTGCTGTGTGTGTCTGCTGTGTGTGTCTGTGTGCGTGTGCCAAAACAAAACGCTGGCGGAATATAATTTCTACTGTTTGTGTATTGTTTTGTTTATTGTTGTTGCCTTTGCTGTTGTTGTACGAGCTACAAAATAAAACTGCAAACAAATTTCCGTTACCGGTGACACACATGCACATGCACGCATACGCGCACACAGCCACAGTCACACACACACACACACACACACACACACCGTTACGCACCACACACCGAGAGATTTATCGAACAGGCAAATGGCAAAACGAATAGCTGTAAATAAACAAAAACCAAAAGATTACACGACTGCATTAATACCCTGTTTGGCGCATTCAAAATCTATATATGTACATGTAGCTACAGTATGCGACTGCATGGATACCCTGTTTTGTATAACAGTTTTTGCTTATACGGACATAATATACAAATTTTATGTGGCCCGACTGCTTGACTACCCTGTAAGCGTATCACATATCTAAATATAAAAGATGCGTTAATAATCGGAACTATGTACAAAGCTATATAAAGCTTCCGTAGATCATTTGGGCACCACGCGCAGATACCCTGTAAATGCAATGCACCAGTCATGTTAACAGGTCCACAAATCCAAACTTTTTTCTTTTCGTTCAAACGGATTCTATGGCATGCATACACATCATTTGTGCTACTGAGCTAATTGCATACCCTGTAATTTATTAAATAATAACTTAATTACGCTACTCGATTGCATTAAAAGTCTGTAAATAGAACATGAATGAAGCAGAGTTTCAATAGCCAAATAAGTCTGATTCAATACAATTTAATTGATCGCCTTTAGATATCCTGTAAATACAACCTTTAAGCACAATTGACCAAGAACATGAGTATTTATTGGATTAAAAGTCTTTAGAATGATTCTTCTTAGCTTGAACTATCAGGTTCTAATAAAAAGTATCTCAAAACCTTTTCCAATTCAAACTCTCCAAACTACAGTAAAAATGACATGATGAACAACTAGTCTATAACCTTTTAGGCGGAACATACTGTAGTAAAAGCTATCTAGAGCTTGCATATCTCATCCTCTATTAGAGCTCGGCTTATTTCCCCCTTGATCCAATGTTAAGGAGCTTTATATACCCTATAAAAAGTATCTAAGCACACAAATTCAACAAAATACACCCATCCGTAAACTGTCGTGAAGCGAATGCTTTCGCCTGTCGAATGATCGACATGTGTTTACGAGGCTATATATTATTTATTGACTTTTGTGTATACATATATTAAAGGAAGATCATAAATATTTTAGCTGTGAAACAAGTGTATGGGCCATGAAAATTGCTCATCACAAATTTCAATTAACTTCAGTTAAAATAACAATGCGTGGCTCAATTTGACAAAGGCAACACAAATGTCTTTCATATACGATTTCCGATGAAATAATTTCGTAAGAAATTCTGCTGAACCTGGGGAGTCAGTACCAAGAATCAAATACTATCAATTAAAATTTAGGCTTTAAGTTGACGTCGCTAAAAGCTTTCAATGATTTTCAATGTAAGCAATTCCTTGATCTTTATGCTTTAAGAGAATTTTTGTGGTTTGACTTAAATCATAATGAATAACAAGAGCTTTTAGGTAGCAGCTTTCAAAGTCTCAGTGCAAGCTTTCACGTGCTTTAAAAGTAGTTAAACTTGAACATATTTGTAAGCAGCTTATGGATAATAGTCATGCTTAGTGTGAGCTTTTCCTGTTTCAGTTATGCTTTAAGTTAAAATGCTTTAATTGAAGACTATGTAGTCAAGCTTTTATCTTAAAGTCTACATCAATTTGCAATTAAGGCGAGAAAACCTCACATCTTTTGTCTCAAAGCTAAGTTTATTAGAATCTACTTTAAAATTTAACTAAGACTACTAAAGCTTCAGGCTATAAAGAAGCTTTATTTGATGATAATGATAATATATATTGAAGCTTGCTTAAAGCTGTCTGGCTTAAGAGCTTATTTCGCACGCGTATAGTTAAAGCTCAAAAGTGATGCCCCGCGAGCTTTCAGCGTCATTTGCGCTTTCCCAAAGCTTTTTTAGTTCTTAAAGCTGCTTTGAGCTGAATTTTTTAATTTGCATAGCTTTAAGCACTTTTTTTCTCATTGAGATTTTCTGACGGGTCTCATGTCTTTTTACATTTAATTTACAGCTCGCATTAGAATTCCAGCCGCATTCCCGATGTTTTTGAGGCTAAATTTCTTTCACTCGAATGAAGGAATATATATGTGAATATAGTGTAAAAGAACACCTATTTTTTTTATTCTGCCACGCTTTGTTGGCGCTTCCGTTTGCCTTACTGTCCGGGGAATTTCACTTTTGCTTCCCAGACAGGCCAACAACCGGACAGCCAGACAATACGACAGACCGCATTCGTCTCAAACACGACAAACCAAGCGATGCACCAGCCTGAATATACATATTTTTTTGTGCAGCATACTTTGGGGCATTGGGGGCAAGGAGCGAACGAGAATGAGACAGAGGGAGGGCGAGAAGGAATCCAGCTGAGAAACTATCATTGGGACTATCAAGGGGCCCAACAATAGGTAAATATGGCACGACTTTGCTCAGAGTCCGTCCATGTATTTACTGCCAGGCAAAGCTGCTAACTGTGCCTATGCATCCGTGTGTGTGTGTGTGTGCTAGTGTGTGAATTTTAAACTGTTGTTGTTGATTCAGCACGTGACTGGGTGCATTGTGAATGAAGCGAGGCGACGTGTTGAGTTTTGAGCGTAGCTGAGTCTATATATAACCTAATATCGGTTCAAATGCATGAGCTGAGAAAAATATCGCAGTTAATTAATGCGAATACACTGGAAAAAAAGTTACACAAAGCAGATATAGATGTATATAGATATAGATGTAGATATAGATATAGATATAGATATAGATATAGATATAGATATAGATATAGATATAGATATAGATATAGATATAGATATAGATATAGATATAGATATAGATATAGATATAGATATAGATATAGATATAGATATAGATATAGATATAGATATAGATATAGATATAGATATAGATATAGATATAGATATAGATATAGATATAGATATAGATATAGATATAGATATAGATATAGATATAGATATAGATATAGATATAGATATAGATATAGATATAGATATAGATATAGATATAGATATAGATATAGATATAGATATAGATATAGATATAGATATAGATATAGATATAGATATAGATATAGATATAGATATAGATATAGATATAGATATAGAAATAGATATAGATATAGATATAGATGTAGATGTAGATGTAGATATAGATGTAGATACAGATATAGATATAGATATAGATATAGATATAGATATAGATATAGATATAGATGCGATCGGCCGCAAATTGCGCATTTGCATAAAAGTCTTTGTCGTCAAGCAGAACATTCGGTAACTGCCTACAATAAAATAAAATCATTTTTTTATGCCAAGACAAAAGGTTTTTCCTAGAATCAAATTGGTTTCGTAAGAAAAGACGTAGGTGAAAAGCATAAGTACACTGGACAAAATGGATGAGTAATTATGCAGGCAAACTGTGAACAACTAACTAAATTAGTTAATGTTTTATTCATTTGTATACCTTTGTATTATAATTTTGACAAGAGGAGACATCGATGAATCCATAGATTATATATACTCTACAGCACAGTTTATATAGCCATACCCCTTTGCCTTTTGTCTTATGACTTTTCTTAGGTAAGACTTTCTTAAGACTTTCTTAGGCGGCACATAGGTCGGAAACGGATCACAGCCGGATCGAAGCACTATATCATATAGCTGCCATACCAACGATCGGCAAGAGAGAAGCTTCTTGTATGGAAAACTTGCTTTTTTCAACATATCCTGACCACACTTGGCATTTACTAGCTAAGCAATGCTGTCTATATATCCAGCCAAATGTTATCAAGCTCTCAGTTGTATATTATATAGCTGTATAGGAAGAATCGGTCGAAAAAGTTTAGTCTGGCAAAGTGTTCAGTTATCCAAGAGATTTTCATCAAACTCTGCATTTGCGAGCTTCCTTCCTTCATATCTGCAGATTTACATTAAGCTCTTTTGGAGTTAGTCCCCGTTTTCGCTCAGTGCATGGCTTGTGCATGTTACATGTGACAAGCCCATCGAATTAGGCATGTTGCCCTATGTGTGTGTGTGTGTGGGTTGCATTAAAACACAAATAAATTTGTGTGCCTGCCAATACGTGCGTGCGTTCGTGCATGTGTGTGTGTGTGTGTGTGTGTGTGAGAGCGTGTGTATGGCGTACTTCAATTTGCTGTCATGAGCATGAAAAGTGCTGCACGCTCACGTTGACGTTGGAGTCGACGACGACGTCAACACGGCCAGAATTGGCCTAGTCACGTTTTGCGTACTGCAACTGCCGATACCCGGCCCCACTCCACACAGCTCCTCCTGCTGTGGCCCACGCTCAAAAAAATAAATAAAAAATAAAAAAGGAGGAGCCTCAACGACGGCAACGCCAGCGTCGACGTCGACGCGGCAAGCGCTGAGCAGCGCTTTGTTCATTTGCCAGCGAAGCCGGCCAAACGCTCAACTGACCCACCAGGCGCTGCACCGTGCTGCAAGAGTTATTTGCCCACAACCAAAATCGACAAGTGCAATATAACAAAAAGGAGGGGTTCGAAGTGCACGACGGGGAGTTACACTGAACCCAGCGACAGCTGGACTAGCTGAACTATATCTATAAATTCTTGCTAACTATCGATAAATATCGATTTTGAGAGAGTGGACATTAGGGGGGTTGGGGGCTAGACAGCTGTATCTCTAGCTCTAACAATTGCCGAATCTATCTTCTATTCAAACAGATCTCTCAGATTTCTCATATATATATTTATATGTGTCCATAGACTTAAAACAACATCAACAATGTGAAGAGGATTACCTATTATAAAAAAAACGTTATAAGAAAGCACCTCACCAATCCAATACTTCCAACTAAGGTCCCATACCATGTGAAATGCCTTAATTGTCGGTTCTTAATGAAACTTTCAGGGCTTAAATATGGCATAGAAAGATATATATATATATATATAGATATGTAACATGTGTGCATAAATATCAGTGTGTAAGATTCTAACCTCAAAAGGGTGTCTTTCTTAGTTTCTCATAGAGAAAGTAGCTGTAAATTTGAATATTTTCAACCTGTGTGCACCATTCGATAGCCTACAATACAAGTTCGGTATATCTAACTCTTACAGTTTTCTAACCTGTCTCAAAAGCGATATATTTCGAGTTTAGGGAGGAAATGAAAGGCAGATATATACACTCGTTGCTATACATACACATATCATATATCAAATCTATATACTTTATGGTTTTGGAGAAGCTTTCTTCTGCCTCTTGGATAATTCTGAGCTAATACATTATACCCTCTTCACCCATATACTAGGTATAAAACAAATTCGATCAATGCCACCCTTTGCTTTACCCAATACTTGGCGAAGTTCTAAATTTGCGCTGGAATTGCGTGCACTCGACACACTGTGCGGCGGTCCGCATCGAGCGATACGCGAGCGAATGTAAATCATCTGTACGTTTGTTTATTTGTTTTTTATACCCTGCACCCAAAGGCTTAAGCGGGCGAAATCTGTAGCACACTTGCATATACGAAGAAAGCACAAATATATCGTATTATGCAATCGTAGGGCAACTCGTCAACCAAATAAAGTGAAGCCTGTGCAAATAAACTACAAGGTACTTGAAGTACGCATGGCATAAAAGTTGTTCGGTATTTTCCAGCGAAATGTTTCAATTGAAATGTTTTAAAGGAACTTCTCGATAGAAAGGAATTGCACGATTTGGGTTTCTTTATTTTTAGGTTAGGCTGGGTTAAGTGAAGTTAGGTAGATTTTGTTCAGGTTAGGTTAAGCTATTTCAGTGTTGGTAAAGTCTGGAAAATGCAAGCTCTTGCCTAACACGTACAACTCATAGCTTCGTAAGCTCCGAACACATCTTTGTTATCCTTTTAACCAATGTGCACTCATGCCAATACACACACACACACTTACACACACACACACACAGACACACACACACACACACACATACAGCAAATACAGGTTAGGTAGAGCATCTGTTGGTCGAGTCGCAGCCAACGTTGGGTTGTTCTTTGTTTTCAATTAGAACTGAACAAATGAGAGACTGTTTTGTTGTCGCCTGGCTGTGTTTAATTATAGCCATTTTAGCTGGCCAGGCCAGGTTGTTCGACCTTTACTCCCGAGGTCCGTAACGCGGTCAACTGTGGCTCCGTCTTGCTCCTATGCCCGCTGGCAGTTCTCGCTCATAAATCAAATGCATTGCCTTAGTGTAAGCTAACAGGCTTCGCTCACGTTGACGTTTCACACGATTTCCTAGGAAGAGACCAAGCGCGGACTGCACTAAAACTAGAAGTCATAACTTGCAGATGGCCTGAAAGAGTGCTAGGCGGGGAAAGGAAGGGGTGAGGGGTGAGATATATGGGCCACGATTAAAATTTTCAGCCTTTGCTTTTCTTAAGTGCTTGAGTTGACCCCATTTTGCACTTGTACTTTAATACACATATATGTATTCATATTGTACAGTCGATAATCTGTATGATTACCGTAATTAATGCTAACTTTACTGTTAACTGTCTTTCGAATGCACTTCTGTTATTGACTGTTAACTGTTTTTAACTGTAATGTTATCTGTCTCACAAATGCACTTCTGTAATGCGGCTTAAAGATTGTGTTTGCAACACTTTACAGAACACAGAGTATTAAAGCAAAACGAATCGTATCTAAAATGCTTAACAGGTATACATGTAACAGTTACAGTAATAACAGCAGTTCGCAGAGAATGTTAACTTTCTAAACCAAACTGATATTCGAGCCCGCTGTTATGTAAACAACATTTAACAGTGCATGAACTATGTTATGGTCAAGTTCGTCAACAGACCTGATACTCTGTTAAGTTAATCCCTTTAACAGTAGAGGCTTTATGTCAATGAAAATCGTATGAGCTAATCATAACAAAGGGCATCATTGAAATAATAACAGACTATTAGACACAAGTCAATATCAAATAATATATGTATGCATATATTATATTAACTTACATGACAAACTTTCTACAACTAAAGCACAGATTAGAATATCATTTGTTTGATTTAATTTGTTCGATTGGCATGCCGATCGCAATGGCGATAACGATAACGATTACGATAGCAATTGCTGCTCAAGTTCAAGCGGCTTTGACTGTCAACCGGCGGCGGGCGACATTCAACTGGCAAACTCAATCGAAATTCAACTTAGCAGAGAGCATTAGCATATTAGTAGAAGCTGCGAAGAAAAAATATAAGAACTTGCATGCCGAAGATTAAATACCCTAACTGTAGCATGCCTGATGTACGATATAATTTGAATGCGACCAGTTTTAAGTCTTATACAAAAATTTGTGGACACTTTTAAGCAAAAATGTCCGATCCGATTGGCCTATGCAAACTTCCATCAACCTAGCTGGGAGAGCATTAAGACAGATGGACATATCCGGATCGCCTCGACTCTTGATGCTGTTCGAGAATATATATGATCTATGGCGTCTACAATTGCTGACAAAGGTCTAATACCCTCTGAGAGGGTATTAGAGACAACGCGGAATGCATAATGTGATAATGGCAAGGGCAGCGGCAATGACAGTTTTGAATGGCAACAACAACAAGTGAATATACACTGACAGGGAGTGCCCGACTAGCAGATACCCTCAGCCCCGTTCATATGGAACTAGGTATTCAAGAAGTAAAATATCTTTAATCTGTATATTTTCGTATATTTTGTATATTTTCGATCTGTTATCCACACAATTTGTGTGCTTACAGAGGCTGGTATTCTGCCTGTTGCAAGCACTCGCACCTAATAGGTATACCCTCTTTTTCGTGCATTTTCAATCGGCTCAGAGTATTTAAATCAAAGCAACAACAACAACAACATCAAGAAGAGGAATGATAATGATATTCGCACTTTAGCAACAACCGCAATAATTCACAGAGAGCGGAAGAAGAAGAAGATCAGCAACAACAGCAATAAATAAAGCGACGGCTTTTGCGCTTTCCAACACTGCTGGACGCGACAGCAAAGAAACAAGGGTGCCAGGCGCTCTCCCTTGCTCTCGCACTCTCTCCATGTCGCTCCCTCTCACTGTCTCCACCTCCCTCCCCCCCTTCGACATACACCCGCTGCAAGCTTAAATTATGGCAAATGAGAAATACGAGCCAGCAAAAATTAAATAACTAGCACAACAAATACAACAACAACAACAGCAACGGGCAGCAAAAACGAAACCGCCAAATGCGCTGCAACTGCAGCTGCAGCAACCAGCGTCGGCGTCAGCGTCGACGTCGCAGTCTGCGTCGTCTTTGGCGCAACTGTTGCGAAGTCGAAGTGAAATCTGAGCGAATCTTAGTTATACTCTGTACGTGTGAAACTGAGCATGTTGGTTCTTGCGAAATGTTCGTCCTGCTGGCTGACTATATTCAAGGCTGGGGGCGGGAAGGGTTTGGGTTTGGGTTCTTCCCTATCTCGACGACTGCGAGGCAGGTAAATGGCAAAAGTTCGTAGCTCTACACAACTTAAGATCAAACCCATTGTGAGCAGAGTATTGTGCAGTCGGCTATACCCGACTGGAAAAATCTTTCGAATTTGTTGTTGTTGTTGTTTTCGTAGTGGTCATTAGCGATGGGCACGTGTCGCTGGCATTTAATACCTGCGAAGGTGCAAAAGTTTCATGTTCTCCAATTTATCTACGCACTCAGAAAGTTAAACAAGCAGATTTAAATTACGTGCTGGAAAATATTTAAATTTGTGCAATAACTATACCAATATTAATATTGATAAAATTTAACTAAGCGATGGGGGAAGATTATTTTATTCATTAAACATATACGAAAATATATATATTTCTGATCCGCATCAACAAACGATTCGATCTATCAGACAAATAGAGACTTCCAAACTTGTGTGTGGACTATCTTTGTCTGACAGCATAAGTTTAGTTTTTTAGAAACTGCCTCTTCCGTTCGCCCCTCTATGCGATTCTCATGTACTTAAACGTAACAAATGATATGCTGTTGCCTCTCTCTCTCTCTCTATATCTCTCTCTCTCTCTCATTCTCACTCTCTCGCTCTCTCTCGCTCTCTCTCTTTCTCGCTCTATCTCTCCCTCTCTCTCTCTCTCTCTCTCTCTCTCTCTCTCTCTCTCTCTCTCTCTCTCTCACTCTCGCTCTCTCACTCTCTCTCTCTCTCTTCTTCTCTCTCTTTCTCTCACTCTCTCCCTCTTTCCCCCTCTCTCTCTCTCTCTCTCTCTCCTTCTCTCTCTCTCTCTCTCTCTCTTCAGTTCTCCCTCTCTCTCTCTCTCTCTCTCTCTCTCTCTCTCTCTCTCTCTCTCTCTCTCTCTCTCTCTCACTCTCGCTCTCTCACTCTCTCTCTCTCTCTTCTTCTCTCTCTTTCTCTCACTCTCTCCCTCTTTCCCCCCCCTCTCTCTCTCTCTCTCTCTCTCTCTCTCTCTCTCTCCTTCTCTCTCTCTCTCTCTCTCTTCAGTTCTCCCTCACTCACTCTCTCTCTCTCTCTCTCTCTCTCTCTCTCTCTCTCTCTCTCTCTCTGTCTCTCTCTCTCTCTCTCTCTCTCTCTCTCTCTCTCTCTCTCTCTCTCACTGTCTCTCTCTCTCTTTTAAATTCATTATTATAAAACCTGCTTTTCTATTAAGTTCCTTGTTTTCACTTTTTGTTTATATACAGGGTTTCCTTGAGCCGTTCATCTTCCCCCTTTGGCTGCATTTTAAGCAAGTACTTTGTATTTATTTACACTTAGCCGAATGCTGTTTCTAAATTGCAAGTGCCAGCTTACGCAGCTAGCCCCACACCTGGACCACTCCCTGCTCGCACACACACTCACACACACACACACACACACACACACACACACACACACGGCAACACACATGCACACACGTACACACGCACACACTCAAACTGATCGGCATTTGTACATTTTAAGCACGCACTGTGATTAAGGTGCACTTTCTTTCAATTGCTTCGTCCTGCGGCGCCGTCGAAACATTTCGCCCCTCTACCCCCCCACACACACACACTCACCAACCCCCACCCGCTTCCTTTTGGCCGGCAAATTGCATCTGCATTTACAGACTTCCGCTTTAAGGAGCTGCATCTTCAATGCCCACCTGCCCGCTTTGGTGCTTGTTTTCGTTTTCTCAGAACTCTTACATCTCTTTGGCATCCTGCTGCTGCTTCTATTTGTATACCCCGTAAACTCAGAATATTGTTGAAAAGGGTCGATCCAGCTTGGTTTCTAAGTCCGTATCCCTGAGTACAAAGTTATCATAGTCCAGATTTCTCACAGTGTAGGCCTGACAAAAGAATAAGCACAGAAGAAAAGTCTAATGCATGTAAAGCCTGTGCACAGGGTATCATCTAGTCGTGCACTCCAACCCAGTCTTATATTCATGCTGTCTGCAAGCCGGCTGTTGCTTTGTTCGAAAAAAAAAGGTAACTTAGTTGCGCAAATGAACCGTTAAATTGGGTAAGAGCTGCGGCGGGGCGTGGCATTGGGCGGTGGGCGGCCGACTAGGAGCAGCTGCAACACAATTACCCAACTGGTCGACCAGTCGTCCGGTCGATTGGTTGGCTGGCAGCCGACCATGGAATTGCCCTCAGCTCGTCGCCGAATTAACATTGAATTCAAAGTGCGGCGCGTCGAAGGATGCGAAAGGAATTCAGCTAAAGGAGCAAGCTGAAGTGCTGTGCAAAAAGGGAAATAACACTAAGTTGAAACAGTGCCGACTGCCAGATACCCTGTTCGGGAAACAACGAAGTCTGCCACAGTCAAAGAAGTTGACTTAGCTTTTGATAGGTAGACTACTTATGCTCTTCCCTCCAACTCGGCTCGAGATTCGAGATTCCGCCTCACAAACTCGAAAGTTCCCAAAGTCGCATTCACCCAAACCAGCAATCAAGCAGACTGTTTCCAGCTGAGTTAAGAGAACTGATACAGTTAACAGGGTATTCCGCAGTCGGTAGCACCCAACATACGTAAATGTGAAGGCTTCTAAAAAGTAAACTTTTCTATTACACAAGAATCTGCATATCAAAGTTCGTGTTGCTAGCGCTTATAATCTTTGAGTCATGCTTAAAAAACCTCGTCTCAAAATCGATATATATCGATAGGAAGATATATAATTTGATTTAATCGAATCAACACGTCGAACAGGATATTCTGCAGTCGGTTGCACCCGACACACGCCTAGGTATGCATATACTACATGAGAACCAGTATATCAAGTTTCGTGTATGTGACTCTTATGAACTTCGAGTAAAGCTTGAAAACCCTTGTGTCAGAATCGATAGTTATCGATATTATGAAAAATGTCTTGTAGTTGCCAAGAGCGACTTTCTCATTCAGCTCGATCTGTTCAGCAACATATAGAGCTTGCTGTCGCCAGGTACATTAATTCGTATGCAATTAAGCTACCCCTCTTAACTACTTTCAAGGGGTAGAGTGTAACTTAAAGTGCTTGCAAGTCATTTCTGCGCACGAGATACACGCCAAGGATCCAGCTTGAATTGAAAGCAAGCAGGCTGGTTTAATACGAATCACATTTGACGATCCAACCAACTTTGTTTGTGTTAACACCCAAATGCAGAACATGAATGACGTCTACGTTGTTCTTAGTTGATTAATTAAATAGCTTTTGTTTTCATTAACGACAGCTAAGCCGAGATCCTTGCTTGGCAATGTGACGTAGGTCTTTGATGTTAGCGTGTGGCTACGAATTTACATTTGGTTTGACATTTACGTTAAACTGTATGAAAAAGTTGACAGGCAGTTGGAGATAACCTAATCTTGATTGTCTAATGAAAATTGTTGTTGTCATTTTAAAAGTAATTCTATTACGAAGACATTGTCAAGGTCAGATTTAAAATACATTTCTATTTATAAGTCAATATCTTCTCAAGCAAATACACACAACTTCAAGTTGAAAGGACAAAAGCTTTTACAAAGCTAGACAGCAGAAGAGAGAGAAGCAGAGAGCAGAGAGAGAAGCAGAGATGAGAGAAATCAAGTCGAATAACATTTTTATATTACACGCAATGCCGCTGAGCCTTATGAGAATCGCGTAGAAGGGCGGCATTTAACAATAGGTTTTCTTTATAATCCGCAGCGTGTTTGGCATATGAGAACTTGCAAAGCGACCACATTGTGGTCCTGCCTGAACCTAGCTGGAACTTTTAACTTTTTAGACAACTTTTAATTTCACGTCCGTAAAAATATCGTAATCGTTCCAAACTTCAAGCACATGCACAGAGCTTTCAAAGCGAATTTCAAGCTTACAACCATTATCCATCAATTTTCCACTGTTGCAGGTGGATTGAGTCAAAGCTAAGCTTTAGCGTGAACTTAATTGAATTCGATTTGAGAATTTCCGATCACATATATAAAGTATATCATTCAAAAAGTGGAATCAATTCACTTGGATATGCGTGGAAACCTCAACTTTCGGGGTCTCGAATGCTGCATAAAATATTTTTAACACTCAGCACATTTTCTTAGCGTCTTCTCTTTTGATCAACCACAACCACATGAGATGTTTTTAATTGCTTCACATTTAGTTTTTAAATTATTTTAAATTTAATATATTTGCACATTACCCTTCAGGAAGTATATATATATATGTATATATATAGAGAAATTTGTTGCTTCTTTGACTGGAAAATTTGTTCACTCTTTCGGCTGTTCGATGATCATTTTTGTGCTAGCAGCGTTTGCGCTCGCTCAGCTTTTTATGACTCTGCGCTTGCCAACAACAATTTTTGTGAAAATTAAAAAAAATACTTTATTAGCTCTAGTAAGCAGGCGCACGACTGGTAAATACCCTGTATATAGCAACCATGCGTTGATGCGTTCATTTTGAATAAGTTCGGTGCTTGGAGACCGATCGTAATGGAACTTTTACGACTCCAAAATGAAATGGAAATGTACGTAAATGCCAGAGCGCAAGCTATCCGGCTTAAGCATGAGAGCTTTGTCATATTGTGGGGAATGAGGAATGGAGTATGCAAAAAAATCGAATCTTCCAGATATTTGATCGCTATACAAGAGCCAAGATACCAAGTTTCTGTTCTCTAGCTCTTAAACGAGGCAAGTTATGCATCTATACTTATCGATTCGTAAGAAACAACTTCAATTATCGATAGCATAGTGCATAGTGCATACCCAACACGAAAACATACAGGGTATACGCAGAAAAAGTAGCTCTTTTTATTTCTTTTCATGCTGCTTTGATTTTGTTTACACTCGCATTTCAAAGGCAGAGGCGCCAACAAAAAGTTATGTTTGAACGCGCAAAAAGGCGTTAAAAACTGCCGCCGGGTGACACATTCGAGCCAAAGAATTAACCCCACTTGCCACGCCCCCCCCCCCCCCCCCTCAAGTCCGACCCCAGCCGAGCCAGTTGATAAGCCAGCTGCTTGAACAGCCCACAGCCCGACAATTGCCCAGGTATATTTACCTTGCGATTGCCTTTTAATTACTTTGCAGCAAATAAACATAAACAAAAATTTATATCGAGTTGAGTAAAAATTGCGATTTGTTTTTATTAGACGTTGCGTATTTGTTGTCTTACCAACGGCTTCTCTTTTTCTACAGATATCTCTTTCCATATAGAGTACACACATACATACATACATACATACAAAGAGCTTGGTGCCCTGATAAACTATCCGGGACTTGCCGTTAAGTTGTTAACTTTTATCTCAACTTGCAAAGCCCCCAAAGCTGCCAAGTCCAAATATATACCTTCAATTAGCTGCATATGGAAATATACATAAATTGTACTTAATATATAACTAGCGGGCATTTCCCTGCCTTACCCGAGACACGTTTTGCGCTTTAACATTTGGATTTAACATTTGGATTCAACATTTGAATGCAACATTTGGATTTAACATTTGGATTCAACATTTGGATTTAACATTTGGATTTAACATTTGGATGCAACATTTGGATTCAATATTTGGATGCAACATTTGGATTCAACATTTGGATTTAACATTTGGATTTAACATTTGAATGCAACATTTGGATTCAACATTTCCCGCCCGTTTACATTTTTATACCCTGAACCCATTACAAATGGGTAAAAGGGGTATAATGTTTTTGTGCAAACTGTAAATGTATGTAAGAGGAAGAAGGAAGCATCTGCGACCCCATAAAGTATATATATTCTTGATCAGAATCAATAGCAAAGTCGATTTAGCCATGTCCGTCTGTCTGTCCGTCCGTCTATCTGTCTGTCCGTCCATCCGTCGGTCCGTCTATCCGTATATATGATCACAAGGATCTCAGAACCTATAGGAGCTAGAGACTTGAAATCTTAGCTGTATGTTCTCCTAGAGCCCGCACAGATCGAATTCGTCTCCGATATTCGATAACTTGAGCCGTTTTCAAGTAATCGATAAAAATCTATATCGCAATTTTGGTAAATAGTAAGAGCTAGAGTCAGAAAACTTGACATTTAGCTTGTAGAATAGTAAGAGATAGATAAGTAAGAGGGTTCAGGGTATCCCCTAGTCGGGAGACAAGAACCTTCTACTTGTTAATTTACGAGTAGTTCGTTGAGTTCCACGTCTTAAGTTATAATTAACATAGTATGAAAAAATCCATTATAAGTTCCATAATATAGAGAGCCATAGATTGGCAACAACTATTTCCGTCTTGTGTATCAAATGTGGGAAATTTTGACCTATGTCTCTATAGGATATTTGAGGGTAAGGAATTCTCTCATAGAGAGTTTTGACAATGAGTTTTAAGCCAATCGAAGGATAAGCGAATAGCTGTCATATCGTTTTTCGCGATTTTGTTACACATGCGGCTGGAATTTCCCCGAACTCCGTCATAACGTGCACCTTTACCCCAAAAGGTTACGACAGCGCCTGCCAGCGCTTACGGTTTAGGCTGTGCGTTGGTGACCAATCAGTCAATCATTCAGTCATACGAGCATTCAGTCAGGGCTAACAGTTTATATATAGATATGAGCCATGGCTTATGGCTTTGATGGCTTAAATGTGCGTCAGCTTCCCATCCAAGCGCTCAGCGGCACACACCGCCCACATCGCTTGGGAGCTGCAAGTGCGTCAATCTGTATCTATAAATACAGGAGTGAACGTGTCCTGGCTGCAATGATTGATTGATGGACAGAACGACAAAAAAAGTTGTCATTTCTTTGCCTGGATTAAATAAATAGGCGTTTTCCTATGCATTTTTAGCTACACAATCAATTAAAGAAAGTTTCCAGAATGTAAAAGGGTGAGATGCCGCCCACTCCTCGTTACATACATGAGAGACATCAAGACCAATATACCCACTTTCAATGGGTGCAGGGTATAAAAAGAGACGTACCTTGGCCAAGGTGGGATGTATCGACTCAATTCCCATGTATCGGAGAGGACTTCTTCTAGGCCTTATAAAGTCCTTGACAACTACAAAATACCCTATAATTCCGATGCACATACCCAATCTAGAGTCTTCACGATTCTCTTAAGACAGACAGATATATCTTTCCATTCCTTGTTAGTCAAAGCCATATACCCTCTTTTGCCCATTTTCAATGGGTGCAGGGTATAAAAAGAGACGTACCTTGGCAAAGGTGGGATAATTCGACTCAACTCCCATGTATCGGAGGGGACTTCTTCTAGGCCTTATACAGTCCCTTACAACTACAAAATACCCTACAATTCCGATGCACATACCCAATCTAGAGTCTTCACGATTCTCTTAAGAGAGGCAGATATATCTTTCCATTCCTTGTTAGTCAAAGACCCATATACCCACTTTTGCCCATTTTCAATGGGTGCAGGGTATAAAAAGAGACGTACCTTGGCCAAGTCGGGATAAACTTGGCTATATCGACTCCACTCCCATGTATCGGAGGGGACTTCTTCTAGGCACTATACAGTCCCTTATAACTACAAAATACCCTATAATTCCGATGCACATACCCAATCTAGAGTCTTCACGATTCTCTTAAGAGAGACAGACAGATATATCTTTCCATTCCTTGTTAGTCAAAGACCCATATACCCTCTTTTGCCCATTTTCAATGGGTGCAGGGTATAGAAAGAGACGTACCTTGACGCAGGTAGGATATATCGACTCAACTCCCATGTATCGGAGAGGACTTCTTCTAGGCCTTATACAGTCCCTGACAACTACAAAATACCCTATAATTCCGATGCGCATACCCAATCTAGAGTCTTCACAATTCGCTTAACACAGACAGATTTATCTTTCCATTCCTTGTTAGTCAAAGACCCAAATACCCTCTTTTGCCCATTTTCAATGGGTGCAGGGTATAAAAAGAGACGTACCTTGGCCAAGGTGGGATAATTCGACTCAACTCCCATGTATCGGAGGGGACTTCTTCTAGGCCTTATACAGTCCCTTACAACTACAAAATACCCTACAATTCCGATGCCCATACCCAATCTAGAGTCTTTACGATTCTCTTAAGAGAGGCAGATATATCTTTCCATTCCTTGTTAGTCAAAGACCCATATACCCACTTTTGCCCATTTTCAATGGGTGCAGGGTATAAAAAGAGACGTACCTTGGCCAAGTCGGGATAAACTTGGCTATATCGACTCCACTCCCATGTATCGGAGGGGACTTCTTCTAGGCACTATACAGTCCCTTATAACTACAAAATACCCTATAATTCCGATGCACATACCCAATCTAGAGTCTTCACGATTCTCTTAAGAGAGACAGACAGATATATCTTTCCATTCCTTGTTAGTCAAAGACCCATATACCCTCTTTTGCCCATTTTCAATGGGTGCAGGGTATAGAAAGAGACGTACCTTGACGCAGCTAGGATATATCGACTCAACTCCCATGTATCGGAGAGGACTTCTTCTAGGCCTTATACAGTCCCTGACAACTACAAAATACCCTATAATTCCGATGCACATACCCAATCTAGAGTCTTCACGATTCGAGAGCCAGATACATCTTTCAATTCCTTCTCATTCAAAAACTGAAAAACTGAAAGCGATTATACCCGCTGGCTTAGGCACTACAGGGTATAAGCACAAACTTCAATTTGTTGTCGAATTGAATACAATTTGTAATTAATTTGATGCTCATTTTCGTGGTTAGTGTAACAATTGTTACTGCCAAAGCGACCCTTTGGGCCACAGAGCTCAACGGCCTTTATGCTCGCACAGGGTAGAGGGGTGGGCGTGGCCAAGGGGCGGAGGCGTTGGCAGTGAGCAGCAGTGGTTCACCTCAATCAAATTGATGGCCTGAAAATTTCATTCGGTGTCACAAATGAGTCGAATGTGGACACGTTTTGGGCCTTAATTAAGCTAAAAGCCGAGAGCGAGCGAGACCGAATGAGAGGGGGTGGGTGGGTAGCGAAATGGGGAGTGGGGGGGGGGGGAGGTTGAAGTTGGGCTAGAGATTAGCAACAAACTTGGCAACTGGTCGGTTGCCCCGGCCGACGAACAAAGCAAAGTTCAAAGCGAGCTGCACGTTTAAATGGAAATTGTTTGAGACATTTCATTCAATTCAATTTGCAATTGCAGAACAATTGAAAAGCTCAGTCGAGACAAGTTGTTAACTAAATGAAAATGGATATGAAAATCATGTTCAATTTCTAAAAGCGGACACACACACACACACACGCACACACACACACGCACGCTGGCCACGGCAACTTGTGAAGTGCTTCAGTCGGGCTCTCAGCCTAATGCATATTGCAAGGCCCGCGAAAGCCTTGTGCCGCACAGAGGCACCCCCGCAACCCTCCTCCCCCCCTTCCCCAATGCCCCTGCCTGAGCGCGAAAAGTGTGTCAAAAGATATCCAGGGCCCTACAGCCGAGCCTCCCCGCTGGGCCCGTGCGAGTGCACCGCACACTGAGACACACCTTATAAATAATTAATAACTCATTTAGGAGTTCATTTGGCATTAAATATTGACTGCGAATAAGTCAAGTTTCGAATTAGTTTCGATTGCTCGAGCCCATGACAGGAAAACAAACGTTCGAATCAATTGCACAGGCGGCAGCTCGAACCCCAATACAAGCCGAGCCCATTAAAAAACGGGCTGATGGACATATTCGTGACTCGATAAATACACTCTACATGAAAGTCCAGAACAGGAGTCTATCTAGCCGTATATAAATGTATATATAACTTATCTTTTTTCCATCATAACGATAAATATCACTTTCAAGACATAATTTGTAGACATATCATGAAGATTATAAGAGCTGGAGCTAGTTGACAAGGAGCTTTCTTTACTGTGCAGCCTTTTCTCTCATATAGAAGAATCGTTTCTTTCCTTTCCCCACTATGATATCTTTTGATACCCTAACCCCATTGAAAATGGCTGAAAAGGGAATCATGTTTTTGTTCAAATCTATGTAACAGGCAGAAGGAAGCATCTCCGCCCAGTCGGGCACACGCGACTGGAGCGAATTTGCTTGGTAGTATTTGAACCAGGTTTTGTTGGACAACGCACCACGGTGCGCTGCTCGCTTGCAGCAGGTGGAAAAGGGACGAGCTGGGAAATCGGACGCTGCAACAACCTTTTGTGCGGCAATAGAACTGTGGCAAGGGGGGGTTGACAGCAAGTGGCTGCAGCTGGACGATATTGGCAATGGGAATAAGCCTAAGAATATGCATTTAATTAAATTCAGCTGCTGCTGCCCAAAATAAATGTCCAGGCTCTGAATCATTTACAGCATTTGCAACTTTTTGTGGCAGCCAACAAAATGCGGCACAAGCAAACAGCTAGACGAAAGCTGTGTGTGTGTGTGTGTGTGGCACAACAAGTTGCCGCAAGCTGAGCACATGACGAGCAGTAAGGGGTTGAAGGGGGGTGGGCGAGTGATTCATTCGAATGCGATTGAGTTCGCATGCTGCTAATGCTTACGAGATGTTCAAAGTATTCAATTACAATTAAAGGACCAGAGAGACAAACGAGAGACAAGCGTGAGATAGAGATAGAGAGAGAGAGAGAGGGAGAGCGAGAGAAAGAGTCTGAAGAAGAGTGCAAGAATTTTAATTATGAATGCATTCATTCGATGCCCTGATGCTAGCTGGTTATGCAATGTCAGCTTAATCAAGTTACAGCAAAATAGATTGATAGAAAGATAGCGCAATGAATAAAGTGAGTGCACTCACGAATAAAGTGAGTGCACTCAGCCTCACAGTTGCGGCTTATTCGAGTTCGCGTACAACAAATTCAATATCAACTTTATATATGAATATCGCAATGAATCAAGCAAATGCATGTGTATGCTGGCCAGTGAATAAAGTGAGTACTCGAAATATGCTTATTGGCCGAGTCGATACATACATATGTATATGGAACTTTTCACTTTCGGAACTTTCGCGAATGCGATTTCCGAGTAAACTAAATAGTGTGTTATGCGAATCATCCATTCATTACGATTTACAAAGTGCGTTTTGCTGGCAGCCCAAAGAGCTTAAAGCTTGAGCTCTTATGATGGATTTATAATGAGTGCACTCGCATTCACAACACCCACACACACACACACACACACACACACACAGTTATAGAAATTTGTTATGTGACTTGATGGCTTTGCATAACACTTAATGATTCTGGAAACAACTTACCTACATCCCCCCTCCCCTCCTCCCTCCCCACCCCGCGACAATTAACTAGGTCAATTTGACATTTATTCACGTTTATTCATTACAACCGTCCCGTTACATTGCTTGAAATAAGTCAATTCACAGTCCTGTCAGCAACGAATACAATTAATTCGAATACTCAATCGAGCTGTGATAAGAAGCAGATAAATACGGGCTTTTAGTTCAGTTTAATTATATTTAAAAGTTTATTTTCCGCAATATGCAAAGCTGAAATTCGATAGAATTTGAGTTTACGAACTTTACGAGTTCACAATTTCCATTAAATTTGGCAAAGTTTTACCAAGTTTTTAGGTTCAGGTGTTGTGTAACAGGTACTAACTCGACCTTGCCCGTGGCAAGTTTTGCACTTAACACTTTAGATATTACTTTTCACCCAGTTTCCGCCCGAGGAAAATTAAACTTGGCCCGTTCTATCTTCAACTCCTGACCTTTTTGAAAATATATCTTGTTATCAACGAATTAGGGACCAAAGGTTGGAATCAACGGCTTTTGCCCAGGATAATCGTGTGCTGAGAATCTTCGTTCGTTAAGCCTTTGGAGTGCGGATTCCATCCAAGAGCGTGGATTTTGCGAAAAACGACATATTTTCACTGTTACGGGTGGAACTTCTAAAAGCGCTGAAACACGATTTCATTAAGTTCTTAAATAGAGCTTTGAAAATAAGTCTGAAGCGAATCGGATAAATGTTATCTAATCTAAATGTTATCAATATCTACCTTATGTATTTCGAGCTCCCTTCCCCTGCCTGTTACATGCAAGTGCACAAAGCCATTATACCCATTTTCAGTATACAGGGTATACAACTAGTTTGGCATATCAAATTAAGCCGCTGATCGAATGGGTAACTCGGTTGTCAGGGAAATCGTTTGGTTGGGACAGTCGAAAAGCCGCGAAAAGCATTTGAGACGTTTGCAAAGCTGCCAACGGGAAAGCTGCCGCTTGACTTGGCTAAAAGCTTGCATGCGCACAGTGACTGTCAAACTGTGACAGCCGGTTTCCCAACACCGTTAACAGACGCCGCAGCCAATGTGGTGAATTTCATTGGCCTTAACTTTGCCTCAGCCGCGATGTCTGATAACCTTCTGTAATGCCCTTGCCGAGGGTATTATAAATATGTGACGAAATACGTAACACATTCAACGATTTACGACTATATAAACTATATAATATACCGAGTCGATATAGAATCTCTTTGCTTTGAAACAATTTTGAGTACATTTTGAAGTCGTCCAAATTGGAGAACTATATCATTTAACTATATAGAGGAAGAATCGGTCGATAATTAGGTTCTTGCATGGAAAACTTTTATGCTCTTTAAAGCTATGCTAATCAAATATGGCATTAATTAGTCTTAGCAGGCTTGAAAGATATATGCAAAGTCTTATCAACTTTTTTATTATATAGCTCTTTGGGAAGAATCGGTCGAAATAGAGTTTTTGTAAGGCGCCTAGCTTATCTACAAATCCAATCAACATATGTCAACTATATCGTACATTTATAGAATCGTTTGAAAAATCCGTTTATACTTTCTGCTTCTCAAGATACCTTGATCAGGCTCAGCCAATAAGAATTTTACAATTCGCCTAGCATGTGAACAAAATCTAAGCAATATCGGTCGCTATATCATATAGCTGTAAAAGAAGAATTGATCGAAAGATAAGTTACTTCTCCAGATATCTTAATAATACTCAGTAATTACGAATACTACAAGGAGCCTAGCTTATCAGCAATATCGGAGAATCGGTCGAAAATTGAGTTTGTGTTAAAAACTATATTATATATCTTGATCAAACTGAGCAATTATGAATTCTATATCATTTAGCTATATGGAAAGAATGGGTCGAGAAATTAGTTTTCTTTCTAGAAGAAAAACTTTTTTGCTTCTCAAGATATCGCTCGAAAAATGAATGAAAATGGGATTTCAGATAGCATATAGTTAAAATGTAATCATAATCGGTCTACTATATCTTATACAATATACTCTATCTATAGGAAGAATCGCTCGAGAAATGAGTTTTCTTTTTAAAGGAACAGCTTTTCCATCTCTTTTCATATATTGAACAAACTTCACTATCAAGCTACACTTTTCTGTTAATATACATATATGGAGATCCGATCAACTTCGAAGCCAATAAAGCTTACGCACAGAAGGGTATTTAGGCTGCGGCACGCCGAAGCTTGTTGTTTCTTCGGTTGTCTTATGTCGGGGATTGCGATTTTCAACTTCATTCATATTATATAGAAAACCATTCATGCGTGCGTGTGAGTGTGTGTGTGCGTGTGTGTGTGTGCATGGTCGGGCGATAAGCGTCGGCCACCTCTTGACTTCCAGTCTAAAGGCGGGCATCCGTCCAGATCTTGAGCGTGTTCTTGGTCAGACTGACCCAAATAGTGTGGCGCCCCGCTGATATGACAGGTCGCACTTGATAGGCGTCAGCAGCAGCAGCAGCGACAGCAGAAGCAGCAGAAGCAGCAGCAGCAGCAGCAGCTGTGGCAGCATTCGCATTATCTTTTTCGTCCAGTAATTAAAATGCTCATCTGAAATTATTTTTAGTCGTCGCGGCTATCAACAACGGAAGCCACAATCCAAATCTTTTGGTTCGGGCTTCTAGGCGAAAAACACACACACACACACACGCACACAAAAAAAGCAGAAGAAGAAAAAAAACGCAATGCGCCGATTGGTCGTTGCCAGCCGTTGTCGGAAGGGTGGGCCTGGGGCGGGCCGGGGTGCTGCCTTCTGGGCCACCAGTTCGACGCATGCGCTCCACCCGGCGCTTGGCCGCCAGGCGCCAATGGGAAGTCCGCCTGCCATGGGTGGCAATTGGGTGGCCCATGCGACCTGCTGCCAGCCAGTGGCTGCTGTTCGCCAATTCGCCAAGGCGCCAGCCAGCTCCACATGTGTTCACGGTCGCGCGATCCTGGCCAAAGCTCCTAGGGCTTAAAGCCGAACCGATTCGCATTAATTTCCCGCTCCCGACCGCAACTTAAGCTAAGCCAAGTTTCTCTTTGAGTAGCCTCGGTGCTTATTGTCCGATCTTTATCAAATGCAATTGGACATACTAAAGCTTGCTTATACCAAATCGCAGGGCTTTACTTTCAGTTATCCATGTTTTCCCAATCTATGTGGGTTGAAGAAAATGAATGTATTTCTGACTCTATTTATCTATAGCTAAAGCAATCTATATATTGTTGACGTCTCTGATAGCTTCCTGGTGCATGGTTAGAAAGTAAAACGTGGTTCTAAAAAACCTCCAAGAAACTGGCACATTCTTCAACTTGAGCCCGCTGCTGTTAATACCCCGCATTTGTGAAGTGCGAAGGGTATATTCGAATTGAAATGCAACAATTAGGCCGAATACCTCTAAAGATTAGACTAGCTTTGTGAATATCTGAATTGTCAATGGAGAATATGAAATCAAAAATTTCATTTCGACTATTTTTGGCCACTTTATTATCAAATTCAACTCATGATTTTTTCGATCGTATATAATTTCATTTCATATAGGGTATCCTCTAGTCGATACGCGTGTTGGTCAACTAAAATTTATTTCCTGCGTGTGAAGTGCAAACAGCTCGAAAGCTGGCCACAAAAGTGTTGGAAAAGCGACAAAAAGACAATGAAAGAAAAGAAAAACAACAAAAAGTGTTGCACTAATAGCAAATGCAAGCTGGGACAACAGCGCCATCTAGCGACCGTAACACAAATAACAAATCTACACTCAACATGCACGCATACAAACATGCATACCGTACACAACATATGTATGTATGTACATACATATGTACGTATGTATGTAGATGCTTATGTGTGCGCAGTATCAGTGGGTGCTGCATTTGGGTTGCCTTTTCGGTTGGTGTTGGTCTCTTCACGCCAATTTATCAGTTGACCTACAGAGCGCTGCAGCAGCAGCGGCGGCACAACGCCAGCGTCGACGTCGGCAGCGGTGTTGCATTTGTTGCTGTTGTTCCAGTTAAATGCACCACTCCCCGCCACCCACTCCACCTCACGCGCATTGCGGCTGACAGCGATAAAGAATACGCAGTTGGGCCCAAGCCCTGCAGGCAACGGCAGCAGGGACCCCCGCACCACCTCTCTCTCTCCCGCACTCTCTCTCTCTTTTACTTTGAATAATAACAGGCACGCACACATTTTTCGCTCATTTCGCCACAAGGCGAATTTAGTGCAGAGCATCAACTTTGCATCCTGTTACCGATAAATGTGTAGAGAGCCAGTTGCACAAGCGCGCTGCGCGATAAACATTTGCAGCAGCCGCACGACGCTAGCTGTGACGCCAGCAGAGCCCCGACGAAAGCCACCCACGGCACAAAACGAGAGTCGACAGTGCGCAACAGGGCACAGTGCGCAAAGTGGTGCAAGGAACACATATTTGGCGACCAAACTGATTGCAATTTACACAGCGAAGAAAAATCGATTATAATCGATATGTCGACAAAACAATTAATAAATATTGCAGCCAAAGTTTTGTACACATTACACCTATTCGCATTAAAGGTATTAAACAAAAATATTTTCAAGCTGTCCGAAACAGCTGAGTCCTTAAAGCTAAGTGATAAAAGTATGTTCAAAATTTGACAATTTCCGGTTGCTTACCAAAAAACTTCTCATACAAATATTTCGCCGGCATTTCTCGCATATTGCGTCACGGTACAGCGCACGTTTACTGCAGCACTTGAATTTACGCTTATGTGGCTGTGTGTGCCTGCGTGTGTGTGTGTGTGTGTGTGCCCGCGCGCGTCTGCGTGTATGGGTGTGTGCTTAGCTAGCGCTTCGTACATCTTCGGGCGTTCGCGAGTCGCCAGTGTCGCCGTTTCTTCTGCGGTGCAGCGCGGCGTTCGCGTCTAAGTTCTTCCACTTTTACATTCGGTTGCGCGCCGTTGTACGAGACGGTCGCACAATTTTCGGTGCGTTTGTCTAAGCCTTGCGGCACAGCGACTGCGATTCGCCTGGCCGCCAGGCTGTCTCACTGAATTGTTGTTCTTTTTCATCTTCTTCTTGCCCGTTGCCGTTGTTCGTGTTGTTCAAGTGCAATTTTTGACACTAACATAAATATATATATTTTTTTTAAAGTGCTACAAGTTGAATTTTTTTTTCTGCAAATTATAACTGTTTTGGTGCTCCGCAGGATAACGTAAAACGCGCGCGCAGGATCGCAAAACATTTCATGCCCTCGGTGACTTTGTTGTTTCACTTCGTTTACACTTAATTTTTCTTTTTTGTATTTTCTGTTATATTTCCTATTTTTTTGGGGTTTTTTAAAGCCGCGAACTTAGTTTAATAAGCAACAAAGTGCACGGGCAACGAGAACAAACCAAATCAATTAAACACAAGAATTAAACGCAAAGAAAATCAGCAAAAAGTGGCCGGCGAAATACACACAAAACTACAACAAATAATTATAATTGTCGCGCGCGAAATGCAAAACGCAAGCAGCAATATAAACGGCCCAAAAAACTAGGAAGCGGCACGCAAAATAAGCAAAGAGAGAACAAGCGAAAGAAAAAAACGGTTGTAGGATCAGACGGTGCTGCCAGCTCAGCCGTTTTCAAGCTAAATTTGACTAAGTGCAGCGATCGTCAGCGGAAAAGCAGCTAATGCCAAACTGTGCTCAGCTCCTTTTAGCTATATTTGTAGCTAATTTGCTTCAAGGTGCCAACACTGAGCCTCATCTCGGGCCGCTGCTGCTCGGCTTGAGTTTATCCCATTCTCCTGTTCCGTTTGCGTCTTCTTCTTAATCTGCCTGTGCAGCGAGCATTTTCTGACGAATTCGCGTTTTGATTTCGATTTTGTTGTTGTTTTTTCTTTTTAATTTCCTTTTCACTTGTCTCTCATTTGTTTTTGTGCGCCTGCAGCTTTTGGTTTCATACATGAAATTCGGTTTTTTTTTTTTTGTATTTTTGTTTTTCTGCTGATGCAGCTTATGCGTTTATTATATTTCGCCTGCTCCTGAGCTGGCAACAGTTGACAACAATTGCTGAAAATTCGTTTTGCTCGTCCGTTTTTTGTTTTTTTTTTTACTTGCAGTGCCATAAACATCGTAACCTTTTTCTTTCTTTATCACGTCTAAACGCATCAGAAGCAACAACTCGAATACGAACCCTAAAACTGCCCAATAATATAATCAAAATAACCAAATAGCTGCCAAACAAAGTAAAAAGAATAAAAGGAGATCAAAAACCCCCCGCACACTCACACACTCACACACACAAGGATGGGATCAACGGGATCCCAAACGGGCGCCGCGACGTTGCGGCAGCGACACGCGATGTCGCTGCTCTGGCGCCTCTTCGCCGTTGTCCTCGTTCTGAACGCCTGCCATGTGCCGATGCTGAATGCCAAGGTGAGTAACGGGCAGCGGGTAGCGGTTAGCGGGGCGGATGACTTAATAGAATAACTGTTAAGCAATGTTGAAAGGATTACAACAGTCACGTTAACAGCGAGGCGTTATTGATCATGAAAAGGATAACATACAAATTTAACAGAACAGAACAATTTAACATAACAGACATTTAGCTTAACAGCTGAGTAACGCAAAAGACTGCATTAAAGCTAAAGCTATGTTTACAGGATAACATAATTATGTAAATCCATTGAACTAACAGAGTTCTTAGCCTAACAGCTGAAGAACATGATATCTCTAGGCATTTCTCGTGAGTTTATCACTTGAAAAATTGTTTAACTCTGAGCTGCAGGATAATTATTTCTTCTTTAGAATTGTGTGTGTAATTATGAAAGTTATATTAAAAAACGTTTAGAAAACAGAATGTTATGAGAGCTACGCATGGATAAACTTAAATGCATCGTTTCCTTCAAGAGATATTTATCTTTGAATATGAATTAATCTGTAATCACATTTTAGGCTATAAAAACTATAGAATTTATGTTAAATTTAACTGGCGACAATAAAACTTTCAAATTTGTTGCCTTTAACTTCAGAAATCTATCTATTTATAGATGGCCTGAACAAACAGTTAATCTCAGATCGCTTGCAAAGCTGAGCTTGATAAATAACTACCTTTTTTTGCGATCTTGTCTCAGGCACTGAAAAGTGTCACCCTAACGACTTGTGAGTGCAAAAAAAGTGAAGATAAAGTCATGTTATTAATAGGGCAACACTTAAATTTCTTGATACTGTCATATTGTTGGCATTCCTTGTGCGCCATCGTGACACCATCTGGCTATCTAATGAGTATGCTTTCTAGAAAATATATATGTGTATGCATCAATATATATATATATATGTTTAAGTGTGTGCATATGTGTATTTCAGTCTGGGTAGAAGCATCAAGAATCGTATCTCACATTTCTGTACAGCATCCTCACAGACACACGCGCGCATGATCTAGTTTTCTTCATGTTGATGACACAACACGAAACGAACAGCAACAACAACAACAACAACAACGAACTTGAACTATTTTACAACGCAGATACATAAATATTAAACAAAAAGCAATAGCTACAAAAATATGTTTCTTATAAAGGGGAAACGGTTTTCCACCTTTGGCTGTTTGACCTTTGCTCGTTTGTAACAAATTAATAAAAAATAAAGCCCTCGGAAAGAAAAAAACGCATGAAAACGTGAGATCCATTAAAAAGCTTGAAGAAGAGGCAGCAGTCGAGACACGAAGCTGAAACACTTGTGTGTACGCACTGCTTATCAGCATGGATAGAAAGAGATAGCTAGAGAAATGAAAGAGTGAGCGAGAGAGAGAGAGTGAGTGAGAGAGAGGGAGAGAGAGAGACCCTGGAGATGCACAGAGCCGTAGAGCAAATGAACTGAGACCGGATTTGATTAGACTTGAAATATATTTTGTTCTTTCTATATTTCCTTTTTTTTTGTCAATTTAATTAAACAATTATTTTGTCTGTCAGGCCAAACGACATTGGGTCAAGTTTGGGGGTTATCAAGGCCCCCCAGCCCAAAGGAAAGCGAATTTATTTAAATTTTATTTGGTTGCCAATTTCATAAGACATTTAAATAAATGTTGTTTTTTTTTTTTTTAATATTTTTTTGCCAATTATAAAGGCGATCGCTTGTTGTCCATCATCTAATTTCTCTATCTATGCGTCCATATGGGTGTGCGTGTGCGTGTCTCTTTGTGTGTGTGTGTGTGTGTGTGTGTGTGTGCCCATCATAATGAGCTGATAGCTGATGGCTGATAACCCTTATCAGCGTGTTAATGACATGTAGTCGAAGAAGTCAACGTTGCTGTCGTCTTGCAATGAAATAATTTCTTAAATTAACATTTCAATAAAACAAAAACAAAACTAAGAAGAGGCAAAAGTATGCTAGTAGATGTAACTGGCGCCTTATCAAGCAGCTGCCACAATTACAATAACAATTAATTCTGCAAAAGAAAAAAACAGAAATAACATATTAAGAGCAGGCCATTGAATGGGGTCAGTAACAGCGATACACTGCATATACATATATATATGCAGTTGCATCCGGCGTATGCGTAATATGTTTACAGAATGCGCATACGCACAGGTTAACAGCTTAGCAGACTCAAAGCTGCATAAATGTTAGGAATATTATTAAGCACAGCTCAGTTAACAGTGTGTTTAGCATAGCATTGAAAGATCAGTTTAACAGCCATGTACCTTAACATCATATGTTAACAGTCGATAGGTTACAGGTTACGCTTAATAGCGTAGAAGAACTTCTGAGCCCAACAGAGGGACAACTTCTGTTATGTTTAATTTTCAAGCTAAAGGTTAAACAATGTTAACAACGCCCAAGAAGCTAACAGAGTCTAGAATGTGCTGTGTGGTATGATAACAGACTAAGAGGATGACATGAAAAGAGGGGAAATGTAAAGCATAATATCGTCAACAATAGAGTGTGAAAAGGACATGTTAACAGGTTAACAGCCTAACAGTTTACATCTACATAACATAATATGAATACCCCAATTTGAAACATACATTAAATACTGCACTTCGGCGACAATAGGTGTCGCTTCAGCAGTTGCGACCGAACTGGGACACTTTTGGGGCCTGATCAAGCGGTCTGAATGGCCGCCAGGTGTCGCCTTTTGTGCGCCTGGCAAAAAAAAGGAAGAAAAGTTTTTGCATATATCGCCCACTACTCCCCTCCCCCATCCTAATTAACAGTCTTTCGCAAAAGTTGCAGGTGGCGCCAGCAGCATTTAGCTGTAATATGCTAATCACAGTCATAAGATACAAATGTATCTATGCATCGCAACAGAGCGTGCGATGTAGATACAAATATGCATATTTATATATGTATATATATGTGTGTCTATATGGAACTGACATATGTGGCCTGCATGTCATCGGGTTTCGTGTCTGTCTGTCTGTCTGCCTGTCAAAATATTTGCAACGACAGCAAACAGTTGCCACAAAGCTTGCCACAGCTCGTTCGTTTCTTATTTTATATATGTATGTATATATGTGTTTTTTGTTTCGCTTGGCAAATCAATTCTTGAGATACATTTCATTTGGCTGCTTTCTTTCGCATGTTCTGGCTACTCGTGGCTTACGCGTCATTTTCAATTGTTTGTTTGCACAACATATGGACACAAGATGTTGCCACAGTGCGCAACGCATCTGTTGCCGGCTGCCACATATACAGGCTATCTAAATGTGTGTGTGTGTGTGTGTATCTGTTTGGCATGTGCGATCTCTTGCAATTTCGACTGGAAACAACCAGACAACAGCAGCTGGAGCAGCAGCAGCAGCGACTGCAGCGATCGACACGCCAGCAACAGTTGCTGCTGCCATTGGTTAAAGCATGCGATACTTGAGCTCAAGTTCAGCAGGGGAACAACATTCGGGGAAGCTGTAGGACTTGGAGATACCCTGTAGCCAGCCAGCGCTGAGCTGCCTTTTGAACTTACTTCTGAGCCTGGCGCCTCAAGCTGTGCCTCTTGACTACGCCCTTAGCCGCATATTAGGCAAATGTGCTCCCGACAGACCAAGTTTGGTAGCTTTACCTCTGATTATGCTCGACACGTTGATTGGAAATGATTTCAAGTCTGTAGAATATTTATCGCCCCCTTTTGCCTGCGTCCATTTCGAGCAACTGGCACACTTTAGGCGCATGCATTACTTTTAAGCAAATAACACCTGCTGACCTCCCGCCTAACACCCACCCCCTCCCGCCCAGCCGCCCTGCACCACTTCGCCCGCTGGCGATAGCGCAAAGTGTTGGCTTTGTCAATTGGCAGCAGCCGGCGCTTCCGCCTTGCGTGCATTGCATTAGCCAGTTTGCTCGGGTTGGTGGGGTGGGGAGCGGCTCATCAGCAATTAGTCAGCCAGTTGATCTCATTTTTTATTTGATTTTTTCTTTTGCCTACCAAAACTGGCCAAAAATACAGCAGCAAGGAGGGGCGGCTGGGGGCCAACAGCTGGCCAACGTCCAAGAACAGGCAGCAAGAACTGATGTATGCATTTTGTAATAGCCACGTCTGAAGCAAACATCTATAAATAGTTGGCCAAAACATGCCGCGACAGATACAAGATACAAATTCTACAACAAGATACAGATTCTCTCCCAGTGTGTGTGTAAATTGTAAATGGATAAAGAAGAGCGCAAAAAAAAAAGTACGTTCTAGCAAACAAATAACACAATAGAGAAATACCCTAACAAGCAGTTGCAGCTTGTTTTCCTGTTTGCCCCAGTCAAGTGTTAACTGAAGGTTAACTTATGGTTAAATAAAAGATAACGCGTGCACGACTGACACTTCGGCTTGAAGTGCAATAAAGGTCAACTTGAGTTCGGTTTGCTTCCTGACTTCCTCTGAGGTAACAAGCACCTTAACTAGCTGATCAAACAACCAAATTAACTTAACAAGCACTTTAAGTTGCTGTTAAATTCGTATAAACAATCTAACCAAATGTTTCAGAGCAAGCTGACAAGCACTTTCAAAAGCTGGTTAATTTGCGTCTGCCATTAAAGAAGCCGGTCGATTAAACGTTTAACTTCAAAATCATCGATAAATTTACAAGCACTTTAACTAGCTGTTAAATGTATATTGACATTAACAAAAACTACAGAGTTCTTAGAGTAAAGTGTAATAGTTAAATTAAAGATAATGCGAACAATTTCGCAAGCTGTTTAAATGTATTCTCAAACGTGCGCTCTTCTCATCTCTTGTATACAGCAGAAGCTGTCAATCACTTCAGCTGCATGTCAAATATTTGACAAGTCCTGCCAAATGGCGAAACAACTTTCTTAACAGCTGGGAATTGTCAGTCTGACAAGATCAAGTTTTCACAAAATTCTATATTTGTCTTTAAATGGCAAGTACAATACGCTTTCCATACGTACGTTAAATTTAACAAACAGTTTAACAAGCTGTTAAATTGATTAACAGGAAACAGTGTTTGTAATCGCCGCAAAGTAAGCTAATGTTAAAGTTAAATGCGCATTTGACAGTCAGGGGATTGTGAAAGCTTTCTTCATTGTCCAAAGGTCAATTTAAATGCACTTAATTTGACATGAACTTTGATAGCAAGCAGCTTTAGCCAAGACATGTGCAAAGTTTGCTAATGTATAAATCGAAATGCTGGCGTCATTTTGAGCAAACCGATCAATTTAGGCAGGACTTTGCGTCAGCGCATTACGCAACACACGGCTATCACTTGGGTTAATCTTGATTTATGAGCCAGAATACGTGTAGTTCCTTGGAAACTTTGGAAGAACTCGAGTTTGACTGCGATTCCAAGAAGTCGGAGTGATACGACACGCTAC
Source organism: Drosophila kanekoi (assembly GCA_037075305.1). Lineage (NCBI taxonomy): Eukaryota > Metazoa > Arthropoda > Insecta > Diptera > Drosophilidae > Drosophila > Drosophila kanekoi. Next base: position 12,595,546 of record JBAMCE010000451.1, read on the forward strand.
CAAGCTGTCTGCTATGGCACTCGAGAGTCATATATATAGATATAGCTCCGGCTAAATCGTGATTTATCCGAGTGTCTGAGTAATAGAAAATGCTACCAAGCTGTCTATTATAACACCCGAGGGTCGTACATAGATATAGTTTCGTTGAAATTGTAATTGTTCTGGAAAACTTTGGAAGAATGCGACTACGGATGCGATTGCAAATAGTCTGAGCGATACGATACGCTACCAAGCTGTCTGCTATGTCACTCGAGAATCGTATTGCACGGCGTTGGGCAGCGCCTGATCATTTATCCAAACATAGACGTGACTGCGTTTTCCTTGAAAGCGTATGCGTAGTTGGCGCATTTCCGTCTGGATCCCAGGGTATGATCCAATTCCTAATTCCACGTAAACGCATTTGCCCGCATAGACTAAACAGAACTTTGGGTATGTGTCGAGCGCCGGCGTTGAATGCACAGTGGTTACAAATTGTGTAAACCGATTGCAGCTCTTCTTCTTCAACAACTTGTTGTTGTTGTTTTCTTGTAATTCAATATTTGTCTGGCATGTCTGGCACACTCACACACACACACACACACACAGATACACACACACGCACGCACACATACCCCGTCTCTCGTCTCTCACTCATTTCAACTTATGAATAATAATTGTTTTGGCTTTTGCATTGCGTAAATCTTGAAAATAGAAAAATTACAAGAAAAATAAATAAATAAATAGAAAACAAACGACGCCCTGCCTCCTCCCCCTGCCTCCTTCCTCCCCTCCCGCCGCGCGTAAATGTCGCAATTCGCCTTTTCAGTTATTACAAAATGCAGAACTGCGTTGAGTGGGTGCCACATCCATTCATCTAGCCATCTATCTATGTATCTAGCTATCTAGCTGGCGTATCTATTGTGTCATCCCGGCGACAGCTGCCTATGTAATTAACTAGCTCTTGACCAAGCTCGACTAGCAGCTACCCTGTACATATATGTACATGTATATATAGAATTGATAAACAAATTTGTTTCTTTCAAGCATATGTTGAGTACGATTGCACATCACACTTTGTGCAGCGCATTGTGCTTCTTCTTGGCTTAGACCGTGGTTATGCCCAAGAAAGCCAAGCTTGATAAACTTCGGTGCTTAAGGTCCGATCGCTTTCAAATTTGCAGTGTTTAGTGCTCTTCTTTGTTGTTTATTTTAACTTAAATGAAGGAAAAGCTCTTCAAGCATATATATCTATATAATTTACATGCCAAATTTCGACATGACTCTTCTTCCAACCTATTTGCATGTTATTTTTTATTAACTACAGGGTATAGGCAGAAAAAGGAGGGACATTAAAAAGAATATTAAAGAGCGACGAAACAAAAATTGCCATTTCGAAGAACTATTTGCAATGAGTATTTTACGTGAAATGGCTTTGGTCATAAAAATGTTGAGAAACTGCATTCAAATGTTTGAATTCAACAGATTTTTGCATTGCGCCCAACCTTAGAATAATGAGCTGCCCAATGATCATCACCATGCTCATGATGATCCTCATGATGATGTGGGGGATATTAATACACACTTTGTATGCATCTTGAGCTAATATTTCAGAAAGTTTCGCCAGCCTGTGTTGCCTGTTGGGAATGCAGATCGAATAGAACTGGTTCTAGTATTCTCTCTGTCGTTCCAGTTTTCTGGCTTAGTCGAAATTTTGATAGCCATCTAGGCTCATTTGTATACACATGTTTTGTGTGCATGCGCGCGATACGAGCTTCATTTATCTATTCATAAACTCAGATTGCTTAAGAGAGAAAAAGGCTTATAAAAAACTGTCGCTAATTGCTACAAGGCGAAGACTAAATACCCTGGAACCCATTTTTCCCACAGGAAAGAAGAGAAGAGATCGTACACTTAATATGGCAATGATTTAGTTAATCATTTCGGCAAATGTTTTATTCATTTAGCTTAAAGGCTAAGACTCTAATGATTCGTCTTGACCAATCAAATATATCAGGCATTTCCCCTAATATTTCATGACAATATGATAATACCCTCCGCAAGGCTAGATAAATGATGTTTATCTTAATGTTGTCTGCCTTGTTAAGCTGTTATCGAAGCCATGGCTCAAGCTCAATTTATTACAGTATGTAGATTCGATTTATGAGCATCAGTTAACATGTCTGTTTATAACATTTAACAGGCAGGCTGTTAATTTTATAATTGGTGCAACTATGCAAACACTTCGAATTGATACAAATTACGTTGAAACTGTTAACGCTTAATTTGAAAAGGCAACGCATCATTTTACTGCTAGCAGCAACAACAGACAAGGACTTAGTTATGTTAAGGCGAGCTGCATAACAGCAAATGTAATAAGCATGCTGTTAACAACATTTGCAAGCATATGTTAATGTGAGTTTCATTTAGAATACGCAGAGCGCACTAGTATTTGTCAATCGATAATAATGTGATTAATGCAAAGATATAATTGGGCTTTTCCTTTAAAATGGCGCAAACAATTTTTACAGTGGCAGCTATCAATTAAAATCGCATTAAAAAAGCGCTGAAAACTGAGGGACGAATCACAATCGATGCAGCTGCTGTTATTATAATATTTTTCATTTGGCTTTCGATGCGATCAAAAAAACGTTTTGGGCTGGAACATGGGGCATGCGGCTGGCGTTTAGCTTGGAATTGGAATTGGAATTGGAACTGGGTGTGGCCTTGCCACCAGTTGTGGCTGGGGTGACATCAACAGCTGCAACACTTCAATATGCGCCAATTTATAATCGCTTTATAAATCTTTCATATTTTGTTTTCGTGGAAATTATAACACACATATGCCAGTCAGTCGAAATGTTGCGCCCATCGTCGCGATCTCTGCCCCCAGCGTCTGGAGTTGCATCATCTTCGCCTGCTGCTGCCGGCTGCTGCCTGTAGCTGGAGTCGAACCATGACGCTGTGTCAAATACAAAAAAAAAACGAAAAACGAAAATAAAAATTCCAAATTAAAATGGGGCTATTCGAAATTGTTGACTGGAAATTGCTGCTCAATTTGAATTAATTGAAGCCGCGCGCGCGTTAATTGCCAAATCGTTTACATCAATTTCCAAACGGCAAGAAATATTTTCAAGCCAAGAGCCCTTTTAATGAAAAGCAAGAAGCAGATAGCCCAAGCAATTTGCTGTTATTGGTCTTTGGCAGCCAATCAATTGGTAAACAAAGCATAAAAGCCAATGCGAACACAACAAAAAATGCATAATTATGCTAATTAATTAATTGACTATTGCATAAAATTATTGTGAATAAAAACAAGTCTTATGGGAACGGTTCGACCAGCTGATACCCTCTCTGTGCTCGACGACGCCAAGCTGCCCTTCCAAGCACTTTTCAGCTGCTTCCCTTCCACAAGAGTACACAGCTGCTGTGCTGCTTCTTGCCTCTCTTATGCCATCTTTTCAAACGTAAACTTCGGTCTTTATAGTCCGATCTTTATGCAATTTTCGGAGCCAAAGCTCGAGGCTCTATGGGATATGGGCTTATACGTAATCCTACATAACAAGCTTCGTCTATTGCTCGAGTTCTCTATTGATATTATGGAAATGGAAAAAGATATCTAGGAAGAAGTGATAAAGTTGTTCTTGATCATGTTGTTAGAGGACAATATATACATAAACTATTTTGTCTATCAAGATGTCTTGGACCTGGACTTGGTCCAAACATGAGCCAAATCTTATCAAGATCTCAGTAGGAAGAATCGTTCGAAAGATGAGTTTCTCTCTGTTATCCAAGAAACTTAGCGTTTGCTCACATATCTGCAAGGGTATCAAATCTTCGGTTTGCCGTAGATATCTTTACTTAATCGTTTGCTTTTATATACAGTTTTTGGGTTTCCGAACTGGAAAGGTTGTAGCCCAATGTTATCAGCTGCTCTGACGCCATTTTAGCCATGTTCTAATAGTTTGGCCGCTTAGTCAGCTGTTAAATTTATTGTTGCTTGAGTTGTTGCTTTTATTGTTGCTATTGTTGTTGCTATTGTTGCTGTTGTCGTATCAATTAAGTGAAAAATGTAAAGCGCTCCACATACATTGTGGCAAAGGAAAGCGCATAGTTGAGCATTGCCAGTCAATTGCAGATAAGATATAACTAACTTATAGAGCACACGCACACACACGCACACACACCACACACACACACACACATGGCTGGCATAGTTTGGTGCTGCTTCTTCCTTATTGTTGCTGTTGTTGTCGTCCATATGCTCATGTTTTTTGTTGCCAAGCTAAATGATAAGCGCGCCAACATGACGTGTTGCAGCGGCATTGATAGCCGCCGATAGCCGATTCGATCAATGCCTCCCAAACTGTGCACACTGAAAGAAAGTAGGTGGAGAAAGATGAAGTGTGTGCATCATTTATATTAGCTTCTTCATAATTATAGGTACAACTCTCAACTCTTGCATGGCCCAAAGGACTTCAAACTAAAAAGTTAATGAAGAATGCAAAGTCTTGAATGTTTCTTCAGAAGAAAGCTTGAATATTCGATAGCGATAGGTTCAGGGTATCTGCTAGTCGAGCACTCTCAACTGTCGAACTATCGTTTTTGTCGGCTGGATTGGAGTTTTTCTGTTGCCATTGGGCCGTGACGGGTGTGTGTGTGTGAGGCGTGCAGGGGGCAGGAGCGCTGATGAATCTTAATTTAATGCATATTTGTGACATTTGCATGCATTAAGTCGCACGCTCGCAGCCCCCCGTTAACCGCGCACGCCTTTAAATTTGATTTGTGTTTAAAATTCATTTTTATCAGAAAGGTATTTTAATTTGGACGCAATATTTGTAACGCGTGGCAGAAGACATCCTCTAACCTCTCGATCAGTATCGATAGCCGAGGCGAGCTCATGACAGACCTGGGTCTGTCCGTCTTATGTCTTTCAATTCGAAAGCTATCCTGGATTAATATGACATAAACTATATCACATGATTGATGCTATATAAAATAGCAGACATACGTAATATGCATACACCATATCAAGTGATTGACTCTATAAAAGAAGAGTGAATCAAACAAAAACCATATATAATGATTGACAATACATCAACTATTTGAAATGATTCATTCTATGTAAAGTGATTGACAATGCACCAACTTTATCGAATGATTGATTCTATGTAAAGTGATTGACAATGCATCAACTTTATCGAATGATTGATTCCATGCAAAGTGATTGACAATACATCAAATATATCAAATGATTGATTGGTTCTATGTAAAGTGATTGACAATGCATCAACTATATCAAATGATTGATTCTATGTAAAGTGATTGACAATGCATCAACTATATCAACTGATTGATTCTATGTAAAGTGATTGACAATGCATCAACAATGTCAAATGATTGATTCTATGTAAAGTGATTGACAATACATCAACTATATCAAATGATTGATTCAAAATGGCTGACAAAATCCCAAGGCGTTTGGCTTTTGGTAAAAAGTAAACCCTGCTGAAGAGTTTGGCTGCAAGGGCATTTGATCTTCGGCGTGCCGATGTTAGCTATTCTTTCGGTTTTCGTTTTTCGGTTTTTTTGTTTTGTTTTTCGTTTTCGGGTTGGTTTTGATTCTGGCAACCAGTTTGGCTTATTAAGCGCTTAACGACGGTGGCCACAATTTATGATTGCGGCGCTCTTCGGAACTAGTTGCCTTATCACCTGGCCATTTGATGGGGGGAGTGGGGAGTGGGGATTTGAGTGGGTTCTCTCGGGGTCTACTACCAGCCGCAGGTGCCGAAAGTAAGTCAGTTGCTTGAACCCAGACATTGGCCCAACTTGAAATCAAATCGTGCACGCTGACTAAGCGCACAGAAATGCGCTCCCCATGTATTTCGATCCGATGCTCAGTCATATTTATATATATATACATATATATACATGCATGTTTGTAGACATGGCTCACGATCGATGCGGACATCAAAAGGTGTCAAATGCAATTCGCGCTGCAGTCAGCATATTTTAAAGTCAAGACTCTGTGACTCTGGCAAGTTCATTAGCTTTACAGTCTGCAGATTTTTGCTCGAGTGGCGTGACTCGCCGATAGATCAAATAGAGCTGATTTGAGCCGAAAAGACCTCATATGACAACGGCTGACATCAGTGTGTCATGTTATAATATCTATATATAATTATCTAAGGAATTTTGTTTCTCTTATGTGAAACTAGTTCTCCACAAAAGCACTTTATATCCCAAGACTTTGCCCCTATTCTTTGGCTTATCTCATAATAGCTGCTCTATAGATCATTTGATTGCCATACTGATGAACTAGTAGACTGTTTGATTGCTTGATTGACTTGCTGCCTGAAAGGGAATGATTGGCTGACTGAATGATTGATGGCTTAACTGATTGATCGACTGATTGATTGACTGACTGATCGATCGACTTACTGATTGACTGACTTACCGATTGACTGACTTACCGATTGACTAATTGGCCTATTGTTAATTGAGTGCTTGACTAATGACTCGCTGATTGATTAACAGATTAGCGACTGATTGATTAGCAGATTAGCGACTGATTGATTGAACTTCTGACTAATAGATCCAGAAAGAGATTGAATGATGGACAGACTGCATGACTTACAGATTGATTAACTGACTGACCGGTTAATTCACTGACAGACTGCTGGATTGATTGACTGACTGATCGTGAACCCTCAGGCATCTGGTTGATTGACGAACTGGCTGACGATTGCTAATCAATCAATGCACAGCCTAGGAATCAGGAACCTTATGTGTTACATTGAAACATTTCATTTAGCATCCGATCAGCTTCAAACTCTTTCTGAAAAGTATTTGCGATGCGTTTTCACTTTTCGGCAAATCCACTGCCCCGCGTGAAATATAGATTTTGCATAAAGCTAGGGTATTTCATCTTGGTATTCATGGTATGCTTTTGTGTGTGCTTTAGATTTATTCATTGTTTCTTGTCGAAACAATAGCATAGCCGAAACCCATAGAGTAGCTGAAAAAATGTCATCATAACTAAACCGAAAGTCAGCTTAAGAAACAGCAGAAGCTGTTAAAACATTGTATAGTAGCTAAGAGCTCTTTCGATTGTTTCTATTTGATTGATTGATGGCTTTTTAATTGAACTTCCTAGCGACAGATGGATGGATCGATATGTCTACCTATATATGAACCGAATAGCTTTGTAGTCTTTGATCAAATAAAAACGCTTTCGATCTTTGACGATGCCGGAACAAGTTTCCAATCATTATTGTTTAAGCATCATTATGATAATGATCCGCATCTGTGTGATAATGATCATTTACTAGCTCATTTCGCATTGATTTATGCATTTATAATTCAATTAGCAACAACTTTTGCCTTCTTTTTAAGGCATTTTATCTTTCGGCCTGGGGTAGTTTGGCTTCCATATGAAATGTGTGACGAACAGTCGATGGGATGGAGCCAAGTCTTAAGGTCTTGAAGTAGAAATTTGGCTTCTTAAGGATCGATCGATCTACAAGAGCATTGGCTATTCGGCTTTTCGCTGTTGGTCATTCTTTCTTGTTTGTTTTCATTTTTTGTTAATTCTTTATTTTGTCTCATCTCTGATTGTTTTGTTTTTTCTTTGTCTACTTTCAGGTATGTCTCGAGTCAATATGCATTAAATACATATATGTATCTATAGATGGGTAAGTGAGCGTGTGTGTGCGTGTGTGTGTGTGTGTTTGTACCTTGAATCAATGATCAAAAAAGGGTATAATAATATTATTCAAATCTATGTAACACACGGAAGAGTACATTAGCCAGACTATGAAGTCGATCAAGGCCATGTGCAAAATATGCCCAAATACATAAGTTTCATTTCGATATCTCGTACATATTCATAAATATCGATAAATATTGATTTTCATGCGCTGTTTCTGTTTACATATAACAAATATTTCACAATTTTGGGGACTTCACCCATTCCTCCAGAAACTCTATACCTATTGAAAGCCTGCGCTAAGGTATATGTATGTATACACACTTCTTAGTGCCATATTTAAGCTGTGAACATTTGACAACGATCGGACTATAAGTACCGAAGTTTGCCTAGAATGCTTTTGAGATGAAAGCCAGAATGATTGTAGGGATAGCTTGGTCGATGCTCCTGAGCTTAGGGTATCTGCTAGTCGAGCAATGCCGACTGGAGCGATCTTAGTTGTTGCCTTTGGGCTCTTTAAGCCAGCTTAAACAGACAGCTTGACGCTTGAACGCGTCTTTGACCACAGCCACGCCCCTGGGCGTCGGCCAGCCTGGACGGGGGCCAACAGGGTTGAGCCAATTGTCGGTCACCAAATGTGCCCATTAGCTGTCGAAAGGCAAATATTTGTCGTTGTCACTAGACAACAGCAACAACAACAACAGCAACAACAACAACAAGAACTCGATGCTTGGCCAAAGCCAAACTTGATTTATTTCCTGTGTGTTAGTGCGTATCGCAGTTTCAGCTCTTGTTGTTGTTGTTGTTCTTGCTGCTGCTGTTGCTGGCAACAATAAAACGTGCCGCCAAACAAACTTTAAACAGCAAAGGCAACAATAACAACAACAACAACAACAACAACAACAGCAACAACTTGACCTTGACGCATGTTGCTGTCCACTTCATTAGGCAAACTTTTTTGACCGCTCAGCAGCCGAATCTTAAATACACTTTAAATACATAAGCACACACACACACACGCACACACACACACACAACTCAACTTTATCGTTATTCTGCTCAACTTCAGATTAATTTAATTTATGCGACAGTAATTTGGTCTTGAAAGTTTTGAAAGGAAAAGAACAAATATTAAAACTGCATACATAAGCGCGATTATGTCAGCTAATTCATGCTTTCTTCTGCCACAATCCGACTTTGCCAGCCCAGGTATTTGTCTTCGATCAATTCCCGAACTGTGGTACATTTTAAAACGTATTCACGCTGCCTTGCAACACAATTCCCGCGCGAACGAGTGGAATGTGCACAGAGTGAATTAGGTGAATCTTTGTAGTTGAGCCAAAATTCAATTGAATTGAACAGCAAAAAGGTGATAGCATTCCGCCTGGGCTGGTGGAATTCCTCGAAAGGGATGAAAAACGTGCGCACGGAAATGAGTTTTATGGTTAACTCACTCGAATCTTAATTTGTTATATGACATAGAATTATTTGCATACTCTGTTGTGCTTGAAAGGCAGCTACGGCAAACTTTGATTATATCATCCATTCTCTAACGTTCTGCGAGATAAGATAACCATATGTATAGGTGTGTGTGTGTGTGTGTGTGTGTGCAGTTAAAAAGATAACCAATAACTCTCTTCAGCAATATATGTTTGTTAACTAGGCCATCTCTGAAGAACTGCGTGTTCAGCTTGGGCTTGTCTACGGTTTGAGTTCAGAGTTCGATGCTCGACAAAGATATTTCGAGGCTCTCTCTTCGCTAGCACAAAAAGGGTTAGAACATATCGCTTTGAGTTCAAGGTTCGTCAAAAATACGTTTCCTTGTATTTCATTGTGTAACCAGAACTTGCCTCAGCACCATGAAAAGAGTTTGCTTTTGGGTTCAGGGTTCTGCAGGGATATTTTGTTCTTTTACCGATAACTGCCAAAGTTAACCGAGGTTCTTTGGGTTCATGGAAAATTGCTTCTTTTTTACTGTTGTAATATTCTTCCTTTATAAAAAGAAGCACAAAACTCTCTTCGATATTATAAAGTAGGGCATTTTGGCTTGAGTTCAGGGTCCGATGCTTAACAGAAAAAACATTGTCTCATTTTTTTGTTCTGTAGTTAAAATCATTTCGTCAGCCCACGTTTATGTCAAACCAAACGTTATGTGCATAGCTGGTTAGTTAAGTTTTGGAAAAACATATTAGGAGAGAAAAATAAAGAAGCAGAAAAACGAAAACGCGCTAATGAACAAATGTGCATGTATATATATGTATATACATATAGATTTTTTATGACCTAAACAAATGTTGAAATTGTTTTGCAACTTTGGACTCAGAATCGTTTGGCAGGCATTGTCATCAGCTCAAAGCGGCTAACAGAGACGTGAATGGGGCAGGGGCTGGGAGGGGGCCGCGCTGGCTGTCACTCATAAGTCGCTGTTGACGTCGCCGTCGCAGCTTACGCTAATGCAGCTCAAGTGTTAGAAACATAGAAGAAATAACTCATTTACCCCCCCGACGACGCTGACGTCGCGCCCCTCACCCCTCACCCGCTTTGCTGGGTAAATGTGCAGCAATGCGCTAAAGAAATCAACAAGCCACTCAAGAGGCAACCCCGCCCCGCTCCGCCTCGCCTCGCCTCGCCGCGCCCGCCCCACGTGCAACACTCGTGTCACTGAGACACTGTGTGACAATGACAAGGAGGCCTACAAAGATTTGAGACGACGACAACATGTGGCAGAGGCGCTGGCGGGGGCGAGGACAGAGCAGGGGAGCAGTGGCTGAAGCTTAGTGGTAGGGGGAGGGGGGTTAGAGATGGTGGCAGAGAATAAGGCAGAGGCTGGAACAGGGCTAGAGACTGGAGCAGAGGCTGAGATCTGAGGAGGGGGCAACGGCATGCTCCGGGATAGAGGCTGGGGCAGAGTCTGCCACAGAGGCTGTGCCTGAGGAGAAGGCAGCGGCTGAGACTCTGGAACAGAGGCTGTGGCAGAGACTGCCACAGAGGCGAGGGGGCAGGTGCAGAGGCAGCTATTGAGGTTGGGACCGAGGCTGGGGCTCCTCTCGTAATTACGTTTACTTGTTGTCAGCTGTTGTTGTTGTTGTTGTTGTTGTTGCCTGTTGTGTAGGTGTAATACCTTTAATAAGCAGGATGACGTTGCATTTGGCGACGATGACAACAACTGCAGTTTAGCTGGTAGAGGGGTCGGTGCGGAGGGGAAGGGGAACGGGAGCGGCCTTTGTGACGCGCTGGCTGCTGCACTCGAGCTGCAGGCACTCGCGGGTCCGCTCTCCCCTACTTTGGCCTGCGGCAACTGCAGTCATGAGCTTCATAATGAACCCCATTCTTAGCAGCCGCATTTTGAGGTTAGTTTTGTTTGCAGGCAAACAAACAACAACAACAACAACAACAACAACAACAATAGAAGCGACGCATTGAGCCTTTAGGAAATGTGCAACATTTGATGGACTACCTCGTGACTTTTTCAGCGGAGCGTAAGCCTAAATATCAGCTGTTTATGAAATTTCCTACATTTTTCACTTTTACTTTAACGGCAGCTGAGTTTCTGGCTGCCATATTCATGCGTGCGGCATGCCTTTGGGCCAAGTGCAGCAAAGACATGATTTTTTCAGTGGGTTTTTCATGCTTAGGTTTTTAGCTGGGCTCAACTCTTGGATATATGTATATGTATACCCTGTACGCATGACATGGCTGCAAAAAAAGAAGAAGAAGAGAATGTGTTAAATATGTTTAACAGCCAAAAGCTGAGCCTTGCGTATTTACAGGGTATTTGGGGTATATACATTAACATCATTTTGGTATGAAGATATAGAAATGTCTTTTGCAATGGAGAAAGAGAGAGACAGAGACAGAGAGTGGGGGAGAGAAAGAGAAAGCAAAATAGTGATAGACATTATGAGGGTAAGAGAGCTAAAAGGATAGGCTGAGAGGGACATAGAGATTCGGAGAAATTAAGCAAAGTAGAGAGAGAGAGAGAGAGAGAGAGAGAGAGAGAGAGAGAGAGGGAGAGAGAGAGAAGGAGAAGTTGAGAAAGAAGGTTGCCAGTAAAAGAGAAGGAATATGAAATATGCAGTAGGTTAAGAGAGAGAGAGAGAGAGAGAGAGAATGAAGACATTCCGAGAACGAGTGCTGAAGATAGAAGTAGAAAGAGAGAGAAAGAAATCGATTTTGTTCTCCTTCTTTCTTTGTCATTCGGTTTTCTTCAAAACTCAGCAGATGGTCAAGCAGCTCTTTGGCACAGGGTATCTGCTGGTCGACTACATCGCCCACATATGCACCGGTTACCCTGCTGCCGGCTCGCCTGGGCAATGGCAACGTGCTTTGCATGTGCGGCCGGCAACTGAAATCAAAACCAGCGCCCACTTTGTGCGCCAAACACGTCGCAGCTAAAATAAAAATGAAAATAAATAAAAATAAAATAAAAATAAAAAGAAGAAGAAAAAGAACTAGCAAAAAAACAATCGCCAAACGCGGCTTCAGTCGCTGTCCGAGTTCGAGTCGAGAGTCTGGCTTGAAGTGTGGCTTCTTTATGGCCTTTGGAGTGGCCATTAATTTATGCAGCTTCTATGCCCGCCCCGCCCCGCCCCCTCTCCCTGCCGCCTCCACGTTAAGCCCGCTCAAGCCAAATGCCTCAAATTATATCCCAATTTCCATGCTGGACGCCTTTTGCATACGCTTTAAGTCTTCTTCTGCTGCCTTTTTTATAGCTCAAGCAATTTGGTAGGCCTCAAATGTGTTTTTTTGCCAATTTGATTGATTCCAGTGGATTTTCATATCGTTTTTTTATGCTTTTTTTTAGTTGTTGTTTTTTTATTTCTTCTTCGTTTTTGATTTTTCGTATGCGATTAGTTGTGATGAGGTAATATCGAGTAAGGCTAAGCGATAAGCTGGAACAAATTTTTGCTCAACTAGAACGCGAGCGGGGGCACAATTCTGGACTGTGGCAACACTGGCGAGGGGCATGGCCGGCACGGGGGGGTTACGTGGAGGGCTACGTTTACTGGAGTGCGTGCGCTGTGGCGTCCGCATTTCTAGATAACTTAATCGCCGGCTGCGTTCGCTACGTCAATATTTAATTTATTGATACGGCCCGCGTTTACACTGTCCCCAACGCATTATTGACCTCAAAAGCCTCGGCCCTGGGTCAGAGGCACGGACTGGCCCAATGGACACAGCCTCTGTGTCGGGCAAATCTGTCTGTCTGTCAGTCTGTCTGTCTGTCTGTCTGTCTGTCAGCATCTAGTTACAATCGGTATGATCGATTGCGGGACGCTGTTTGTTCATGTGTGTAAGTCATCATGCAAAGGCCAAACGTTGTTTTTCCCTCTGTAATAATTTGCTTGTTATTGTATTCTGTACATTTTTGTCGTTGTTGTTTTTTTTTTTTTTTGTTCTCTGTGCAAATGCAATGAAATACGTTAATTTATGTACTTACAGCTTACTTAAATTTTGAGATGTTTTCTTGGAATTGTAATTGCGGTTTTTCTTGACGGTTTTCTGACTTATATTGAAGTTTACCTAATGAGCTTTTAATAAGGTTTTTTATGTTAAATGACAGTCCATTAACATAGTTCCATTATGTTATGAGCAACAACAGATGTTGCCTCTGTTATGTTTAGTTTTGAGCAAACAAATGAATGTCAAACTGCAGACACATATTATGTTATGTCAAGCTTGTTAACATGTGCATAGTTAGCCTTAACATTAGGCCAATTACATAAATAGTTTCAGCTCTGTACAGTAACATACTTGTGCGCTGTTATGTTATATATGCTCTGTTGTGTTACGTTTGCTCTGTTAATGTTATGTATGCTCTGTTATTTTATGTATGCTCTGTTATGTTATGTTTGCTCTGTTAATGTTATATACATTGTGATGGTATGTTAATTAGTACCTATCACAACTAAGTAATTTATGTTATGCATAAATACAGCCGCATATTGGTTCAGTTGAATGGCACGAAAATTGGGCTCTGATACTGCATCTGCATTTGATACTGTTTTCATGTTAATCTGATACTAAATGCTAATGCCAACATAATGTTATGCGACACTATGTTATGTCTGTGCATAGAAGTGCGAGAGTGTAATTTCAGCTGCCTAGCAAGTTTGATATATGTGTTTGCAACATATTGAATTTGCCAGACTTGAAATTGTTTGATTAACAATCCAAACTATCTATGTTACACTATATATGGTGTATTGTGTTTTGAGTACATTGACATGTTTGCAAAGTTCAGTCAACTTTTGGTTTATTCTGGTCTGCGCAGGGCAGAGATCGTATTTCGAAATTTACACACTCACTCGATGTGCGAGTGTAGAATTCATATGCATGCCCATGCTCGGATGTCCCCAGCAGCAGCAGCAGCAGTCACCACAATTCGCAGCCATGTTGTGCAGTGTTGCCGCGTCTTGGCGAATGCCCATGAGGAAGTTGAGCACACAAAATAATAATAATAAAAAAACAAAAACGCAACAACAAAAAAAAAAAACCGTCAACGAAAATAAATATAAAAATAAAAATAACTTTGCTGAGGCTATTAAACAATAACTCAACTATGCGTACTTGCTGACCAGGCGTATGCGTGTGCGTGTGTGTGTGTGTGTGTGCGAGTGTGTGTGCAAGTGTGTGTGTGTGTGCACACTCACTAGCCAGGTAATTAAGTTTAAAGTTGAGACAAAGCATAAAAAGCGAGTGAACTTTGAAGCAGCGTCGCAGTCAACGCCTTCAGCGCTGACAGCCAGTCACCAGTGACAAGTCACAAGTAACAGTCACAGTCACAGTCACAGTCCCAGTCACAAGTCACAGTCACAGTTACAGTTACTGCTAACAGGCAACAGTGAACAGTCGCCAGACTGACCTAGAACGAAGCCGCTGACTCGCCGGCGTCGCCGTCGTCTGTGCGTGCCTAATGAGTTGCTGTAATGCTAAACCGAACAGAAATTGCATACAAATAAAAATAAATACACACACACACACACACACACACACACACACACACACACTCGCACACACACACACTCGCACACACACACACTCGCACACACAGCACGGCTGTAACATGTTACACAGGCCCCAAGCACAAAAAAAAAAACCCGCCACCCACAAACAGAAACATAAACAGCAACAGCCGCAGATATTTATTTGTCAGTTACTTAAATGCAAGCAGTGTACAGTGAGCGCTGCCTAAGCGGACTGAGTGAAGCAAGAGAAAACTGTACCCAGCGACAAGCTGCCTACATACACAACCAATACATACATACTATAAGAGTTTGCAATCTCTTTCAACTCGGGAGCTTATAGTTAGATCTTCATGAAGTTTTAGGGATCCAAATATGGCATTGAAAGCTGAGTGCATGCCAAAGCACAAGTATTTTTCCCATTTAGGCGTGAATGACTGTAGCTGTTGAAAAAGTGAAATGTTTCTAATCTGTATACAGCTTAAGAGAACCCACTGAACAGATTTGGCAACTCTGGCTCCGATAGGCTCCTAAATCGATATATATCGATATGAAAACAAGCCGATATCGATATCACTTCAATAAATTCTGAAATGAAAAGCAAAAGAGGTCGCAAGCCTTAGCGCTTGCAGCGAGGATGCACTGTACTTACGCGTCTATCTATCTATCTGTCTGTCTGTCTGTCTGTCTGGCTGGTTGTTTGTGTGTGAGTTGGTAGCTTGCAGCGAGGTTGCACTGTACTTACGCGTCTATCTATCTGTCTGTCTGTCTGTCTGACTGGTTGCATATGTGTGAGTGCTGTTTGTGTGTGAGTTGGTAGCTTTTGCACGGGCCTAAAACAAATTGCACGCAATTAAACACGCTCCACGCGGCGACGTGCCGCCGTCGCAGTCAGCGTCGCAGCCAGCGTCGACGTTGGCGTCGCCATCTAAGCCGGCATTTTGGCGAACGACTGCCATTTACGATATGCATCGCTATCCGCCGGCAAGTGGTTACAGCCGCTGACTAACTGCGACACTCTCAAACAAAGTTGGGCTCTTTCAAGACCCGAAAAATTTGGAGGCGACAAGTTGGGCGTGAAACGCCTATTTTCCTCCCCTCAACGCGAGAGAATTGTCCTGAGTCGTGGTAGCTACACACACTAACATGTCATACTTATGCATTGAACATTTCATTTAGATCGGACTTTAAGCTCCGAAGTTACTCGAGAAAAAACAGATACAAAATTTGTTTCAAAATTCTGTTCCTAAGCAGAAAATACTTTGATATTTACACCAAAAATGTGTAGCATGTTGGATAGTGTAATTACCGCAAACGTTGAACCCGCCGGCGCCAGCTGCAGCCAAAATGTTAGCCGTTTTACAGCTATATAATTTAGCTGTTAACATCTTGATGGCCGAATTGCGGCTGGGTTTGATTAATGGATGCCCGAAAAAATATACAGATATATATGTCCATAAAGCTGTAGCGCTTGCAGCTTAAGCGAACCTTTTCATCATAATGATGATCAGCTGCAGCAGTGAGTGATCGCTGATCAGTGATCGGTGATCGGTGATCGGTGATCGGTGCTCAGTGATCGGTGATCGTTGAACAGCTGGCTGTCGGCCAGGTTGAAGTCAAAAGTCGAGATGGATTCATAGCCGCAACTAATTGCATTTAAATACAAGCTGCATGCGGCTAGCGCCAGAGGCGGGCATCATGATTTATGCACTGCATTTGCAACAACAACAACAACAACAACAACAAAAGCAACAACAACAACAACAGCAGCAACAATGATATCATATCGCGCAAACTCCATGACATCATCGATTTGCGCTGCCTCCACTGGCAACTGTGCTGCGATTTTCTTTGGTTTTTCGATTTTCGTTTTGATACCCATTGATACCCAATGGTAAACAGAACAGGGTAAACAGACTTTGAGCTAATGTATGTAACAGGCTGCGCGAAAGCCGGAAAATTGTCAGAGCTTGATATGCCAAATGTCAAGATGTAGGAAATCGTTTGGCATATCTTTTGCTATATATTTGGGGTAAAGCATTTAGCAATTATTTTATGCGCTATTCAGGCTCTGAAAATGTAACTCTGATCGGACTCTGAAGACCGAAGTTTATGAAGAGTGCATTCAACATAATGTGGTACAGTCTGAAGCTTCTGCATTCGTTTGGATAAGTCTTTTGTTTGTGTAAACATTTGCAGAAGGCAGCTTGGGGTTAAGGGTATTTACTAGTCGGCTGCGTTCGCATAAAGCTCTTTCATGTCATTTCTTTTAATTAATGATTTTTTATTTTTGCTTGCTAATAACACAAATTTGAGCTAAGCGCACGCATCAATCAGTCGGGGAAGTCCCTTCATTTACTCTACGACTGTGAAGAAATGGGCCACATTCGAGCAGAAAGAAACGCTCGCATCGCGCTAGCGGTCACGACTAGTGTTGTAAACTGCTGTAATATGGTTGATAGTGTTGAAGAGGCACTTCAGTTGCTGAACAGCTAATTACACTAAAAAAACATTCATGCAGTGTTGTAGAATGTAGATCAGATTGGGTAAATTGATAAATTGTGTAATTCTGTGACTAACCAACACTACAAATTTTGCATAACGAACTGCTCAGCTTAATTGCGCATAATTTTACAGCACTATTAAACAGAAATGAGAGCAACAAAATAAAACAGTGTTGTTAAGTATTGTTTGCTGCGACCTTAGCACACGCCAAATGCAAGGTTAAGCGCATAATAAAGAGATTCATGATGTTGCTGTCGATTATTACAAATATGCCAAACAGCTGACAGTGTTGAGCAACTGCAATATTTCACCCACATAATCCATATATCGATGCAGCAAAGTGCGCTAAAGTGCTGCTAACTGCAGCTAATGTTAAAAATGTGCTAACTAGACCTTCAGCTAAGTAAAAAAAATAATAAATAAAATAGTGCAACAATTTAGTTTTCAAACAAGCATATTTCTTTTTATCTGAATAGTGTACACAAAAGCACAACAACTGCAGTGAGTAAATGCCGCGCATATTTATCACTATTCAAAGCATTCACTCATCAGCTTCAGCTGCGTCAACTGAGTATGTCAACCAAGTTTGTCATTGGCTATGTATTTTGGTTAAACAGTTATCAGCTGTTTGTGAGCGTGACTCAAAATTCTTAACACTGACTGCTGCTACTGCTGACAGTTGACGGTTGGCTCTTAAATTATACAAGATCAGTTCAAGTACCAAAAGCTAAAAAGAGGTCAAATGTTTCATTTTCATTCATAACCCAACTCGATTTAAGCCGAAATATTCAAATTGGCATCAATATGCGATCACATTTTGCACATTTACAACACTGACGAGCATAAATGATCTCTAATTGCTTGAATTTATAGTTTAATAGTGTTGAAAAACGATTATGGCATGTATATATGATGAATGTGAATATGAATATGAATATGAATATGAAGATGAAGATGAAGATGAAGATGAATATGAATATGAATATGAATATGAATATGAATATGAATATGAATATGAATATGAATATGAATATGAATATGAAGATGAAGATGAATATGAATATGACTATGAATATGAATATGAATATGAATATGAATATGAATATGAATATGAATATGAATATGAATATGAATATGAATATGAATATGAGTATGAATATGAATATGAATATGAATATGAATATGAATATGAATATGAATATGAATATGACTATGAATATGAATATGAATATGAATATGAATATGAATATGAATACAAAATACAAATATGATATGAATATGAATATGAATGTGAATAAAAAATACAAATATGATATGAATATGAATATGCATATGGACGATATAAAAAGCCAAACTCGCCCAACAGTACTTTAACAGTCTGGCAGC
Organism: Drosophila kanekoi; assembly: GCA_037075305.1. Lineage (NCBI taxonomy): Eukaryota > Metazoa > Arthropoda > Insecta > Diptera > Drosophilidae > Drosophila > Drosophila kanekoi. The sequence goes on from JBAMCE010000451.1 coordinate 12,614,086, forward strand.
ACGCACGTTGTTAAGTTGGCTGCGCCTCCAAACTGGCTTTTAACTGGAAGATATTCAAGGGAATCATCCAACTTTAAGCTGTGCCTTGTGTGTGGCAAACTTTGATTTATTGTGTTTGCATACTTCATTTAGCATCATTCACTGACATTCAAATGCCCAATTCGCAATGTTTTTATTATTGTTGTTTTTGCCACATGATAGCTCGGGATAGCTTTGCAGCTGGCTCAACTGCAGCTGCTGCTGCTGCTGCTGCCTTCTGCCCAAAAGTGCGGAGTTGCTGTGGTTACAAGGTCGTCTGTCTGGCGTTTGGGGCGGCCGCAAAAGGGTTAAAAGGTCAGATTGCTAATTGCGCCGCAGACGCAACGCCCGGCAGCAGTAACAATAGCAGCCAGCAGCCAGCTGCCTGCTGCCTGCTGCCTGTTGGCAACGGGTCTCGGGCCAGCTTGCCAAAGTTTGACAAATTAAAAGTGAAGCACGCTCGGCCGCAAAATTGTTTCACGGCAGCCTTTCAACAGCTCTCACATTTAGCTATACACATACATATATTTATGTGCAAACATACATACACATATATAAATAGATATACGTATATAGTTTCGTCCTGTTGTTGTTGTCCTAGCGGCTCCTGTTGATTGTTGTTGGTCAAATTAAATTTTTGATAATTTACGTGAAGCGCGCGCCAGCACAAACTCCGATTCTGGCCCCGACTCTGGGCTTTTATTTTATATATATATATATTTTTTTTTTTGGGGAAAATTTACCACTAATTGAGCTCAGATTTCAGGGCAGCCTTAATCGCAACGGACTCGTCAGAGGTCTCGGAGCTAAGCCAAGCCGTGCGGTTGGGGCCGAGTTGAGCTTGCAACTTGTGGCGCCCCATTAGGCCAGCCCAGTGCGACGCATACAAAGTTCATTTGCTAGCAATCAAAAAAAGCGGTAATCAAATGACAAACACGCTTCTGTCTCCTCTCCTCAAATAAATTATTGATAAACCCACGACAATAGCTGCAAAAATGCTCTGATAATTGTGAGATAGTTGGGAAAGTTGGCCGAAATAATGATATGTTCGGGATGCGCTGGCATCGATCGGTGCCTTCTGAACTTTACCAGGCGATAGATTGGGAAAAGGTTGTAGTTCAAGCATGTAGCTTATATCGCATTTCCATTGAAGTATTTACAATGAAAGGGGTGAAGAATCACATGAAGCTAAGTAAAGTGAGCTATTCATCTGATTCGAAGGTGGGTCAAAGTGGCGTGACCTTTGGAGGCGCCTGCCTATGATGGGGTCAGCCAGGACCTTGGATACCGCGCAGCATTTCTGTAAGAATCTGCAAAACAAATTTTATGTATTTAGCTCTCTTTAAAGCCGAGATATGCCTAAATAGCAGAATTTCGATAACTGTTCCTATCGATTCTTAGCGATGTCCTGGAACTGGCGAAATTTATCGATAATACGCTGAACATTTTTCTCTCTCTAGTACCTACAGTGGCTGAGAGCGATGCGTTTCTGCAGGCCGAGGAACGTGAACATAAAAACTCGTCTCTTTACATTGTTCTTGAATATATGTAAGGCTGGAAACTCTGCCAGATGGAGAAATCGATAAGAGCCTGTAGCGTCCGATAAAATGTCAAACGCATGTTATGTAACACAAGGAATGGTAACAGGAGCATACGATAAGAGAGAATAGAGTTGGGGTTTATTCTTTGGAAGTGAAGATCTCGTTGAGTAAAAAAAGAAGAAGCGTTTCATTGTATCAATAAGAAATGAATGTATGGAGTGAAAAGAAAACAATCTATTTAGATTAACCTTGAAGAACTTCTTTAGAGAGATCTTCTTTATCGCATATCAAATTTGCTTGGACTTCAAGTCCAGATACTCAGCTGACTTGGAGAACAAAGATAATATATACATTTATAGATATCAATTGTGTTTTGACTCCTCCATCCGTAGATTTTTAATCGAATTCCCGGCTTTAACTGTTGCATACTGTCTCGTCTCTGTGCTTCTTCTTCCTGTTCAGCGCTGCCAACCGGGCGAAAAGTGCCCAGCAGCTTTTTTTGTTTGATTTTATTTTTTTTTGCATTAGATGCTGCTCGCCTGAAGTCACTTCTATAAATATGTATGCAACAACTGAAACATAGGAATGCAACATTTATAGCAATGCCACACACTCACGCAGGCACACACATAGGCACACGCACACACGCGCGCGCACAACACGTGGCGAATAAGCTGAGCAGCTGCCATAAAAAGGCTGAAACGTAGAGACATTAAAATGCCAAAACGAAACGACTGAGCACCGACAATACGATTATAACAGAGTAAATGCTTATGTATGCGAGAGCAAAAAAAAAAACTGAAGAAGAAGAGGAAAAATACGCTACATTAAAACTGCGCATAAAACTTAGCAACAATAAAATGCGCCAAATACCGCGAAAACCCTAAAAAAAAGAAGAAAATAACTAAAAATTATGAAAAGCATAAAGATCATCATAATAATTAAGGCTAAAAACGTGTAAAGAGTTTGTCAGCTTGCGTTCAAGTATCAAATTGCCTAAGCACACACACGCACACACGCACACACACACTCGCACACACACGCACACACACACACACACACGCACGCACACACACACTTGCACACACTCACACACTCGCACACAGGTCGACATAAATGATCTACTAGACTAGGAAAATTGCTCGAATGTTTGCTTTGTTTTAGCTGGAAACTGAACTCTGAGCTGTAGCTTATTCGAGTCATGACATCACAACTCTAAACTTAATGCTCTTAGCCAAAAGGTTGCAGCTCAAAGTGCTCGACTGGCGGTTACCCAGCATTAAAATGTGCTTCATTGTGATAAGTTACAGAGAGAATCTAAAAATAAGCTCCCAAGTCTCCAGCCGCTGCCTGTTGCTGCTCGTATTTGAAAAGCCTTTTTATGGCCTAAAATATGTGCTGCTAAAGTCCACATAAACATACGTCCGGGCTCAAGTTTTTATGACATATTCGGCATATGCATGTGCCTGTGGAACGCATGCCGCATGCATGAATTTAGCAGGCAGAAACTCATGTTGTCCTCTTGCATATGCCTTCCGTTTCCAAAAGTAGTCAAACTCATCTCCTGCTTCTTAGCTAGGCTCTAGGCATGCCAACAGCATGAAAACTGAAGGCAACATTTCACATAGTGCTGTAACATAAAGTAACATAAAGCTGTTAATTACATGTTTATTGAACGCAAAGCTCTGGACAAGTTATTGTATTACACAATTACAGGGTATATAAAAATGATGATGAACTTTTTGTTCGCTGCATGCAAATGCAAAACAGTTTCATTTCTTTAATCGAATATTTTGTGGCAAATTGTCAGCTAATTGCCCACATTAATTACGCACAATTGCCCAAGGGAGAGATGGAGGGGGAGGCTGGGAGGGAGGGGGCTGCGCATGGCCAAGTAGCTAATGCTCAATTACAAATTGGCTGTAGGCACCCCCCACGCCGAGCCCCCCCCGGCCGCTGCCCAGTCGCATCAGAAAACTACTTAATGCAGACAAATGACAAGGCATAACGTTGCCACCTGGCAGCAGCACAGGCAGTGTGGCAGCGCCGTGCGGCACGTAGCGTCTAAGTGCCACAAATTACGCACGCAAATTGGCTTTGTTATGGCAGGCAGGCAGCTTGCCACGCCCCCCGCAGCGACTACCTGGCTGCGTGTTGGTTTCGCTTCATATGCACATCACTCAATAGTTGGCACTTGCCACTTGCCACTTGCCAGTTGCCAGTTGCCACAGCTGTGTTGCAACGCAACTGGTCAGCCGGCGGCAGCCCAAAATTTGCCCATTAAACGTGGCTTAGTTGATCAAAAAGTGTGCCGGTTGCCAGCTGACAACTTAATATGTGGCACGAACAAAGTGACACCCGCGCTGTGGAGCCGCACACGCGCCACAGTTGCCAAAACCCAACACCCAACCCCCAACCCCCAACCACAATCCCAACCCCATGATGGTGCCACCAAAACGTGGAGCCACGTCAAAAGTCTGCCGACAACTTAAAGGCGTTAATGGTCGTTTGTTTTATGAGAAATTGCCAAAACGTGAGCGGCATGCCCAAACGCTCTCTGTATATATGTGTGTGTGTGTGTGATATGTTGTGGCAGAGGCCAGTGCTTGCCACAACAGGCCGCCCGTTGGCGGCACATCGTCAACGTCTCTCTGCGTGGCAAGCTCTACAAAAATCTAATGCTGCCGGCGACGACGACCACGACGACTTTGTAAAACATCAAAGCGCCCAGGATCAACAGTCGACGGGCGTGATGGCATTTCTCTTCTTTTTTTTTGTCCTTTTCTTTGCTTTTCCCGACTTTTCCTGTTTTCATTGTTGTTCTGCTGATACCCTATAGTCATAAAGTGTGCCAAAAGGGTTGACACAACATGGTTGCCTCGACTCATGTTTCGGCTTGGGGCCTTTTCTTTGTCACCTTTCTTTCAATAAGTCGAGAATGTCAAATTGAGCTTGAACTGGCGACCACACGCTTGCTAGTTCGGCGCTCAGACAAGCAGGCTGAAGACCAATCAGTTAGTCAGGACAAACTCTTTTTCCAGCTTGTGCTTCGGTTCGGTTTTTGTTAATCCAACTAACCCTGCTTAAGGTTCGCTTTGTGCTAAATGAAACCTTGAAAAGTCGGGCTTAAAGCAGGGTATTAAAAGAGTTTGCCGCCTTGCTGGGCATCCAAAAGGATCGAATAAGCAAACTCCCCTTGCAAACAGTTCATAAGCTATTTTCTCGGCTCAGCCCTTAATGCGATTCCAATTAACGGCTAACTAAGATTTTCCGAGTGAAATATGCCCCATTTTTGCCTTTTATAACATCTTTTTATATATCAAATTCTTTGATGATTGAATGAAGTTTTCTTGATGCTACATCAAAATGTTCTGCCTGGTGCAATTTACAGGGTATTCACTAGTCGCGCTGCTTTTCCTTTCGATCCCTGTTTACTGTGTTAACCAAAATCTGTGGCGACGTGCCCTCCGCCCAGACTTCCAGCGGCTGTTGGAGGGTCGCACAACATTTAAATAAGTTGCATATTGTAGCGACAATGTAGATACATCTATATCATATACATGTGTGTGTGTGTGTGTGTGTGTGTGTGTATTTGTCAGCATGTAAACAAGACAGATTTATTTAGTGCTTAAAACAATGATATACCCTAACAATGACAACGTCAGCAGCTGCGACAGCCTCAGCTTCAGTTTGAACTTTGGCATTGTCGCGTTTCCCATGCAAAACGCTTGAAACCCATTTGAAATCTCTCTCTGATTCGCATGCAGGTGTCACATCTCTATCTATGTGTGTGTGTGTGTGTGTGGGAGTATGCACCACATATTTTTCAATATAAATATATCTACATAATATTCTAGACTAGATAACCTTCCACTCATCGCATCGCATCGCCTCGCGTTGTTTGCCTTTGCTTATTGTTACATGGAATTTAATTTCCTGCCATTGTGTGTGCTCAGCGGGTTGCAGGTGGAAACCGCGCTCCCGTTCAGCTCGGTCCGGTAAGCCACAGGGTCCAGTAAATGGATCGCAAATTACCTGACAAAGTCATTTGCCAGACAGAGATTGGGGTGGGCGATGTCGAGCTAAGTAGCTAACGTGAGAAGTTTTCTGAGCGGCACAAGGCACAATACAAAAAGAAAATATGACTTAATAATGAACTGTTGGTCTCTAACCTATTGTAAATTGTTCTATCTATTAAAACTGTGCGGACGGCATATCAGCCCATAAACAAAGCAAGACTAGACTTAATCCAGTGGGCACTATATATTGTTTATTGCACAAAGGCTGCGATCTGCAGAACAAAGTTCAAACCCATCTAGTGTCGTGTAGCACACAAGAGGTTATTGGAGGTTATGGAATAAAGCCCTTAGGGGCTTTGATGTCCAAAGAGAAGACATCTATTGGGTCTTACCTACAGGTTTTCATATTAAACAAAGCACAAGCATAGAAATCGAATGGGAAGTACCTAAAGGGTGCTATTTATTGGGGAAAAGTGTAGAACCCGATAGAGCCCAACTAAAAGTACCGCTTAAAAAGAGCCTATAAAGTGCTATCGAATAGAATAGAGCGCAAAATGTAGTACCCAAAAAGTTATATTAAGTAAGCCGAGACCAAATGGTAGTTCGCATAGGGTACTGCCAGTAGGGTGCTGCCTTTTGAATAGGGTTCCAAGAAAAGTACCAATAGGATAGCTTCTTTAAGGTGATGTGAGAAGACTGGGATCAACACTGCATATCAGATCTTTTGATAGAACGGTATTTGTATAAGTCAAAGATCAAAGGGTAGCATCGAAGGGTGGTATCGAAGGGTAGTACCTAAAAATAAATGTAACCAGAAGGGTAGTACCAGTAAATTGTTGAGAAAGGTTTCCAAAGTGGAGTACAAACACTAACGCTAAATATAAAATAAAGCCCAAAGAGATGGTAAAACCTCCAGGGTGTTATCGTGAGAATAGACTCTTAAGGCTCATGGTTATTGTGTAGTACCCACAGGGTGCCATTTATAAAATGAAGATTCGTATAGAATGGAGCTCAAAGGGATGATAGTACCTGCAGGGTGTTATCTATACAAAAGGGTCTAAAGACTCAAGATGATTATAAAGTGCTCATAGGGTGCCATTTATAGAATGGAGTCCAGAGGTTAGTTCCCAAAAGATGCTTTCTATAAGGTAAAGCTCAAATCCCTAGAGGTTGTTATGTATGGGGAGGACCCTAGAGGCTACTAGAGTACCAACAGGGTGCCATAAGTTAAAACTGTTCCCAAAAGTTTATTCTCAAAAAGAAAGGCAAGATATCTTAAATTGTGGCAGCTAAATTTCCTATTAACTGATTAAAGATCAATATTAAAGACTTGATGTTCAATTTAGGTGGCCAGCACACATTGCTTTCGCCACCAATTCGCCACCAATTCGCCTTTGATTCGCCACCAATTCGCCTTTGATACGCCATTGCCAGAAGTTAAACTAATAACTGCAATCAGATCAATCAATTTAAATGGCAATATTGCCAAATGCAATTGAACTCGACTTGAATGGAAATTTATGCCAGATCCGATTAGGCACAAGCTCTGGCTTAAAGCGCTTGGCAGGGCCTTCCGGCAAACGGCGAAACCCAAACGTGGAACGTGGCTGCGAGTATGAAATATAAAAAATAATTAAATCAAAGCAATTGAGAAAATGCACAGTTTAATTAAAGTCAAATTGCAATAGATACGGGCACAAATACACTAACAAGCGCGCAAATTAAGTTGCTTCATCTTTAGGTCTAAATATTTCCTGCTGCGTTGACCCGGCAACAACTCAGCTCGACTCAGCTCAACTCAGCTCGTCTCGACTCAGCTCGTCTCGACTCAGCTCGGATCGACTCAGCTCGACTCGGATTGGCTCTGCTCGGCTCGGCGTCCACTTGGAATTGCCGTGCGTTCCAGGTCCAGATGCAGCCGGCCGCTCACAACAGCCAAAGCCTTGCCCCCTTCAGTTTTAGATTCAAATTTCAGCTATTTAGTTTATCTGTTGTTTGTTTTTTTCTCTCTATAGTTTTTAAGATTTTCTTTGAAGTCATCTTTTTAGCTATGCGCGGCAGCTGATGAAGATTGACGCGCTGCACTTAAATCGCGTAATCTTTTTACCGAGGCGTCAATTGCTTTGCACTTGCTCCAAAGACCCAAATACTTGCCACTGCACTTGATATGCTTTGAAAACGCAGCTCACCCATGGATGATGCGCCTAGATGGGGCATATTATTTATGTGCACTGCATGTAACAGGCACAAGGAAGCCACCTCAGCCACTTAAAACGCATAAGCTCTTGATCAAAATGATTAGCTGACAGACACTATGCAGCCATGTCCATCTTCCATCTGTCTAACCCAGCCAGTATAAATGCCAGAGACTTTAGTTTTTAAGTTTAAATTGAAATAACAATTAATTGCTTATCGATATCTGTTGTTATTGTCATCGAAATAACATATCGATATGCGCTCGCTTTTTTATCGAAATGACAATTAATTGTTTATCGATAGCTTTGGAGAGCTGGCTTACACCTTTCATTCTCTGATTGCCTATCAATATGTAATCTTATGTTCATCAAAATAGCACAAAAACTTATTATTAAACGATTTCATCTCTTGTTTTCATTAAAGCAATATAAAAGCTGATTGTCTATCGATATCTACTGCTATGTCCATAAAAATAACAAAGAATTGTTTATCGATATGTTTTCTTGATCTGCTTGAGATAGTAATTAATTGCTATTCGATACATTCTCAAATATATTATCGATATTTACTTTTATTTTCATGTTATCGATATATATCGTTAGGTCTTTAAGGCCTCGTTTCTTTATCATGCCTCGAACATTTTCGGAGCTTGATACAGCGAAATAGTGTGTAGGTTCTCCTTAATTTTCACACTTTCTTTAGCTTCCCCCTTTCCATCCTAATGCTGATTACATTTGTGATCGCACAATAAACACCGAAGTTATTCAAGAATGCATTTCACATAGCGTGTTGCTGGGGGAAGGGAAAGGGAAAGGGAACACCCACCCCTAGGGAAAGACTCGTCTTGAAGAGAATTTAAAGCTGTGCCTTGGTTACTGGGCATCTGCTCGTCGAGCACATTCGATAGAATTACGCAAACTTCTACTCTCTCTCTTTCTCGCTCTCTCTCTCTCTCTCTCTTTTCTCTCTCTCTCTCTCTCTCTCTCTCTGTCCCTCTCTCTCTCTCTCTCTCTCTCTCTCTCTCTCTTTCTCTCTCTCTCTCCATCTGTCTCATACACACATCAAATACTTGCGGGCCAACGCGTCGTATGTGTAACGTGCCACGGGCAAGGCACAGGAGCAGCCGCAGCCGCAACAACAACAACTGCAGCAACAACAACAACAACAACAGCAACAAACACAACAACAACAACAACAACCCGCAACAACAAGAACAACAGCAAACAACTGACAGTTGGTCCGTTCGCCATTTGCCATTTGGCAATTACCTTGACGTTAGTTTTTAATCAAATTTTCACATGTTTTTCCCCCGTTACTTATAATTATGGCCTACAGCAAAAAAGTCGAAAATTTGTGGCAGACTGTCTGCATGTGTGTATAACTGTGTCTGTGTGTGTGTGTGTGTGTGTGTGTGTGTGTGTGTGTGTGTGTGTGTGTGTGTGTGTGTGTGTTAATGTTTCAGAGTCAGTCAGTCAGTTGGCGCATAAGTTTTTCGTCGATTTTTTTTTTTGACTTTTGCAATCGATTTCGCTCGCAATTGTCTGGCGAAAAGCGATTTTCACATTTTGACTACATGCGAATAGATGAAAATAAATTGCCAGCACACACATGTGCCGCACAATTTATGAGTTGACAGACGAGCGGCAAGGGGAGGAGGGTGGTAAAGGGGAGTGGGGGGGCGTATGGGTGGTATGGTTGGAGCAGGCATTTATGGGGCATTGTAGTTTTTTCTTAGCATACCCTGTAAACAGGCCCATGCAGGGCCCTTTCATAGCTATATGCCTTTCAGAGTTTAGCTTCAGCTAATGCTCAGCAAATTCTAACAAAATAAATGTGTATATATATGTATAATTACGAGCTATAAAGAGTTCGACCTATCTATTCATGCTCCAGTCTATGTTAACTATATTATATATATCATATGAGAAAGTGTTGAAATTTCGTTCAAAAACTAACCTAATACTATAGTATATTATTTTAGAAGAAAAGGTCTTGCTTTCCGTTTAATTAAATTTTTCGAATTTGCATTCCCGAAATTCCAGAAAGTCCATCTTAAAGCTTGCTTAAGTAAAGATAAGTTAGGTTAGGTTAGGCTTAGGTTCAGGTTATGTTAGCTTAGGTTAGGTGAGGTTAGGTTCTGGATAGGTTAGGTTACGTTAAGGTCAAGCTAGATTTCTAGATTTCTAGAGTCTGCTGTATTTCTAGAGTATGAAAAACTGGTTTGACCTTTAGTTTGTGTACAGGGCATTCAATGGTCGAGCAGACTTCCTTAGAGTTTTCCACTTTTGTTTTCTTTAACGTTTTTGTTTTTTGTGTTCGAAATTTTTCAGTATTTGCAGGAAATGAGCGCAAATCATTGTCTATGTGGGGTCCGGCCTAATTTGCCAGCAAAGTCTTATTGCATTCTTTTATTTATTTTATATTCTTTTCTTTTTTGAGTGGAGAGCAGAGGGGGGGGGGGTCTTGTTTGACTCTGCGCTGCCCATTTGTGGCTTTGGGTTCAATGGACGAGCCTAGACAAGGGTTTCGCCTGGCGATGGATGTGAGGAGGAGGAGAGGTTAGTTGTAGTTGTATGACAAAAGCGGGCATTTCAGCCTTGATGACTCTGCACCTGCAATTTGTTATTTGTGTCAGCTACAACTCGCCCCCCCCTCTCCCCCTTCCTCCGCTCCGCCGGGCGGCAAGCTGCTGCCGCCACATGGTTGCATTGTTTTTGACAATTGGTTCAAGGACATTTTCGCTCATCTCGACACATGTTTGCCGTCCGTCTAATTGTGCAAATAATTTGTGCGCTGAAATGCTCGTTGTTTGTTTAACGCGGCGTATGCGTAATATTCCAATGCACCGCGCTGCGTGGGCGGCCCGCTGGCCGCCGTGCATGCGTGCGTGCGTGCGTGCGTGCGTGCCGCGCCGTGCGTGCGTTCGTGCGCGCCGGCACAGTTTGACAGGCATTGCTCTAGGCATGCGGTTCGTGTGGCTCAACAGCTAAATAAGAACAAAAATAAACACGTCGCATTCTGTGCCAATTTGTAAGCCACATGCAACAATTATGCATAAATCATTGCACCATTTGGTTTATTCATTAGCCTCCCAACAATCAGCAAAGTGACCATGGAGGACGACTGCCAGAAATAGTGCAAGAGAAGTCTACTTTTCATCAATCAAGCCCAAGCTCTAGAAAACTTATATTTTGGCATGGGGCATAGCTGGAACATTAAGTGCGTCGCCTTCAAAAACGATTTTCCATGTGCATAAAGCATATATTTGCTTGAAAGAGTCGAGCTCAGGAACTATCCGAGCTACAGCAGCTCAAGTTTGTTTCAAATCATCGATAACTTTTTGTGATTCCTTGAAATCGATAAGAAATCGGTATCGAAGTTCTGTTTGTTGAGCAGACTCTTGTATAGCACGCACTGATTAAGTATCTTTCACCTTTTGGCCCCTAATGCCTAATGGTATCTACACACCTTTCGCTGTTACGTTTATCATTTGAACTTCTTTCTAGATCGTCAGTAAACACTGCAGTTATTCAATTAGCCATTTGCTAACATTCCCATTTTGTTGAGACCTGACCGTCTCTCCCTACTGATCATGAGCATATATGCTTAAAGGGCATTGGAATTATAGGAGTGGCCACTTGTGCTGTTAAGCGTTGCCATTTGGGCATAATCAGGCTCCAATTTGCTCCAGCAACAAGAAGCCGAAAACTTGGCAAAACACTAAACAAAAAGTTCAAAGACGCGACACGTGACTATGCAGTTTTATAAGCCCCCATCTACGCCGGCCCAATCAAAATGTTATCGATATGGCAGGCACAGGCCCTCCCCTCGCAATAAGCACTGCACGTAGAGTCTCCAATTTTGGATCCCAGACAATGTCGCAGACGCAGCGCAGACAACGCTTAAAGGCAATGACAACAACAACATCAACAACAACAATCGAACAACAAAAGCGAAAGGCATGAGAACCAGAGAGAAGGGCTGCTTGCTGCACGCCGATGACTTAATAACCTTCTGGCACAGATAGAGATATAGATATATATAGATATAGATATAGATGTAGATATAGATATAGATATAGATATAGATATAGATATAGATATAGATATAGATATAGATATAGATATAGATATAGATATAGATATAGATATAGATATAGATATAGATATAGATATAGATATAGATATAGATATAGATATAGATATAGATATAGATATAGATATAGATATAGATATAGATATAGATATAGATATAGATATAGATATAGATATAGATATAGATATAGATATAGATATATATATAGATATAGATATAGATACAGATATAGATATAGATATAGATATAGATATAGATATAGATATAGATATAGATATAGATATAGATATAGATATAGATATAGATATAGATATAGATATAGATATAGATATAGATATAGATATAGATATAGATATAGATATAGATATAGATATAGATATAGATATAGATATAGATATAGATATAGATATAGATATAGATATAGATATAGAAATAGATATAGATATAGATATAGAAATAGATTGCAAGTCGTTTCCCTCTCTGCGTAACATGTTTGATGATAAACTGGAAATACCCTTTGGTAGGGTATACAAATTACCGCACACAAAAGTTTGTTCAACTTTTTTGTTGTTGTTCTTAAGTTGCTTGTTTGTTTGTATTTTGTTGTTGTTGTTGTTTTCGTTTTCGATTTTATTTCGATTTTTGATTGATGAAATTTCAGCAGAATTTCAAGTGCTGCATTTCCGCCCTGTCTATTTTCGGGGCCCTGAAAATTTTCGTTCGGGGCTAATGCATTCACGTTTATGTGACATGAAAATGCAACAACCCCCCTCCCCTCATGCACACTATCCCTTCCCGACACCCACACACACACACACGCACACACACACACACACACACCTTCTATCTCTGCCCGGTACGCATTATCTTGTCCCACCTTATCGGCTTTTATCAATGAGCTCTGCGTGTGGCAGGGTTGTCGGTTGCGGGGGTGGGGACGGGTGCTTGGGGCAGCTGTTCAATGCACATTTGGCCCACATTTCATAAATTTCTCAGGCAACACGACGCACAGTACACAGATAAAAGATATAGGTGAAGATATATATATGTATATAGATGTATATGCGCATGTATATCGAATAGAACAAAAGGAATTTACTTAACTTTTTAACAATTGCTTTTAATTGCGATCTGGCAACGCCGAATGCTTGGTAGCTGCCATTCGATTGAAAAGGAAATATGTTTTAACATTGCCAAATGAAAGATATTAAAAAGATGAACTCAAGACTTGAAAACTGCATTTCTAACAGCAAATCAGAGGCTGGCAGGGGGGGGGGGGGCTGATATATATTTATATATCTTCCTGTTACTGGAACTTATCACAATTGAAATATGGCAGGGTGGGCTCTGGGTGAAGAAAGATTCACCGCATTTGGGCATAGATTGTAGTCAAGCACAGAGGGAGAGAGAGAAAGAGAGAGAGAGAGAGAGAGAGAAAGAGAGAGTAAGAGAGAGAGAGAGAGAGAGAGAGAGAGAGAGAGAGAGAGAGAGAGAGAGCGAGAGGGAAATTGAAGAGAATTGATACTTGAATTTCAATTGAGCGTGTAAAAATAGCCAGGGATAGCCCCCTCTTGCCTCACGCACCTGGCCCCAGCTGCAACTTGTTGCATTCATAAGTAGATCAAGCATAGGGAAAATATTGAAAAACATTTTCGAATATGGGTCAGTGGGAAAATAATCATCGATGGGGCAGCGATTAAAATTCTTTGAAGGAAATTCAAACAAAATGCAACAAAAAATTGCAATCAAGCTACACTCAAAAAAAAGGGACCTCAATTTAAAATTAATATCATATTCAGAAAAAATTAGCCTAAAATATAACTTTGTAAAGACTTTTTGCTAATTGAAGAGGGAGATTTTCTAAAATGTAGAAGAAAAAAACATTTACTAAGTGTAGTACCAGCGACTTTCAATTTAACAGTTCGACTGCTCAAAAGCTACTCGAAAAAGATATGCATAAAGGCAAATGCGAGTTTTCACAGGCACAGTTTGATGGTCATTGCTCTGGGCTTACAGTTCGGTAGTCAGCAGTCCGAGCAACAGTCAGACGCATTTTCGACCGATCTAACTGCAAATAGAGTATACAGCAGTCGGTTACAAGCCAGTGCTACGCACTTTATGACTGGTTTAATTGAGGAATCGAACGGCAGGAGAAACAAATGCTTCTTCGATTGGGGCACAGATTGCGTAAATGCTTTTTATAGAAGTTCAAGTCATTGAATTCAGTTCCTCAAGAACAAGAAATGCGGCCAAATGCCGTGAAACACACACACACACACACACACACACACATTGTCCGTTTATAATCAGCAATAAAAATGATTAATCAAAAAGTGAAGTCAACTATTTTTTTATTTATTGCGAATATTTTTTATGCTTCCGATTATATTAAATCTATGCTCAAACTGAATAGATTCATTCCAAGATGGGAAATGCACTCTTGATTAACCTCGGTATATAAAGTCCGATCCTTGTTACATATTTGGAGCTTAAGGCGTAAGGAAAGTAAATATTACTTCATTTTCTTTTACAGCTTAAAGAATCTTTCTTCATATGCTATAAATACTCTTCCTTTAATTTTTCCTTCAACTACCTCGGCTTAATTCTACTTCAACCGTTTTTTGGGCACTTAACATTGCAAGTAGCCCCCGTGCAGGCAGTTAACAGACGAGTTTCAAAGCATTCAGCTTTTGCCTGTTAAGCTTAACAGCGCGCGACGCTGTGTTGAGAAGCTCTCATGCCTTGCAGTGCTTGATAAACTGTGAAAGCTTTGCGTTTAGCATGGAACACAACCCACAAAGAGCTTGAAAGCTTTGAACTTTGTGTGCTTTTGCGCTTAAAACTAGATGTAGAGAGCTTTTCAGGGCAACGTATACATATATACGTATATATATGTATATTGTGATTACTTGTGGTAGAGGTTCTTAAAACTTGGTTAAGATTATTCCCAGATTATTCCATAGTTATTTAAAATCCTTCAACTCTAATGTATATTTGTTGAAGAGGAAATGGCCTATTAATATGAAACCTTCGAACTTGTAATTGCAGCAAATCTCAAGCCTCGATGACAATGACAACATGTTCTTCGATCTGGAGGATCAAACCCCGTTCACGGGGTCCGACAATCTGCAGCCGTATACGCCCCTCAGCGACGAGCCCGCCGTGGAGGGCAATTGGTTCCATCAGGGCGTGAGGCGTGTGCGTCGCGAGCTGAATCGGCTCTTTGGCGGCAACGATGTCCATCACAGGCAGAAGCGCGCCAAGAAGCCGGCCCTCAAGAAGCGTGCGGCGCTCAAGAAGCAACGACAGCAACGTCCGGCCAGTCCCCGGAAACGGGCCTCCGACGATTACGAGAACGAGGTGGGCTCCGGCAACGATGGCCTGGAAACCGTTCTATGTGAGTCTCGATTAAATCCATCAACTCCAAATCACAGTCCAGCTGCAATTCTAATTCACGCACATTTCAGACCGCACACGATTCACCGTCAATGAGCCGTACGTGAACGACTTTAATGACAAGCAGAGCGAACAGTTTCTCAATCTGACCGAGGAGATTGGCCTGGGCCTGCGCGATCTTTTCCGGCGCACCTACGAGGGCGATGACGACGATGTCGATTTGCGCTCCACTCTGCTGCAAGTCGGGTAAGTCGATTGCCAGAGCATGCTGGCATCCGGCCTGAATGACCGGGCGATGTGTGAAATCTTCTGGATTCGAGAGAATTATTTTAGAAAGCATAAAGACCAAGCTGGGTCTTGCTAGCCCTTCAGAGTTGTGAGTTATGCTTAAAAGTGCCCATCGATATTTATCGATTTCTTCACATATCGATTTGTATTTAAACTTGCTGTGCCAATTGATAATGGGTAGAAGGAGTATTTAGACTGAATGCAAATGCATGTAAGATGGAGAGAGAGGCATCTATAGATACAAATACTTGATTAGTATCCATATTCGAGTCGATATATATCGGTATACAATATATATATCGGTCCCTGTCCGATTGTTGATCTCGGCAAATCCTAGAGTTAAAGACTTGAAATTTCGAACGCAGCTCAAGTTCTATTCAAATAATCGATAAGTAGCTCCCTTACCATAAAATCGATAAATATCGATAAATATCGATATCGGAATGAGGAGTTTAAAGCACATTATGTTGCTTTAAGGTGCTTCACACATTAAATTTGTTATGTATACACCTCGCATAGCACACCCAAAGCCAGAATATTTCACATTTTGTTTGAATCAATCATTTTTGATTGAAGTATGTCAAGTTCTGCTTTTAATACGAACCCAACCAACCCTCGCCGTTAACTAATATCAATCTCCAACTGCGTTTATCGTTTAGGCCGACAAACGATCAGTACAAGAGCTATGTGATTGTCAATCTGGATATACCCACCGATGTGCTGGACTTCGAGAGCAAGTTGCGCCATCAGCTGCAGACATACAATCGGATTGGCAATCAGAGCGCCTCGCTGGACGATGATTTCTATTTCCGTCTGATATTGGGTAAGTTTCCTTTACACAATTTCTCAATTCATATCGAAATGCGGAACGATTCGAAAACGCTTTTGGTGTTGGAAAACGCCGATCTGTGCAAGCTTTCAGCTGTAGAATTGTAAGCTCCTGACTAAAAGCTTTTCGAGCTGCGCACAACACTGTAAATAAATACTTATGCGTAGCTGTGGCTAAAAACTATACAAATGCACTCACCCACACACACGCACACACACTAAACACTCACACACACACACACACACACACACATACACGCACACACACACACAGATGACCAGTGCAGCAGCCCGCGGGACTTTGACCTCGACGAATTCATCTGTGAGAGCGGCGAAATTGAGACCGTGCCCTGCGCAAGCACTTGCAATCGGCGGCCCGATTGCGAGGATGGCTCCGATGAGAATGCAGAGATGTGTCGTCGTCGCTTGCTGCGCTATCCGAATCCCTATGCCAGGCCCAGTGTGCCGCTGGCCACGGCCTATCCAGAGGAGGATGAGGATGTCGGTGTAGATGCGGATCCAGACACAGGTGTGGATGCGGACGTTGATGAGGATGCCGATGCTGATGTCGATGTCGATGGCGATGCGGATGTTGATGTGGATGGCGATCTGTGCACTTCCGATGACGAGCCCTTCACATGCAACAGCGGCCGTCCCTATCAGATCTATTGCAACGAAATTTGCGATGGCATTAACAATTGCGAAGATGGCTCTGATGAGCGTCCGGAACTGTGCGATCATCGCAATCGAAAGAATTCGATCACAAATTCCACCGACTGCGAATCAGAAAACGATGATTTCCAGTGCGAAAGCGGCGACAAGCTGAGCACACCCTGCTACAACATATGCAATGGACGCGCCGACTGCGACGATGCCTCCGATGAGAATCCCGAGCTCTGTGTCCGCCGCAGTGTTCAGCCTGTGCCTGTGCCCGTGCCCGTGCCTCAGGAGGCGACGATCACATCCGTTGATAGCTCCAGCGTGCCGCGTTTCGATCAATGCAACGGCAACAATGATTATTTCCAGTGCGAGAGCGGCTATATTGCGAATATACCTTGCTATGATATCTGCAATGGGCGGGAGGATTGCGACGATGGTTCCGATGAGAACCCGGCCTTCTGCAGTGCACGCCAAGAGGTCAAGCGCACCGAGGTCTATTGCACTGGCGAGGGCGAGAATCAAGTGTGCCAGCTCACGCCAATCAATCAGGGTTTGTTTCCCTCTCTCACTCTCTACTCTGTCTCTCCCCGTCTCTGTCAGTGCGCACGCTGTGTTTGGATGGGGAATTTTGATATTGTTTAGTCTACAAATTTGTCGCACGCTAAAACACACACACACACACACACACATACGCACACACATATATACACGCACGCAAACACGCTTACAAGAAAACCTTAACAACATTTTGAAAGAACGTTCAACTAATCTGTAAAACAATTAACATAGCTGTAACTGTAACTGCAAGGTTATTAACAGAGCGCGCTCTTTTCTGTAAAGCGAGGCTGCAAACCTGCCCAGCTAAAAGTTAAGGAATCCCAGCTCAACCTTTCCTATACTGTTGTTTTGATCATCCCAGCTGGCGGATGCTCAATGACAATTTCGGTGACATTTCGTCGAGCTTGTCCATTAGCCAATTCCTTTCGATGAGATGTCATTGAGATTGTACTGTGCCACAGTCTAGACTATTTGTCGTTTTCGTTTAGCCTGGACCTGGTCAACCTTTCCAGTAAATGGATTATCATAAGAAGTTTGACCTTTCGCGAAAGCAACAGTGCTGACATGTCAGGCAGAGTGTTCTGCATGACAGCTGACAAGACATCAAGAGAGTCCTGCATGAAAAGCTTGATGCAGGATTCTAGCAAATTTTCACTCGGGAATCTAAAAAAACTACATATAAAAAAACATATTTACTAACGCCCAACTATGCTCGCATTTGTTTGTTGCCTTTCTCCCCCTCTTTCTCTCTCTCTCCCTCTCACTGTCTATCTCATTCTTGCTCCCACTATGTGCTGTCCTTCGTCTGTTTGTAGCTCATTCTACCAGTCCATAATTTTATGTGTGCTTTGTTTCCTTACAATATTTTTGTTTGAAAGACTGCTAATTTGTTTTTTAACGTGCCCTCTACGCACACACACACACACTCCTCTACACCTACACCTACACCTACACACACACACACGCACACACACCTCAACACCTACACCTACACACACACTTACACACAACTTAGATCCTAACGCCCCTGAAACGACCGAACCGACTGACGAGGAAGATGGCTCCGGAGAACCGGAATGCCGAGGTGATTCGACATTCTACTGCTACCGCAGCAACACTCGCGTCTGCGACGAGATGAGATGCGATGGCAAAAATAATTGTCCCCAAGGCGAAGATGAAGAGGATTGTACCGGGACCGTCGAGGGTAATGATCATCTTGAAAACAAAAACCACAAAAATAGGTTGTCAACTCTATCACATGTCATTAAAATCAAAAATTCAAGTCGAAAGCCCGCAAATCAGTCTCAAAATCGACCTCAGTCAATCTCCAAAAACCAACGATCATTTACTCTTATAACATACTATTTGGAACAAAATTTGTGTTGATTTTCGAAAAATGTCCCCAC
The DNA here is from genome assembly GCA_037075305.1 of Drosophila kanekoi. Taxonomy (NCBI): domain Eukaryota; kingdom Metazoa; phylum Arthropoda; class Insecta; order Diptera; family Drosophilidae; genus Drosophila; species Drosophila kanekoi. Next base: position 12,633,091 of record JBAMCE010000451.1, read on the forward strand.
GTTTCACTCAATTAATCAATCAATCAATCAATCAAGTACGATTTTCAACATATCGAGTTGAGAGTCGGAGAATCAGCTTTAACATAGACCTCTTTTCACTCAATTACGTCAATCAGTTTCAAATTAGTGTTAAAAGGTCGCACATCAGCCTTAACATAAACGAAGTTATCTGCGATCAATCAATCAATCAATCAATCAATATAAGTCTTTCGTCATTTAATCTTAAGTCTGAGTTAAAAGCCCACAAATTAGCCTTAAGGTAGAACATGTTTCATTCAATCAATCAACAAATCAATCAAAAAACATAATCAATTCTATTGTGTCAATCAATTTCAAATCAATCAATCAATCAATTAAGGAACTATCTTCATTTTATCTTAAGTCTGAATTGAAAGCCCCAAATTCGGCCCCAACATAGACCAAGTTTCATTCAATCAGTTAATCAATCGATCAATCGCTTAGTTGTACATCAGCTATTCGATCGATGTTATTTTTTTCGTCAATCTGTCATCATTCGTTCATTCGTTTTGTAAACTTTGTTTCATCAGCTATTTTAAATCGATATGTTCATTTATTTATTTCCTTTGCATTCCTTTTGCTTTGCGCTTTTTGCCCTAATTAGTTTGCAAAGATGATGAATTCAAGTGCGACGATCGCTGCCTGCCGCTCTTTATGCGCTGCGATGGCGTGGTGCATTGTAACGATGAGACAGACGAGGCCGGTTGCCCCAATAAAGAGGAGGACGAGCCCGAACCCGAACCTGAACCCGAACCGCGACCCGATCAGGATCAAGATCAAGATCGCGAACAAGATCGCGAACAAGATCGCGAACAAGATCGTGAACAAGATCGCGAACAAGATCAAGATCGCGATCAAGATCGTCAGCCCGCACCCGAACCCGAGCCCCAGCCACAGGGTGAGTTGCAATTAATTATTTTTCTTATTTCAATTATTTCATTTTCATTTAATCGATTCACTCACAAAATTTCGTCTTATTTTCCTTCTTCTGAAGTAGTTTTCTTTATGTATGTGCATATATATGTATATGTAGCTGTCAGTTTTGGGTTTCCATTGATTTGTTTTAATTATAATCATTTGGCCATTTATGCTTATGGCTTTTCATATTATTTGAATATACTTTTTGTTTTTCTGCGTGATGTCAGCGCCGATCGCTGATCTCATTGGCATCTGGCCACGTGTCGCAATGTGGAGAATTCGCGATTTTCAAATCAATTTTAACCCCCTTCCTCCCCGCGACTTTCTTATTTTCTTTCTTGCTGATTAACGAATTTGAACATTTTTTGTTTTTGTTGTTGTAATTGAGAAATATTTTGCATAAAGTACACCGAGCGGGGATAATTAAGAATAAAAATTATAGACCACTTATTCAGTAAATGGGAATTGATTTTGTACGTGCCGCTTCGCTGCCAATTATGCGTAATTCTCTGTAAAACGCAAATAGTGTGCGGATATTATGTGGCACACATGTTGAGAAGCTAAGAAGCTAATCGTATCAAAAAGTACTTGCATATTCCGGTGCTAAAAACTTTGCTCCATTTGCACCGTTCACTAGAATTCGTAAAGGTGAGGCTTTTCGCATTTCAGCATTGATATTATAGCGGGCGGAATGCGGAAATGAAACACTGACGGTCCAGCGTCAAGGCATATCTAATGCGTATCTGTGCGCCTCGCACGGCTCTCTGCCGTGTTTCATTGCCACTGTTCCAATCGGAGCAAATGGAATTGAAAACTGTGCACAACGGAATACTGAAGTGAAACAATGAGCTCTGCTCTCTGCTCTCCTTACAGTGTTTCATATCCACTGTTCCACTTTGTGTCTTAGCCTGCTCCAATGAAGTAACAGTTGGCGGAATGCGGAAATGAAACACTGTGACGGTAATCAGGAATCTTAGGCAGTTATAAGGCATATCTCATGCATGTCTGAGCGCCCTGCACTGTTTCATTGCCACTGTTCCACTCAAAGCAAGCGGGAATGAAAGCGGAAATCGTAATTGATCCCTTTCTCAATTGTGCGGCATGTTAAATTACAATCATAAACTTGGCTTTGCTTAAGTCTGTCTGTTTCATTTCCATCGTTCCACTTGAAGTCGCACACGCCCGAAGTGTTTCATCCACGCAGCTCTTCCAGCGGAACTGTTGAAATGAATCAACCGTTTAAGCTCGTAACAGGATCTAAAGTTTAACTCCTTGCCCAAATGTTCCATTTCCAGTGTACCACTTCGAGTTCATTACACATGCAGTGTTCCATTGCCTGCAACGTTCCGCAAGTTCTAAGCGCTGTCTTACTTGCCTCTTCCTAATGTTTCGTTCCATCAAATAATAAAGCAACGAATTTTCCCTGGTTATGACCCTGACCCTCCTTCTGGCGCTTGCCGCATAAATTGTGTATGCAAAAAAAGCAAAATGAAAACCCATTTTCCGAAAAAAGTGAAATTGCAATTGTTCCCCAAACGGACCAACTGCCACGCCCACTTGCCGCCTCAGTCGCCTAATGAAACGAACCACGGACGGACCCCTGCAGCAGCGAAACCAAAATCCAAATCAGAGTCGAACCCTGCCCCTGCCCCCGCTCCTACCCCCAACCCTGCCCACATACACGCATTTGGATTACCATATCCATGAAATATGCCACAAATGCGAGCAAGTATATGCCACATGGAAAAAAACACACAAATAGTGATTTAGTCGGGCGTGTGCGACTAGCAGATACCCTACTTCTTCTTTTGTTTGCCCCACGCCAAGCTTTAGTAATATGTTCTGGAGTACACTTCGGTGTCTATAGTCCGATCTTTTGGAACTTTTCGAGCCTTTAATATGACATATACGAATTTTTTACCAAAGCGCAAGGGGAGAAGCTTTTCTTTCCCCAATTTTTGGTCGAAGTCGAAACTACATGCCAATTTTGGTTAATCTAGCTCTTATACTTAAAATCGATATTTATCGATAAGTGGGAAAATATATTTCAATATTTCAAATATCATGTAAGAAGCTTTTATAAGATTACCTCCGCGTGCTAATCACGAGCGTATGTATATATTATCTACAAGATTGGGGTTGCTTTCATTTGCCTGTTACATGCGTTGGCACAAAAACAATATACCCTTGCTTTTTACTGGGTACAGGGTATGAAAACGGGCACTAGAGCAGCAGCAACTAAGGCAATGCAAAAAGATGTTTTATAGATGCTGATTTTCGGGTGGCTTGTCTGGCTGTTGTCACGGTGCGGCTGGGTGAGGCTGTGCGGGTGGAAGGGGGTGGAAGGTAGAGGGGGCGCCGCTTCGTCGATTGTTGCGTCTGCAGCGAGGCAAGCAACAAAAACAATTTGCAACAGATTAAAATTACCCCTAAGCGTATTGTAAACTTAAATAATCCGCTGCACACAAGAGCAAAAATTATAACAACAACGACAACAACAACAACAACAACAACAAATAGCAACCCGAAGCTAACACCAACAACACAACCGCCCCCCCCCCCTCCCCACCCCGCACAGTCGCCATCCACCCTGGGCCACCCGCACCGCCCACAAGTTGAAGTGAGCTTTTATTTAGCCGGGCGTCGCCGCTTTTACTACTCGGGGGCGTATTAAGTGCTGTCAACGAGATTAAATGCAATGTCAGGGGTCACAAAAAAGACTCGCACACACACACACACACACACACACACGCACACACGCAGCGAGTGCGCTGTCCAAAGTTGTGTCCTTGTAAATTTAATGAATTTTCGACACTTGACTTGTTGTTCGGGACTCTTTTATTTGGCGTGTGCAAACGAAATGAACTATAAACTGGAACTGGAACGGGAATGGGAACTGGAACGGGAATGGGAACTTGAACTGGAACGGCAACGGGAACTGGAACTGGAACTGATTTCAGTTTATAATTATTTTCAGATTCATAGATTTATGCCCACAAGTATATATTCACATTTGCATATACATACATACATATGTATGCTAGCGCGTATTGCCCGGCCTTGCGCGGTGTGCAGGACTTAACTTCAAATATTGGGTCAACTTTTTACCACTTCCACTTCAAATCTATTCCTACTATCCTGAAATCCTACGTCTCTAGATATTGGCAAATGTTCCTGCAATGTTCGTCAAGTTTCTAAGAGTTTGTGGCACAAAATTGATTTCCGTCTGTTTTCCACAGTTGCGAGTGGAATTGCAACAACGAACGAAACTTAAAACTTCCTTTATCTCAGTCATTGAATATGGGAAAAAGTATGAGAAGCTTGCGCAAATACTTAACTTCAACTTGTCTGAGGCCAAGCTGTGCCCATTCCGTATAGACACCCAAGAATTGATTGTATATATATAAATATTATTCAACATTGTCATGTTTCTCGTGCCCTCGCACTTATCGAAATTGTTTAAATTCAATTCAAATATCATTCAGCCTTATGAATCAGAGTAAATTTGAGACAAAACTAATCATATTGCACTTGACATATATCTAAATTATTGGAACCTTGTGAACATGTAATCGAATATGATTTCGTAGTCGGTTTCTGCACACAAAGTGAGAGGAGGAAGGGGTTTTTTTGTGGAGTGAAGAGCAAGAGTTAGCTAAACTTTAGCTATTTATGCTTTATTATGATTTGCATAGGATAAAGCTTTTAACTAAATGACTGGGATCTAGGTCGAGTATTACAAGAAAATACTAGACTGGGATCGCGAAGGGATTGCTCAAAGTGAATGCTTAACCCGTTAATCCCTTTGATTATTATCTTTACATTCTCTTGTTCTATTCGTTTGCAATATAAGAGTTCGCATGATTTATTTAGTCCTTTCAAACACTGGTGTTGCATAGTGTTGGTAACGCTTTTTAAAACTTTATTGCTTGACATATTTATATTTTGTTGAACAAAATAGTTCTTTGTGTTTATGGCTATATAAAGTTAAGATTTGGTTCCGAGTTCCATGCTTAAACCGCTTCGGTTGAGAAGAAAGGAACATCTTGTGTGACAATTCAAGCTTGGGTTCGAACCAATGCCCTGCTTTGAGGAACTGTTCGTGCATCTGTTTTTCCATATATGGCAATACCGACTGGGGCTTGAACCTCTGCCTCGTTTTGGGGTTCGGTTCGTGAACCTGTTTCTCCACATATCGATTTTCAGTTTTGGGTTCGAACCAATGGTTCGTTTTGGAGATGACATTTAGATATTTAGATGATAATTTAGGCTTGATTTCTAGCCTTATTTCGTCACATTTTTGCCATGAATAATGAATGGTTTTCTTAGCTAACCAAATTTAGATTAATTGTGTTCCGGTTCCGGTTCAATACCGGTTCGCAGCCTTGAAAAATGAATACTGAAGTGTGTTGCAAACATCGAAGCTTGAGAAGTTTTGAAGATAACATACGTATATACATCTGTGGATATATGCATAAACATCTATTTCCGAGACGACTTGAAATTAATACTCTATTGTATCTTGACAAATGTCAACATGTGTGTGTGTGTGCGTGTGTATGTGTGTGTGTGTGTGTGTGTGTGTGTGTGTTTGTGGATATCTAAGTGCCCGCATAATTGAGAAAGAACTTCAAGACTGTTCGAGCTGTGACTGTGGCGGGGGTTGAAGAGGGCGGGCCGCAGCTGAGGCTGTGCTTGTTAAGGTCGTTTCTGTTTGTTGAGTGGATCGCGGGGCTGTGGGCGGAGCGGGACGGGGCGAGGCAAGTGGCAAGCTCTGAAGTTGCAAGCGCATTTTGATTGTTTTGTGGCGCAGTGTTGTGCAATTCGAAACTGTTGTTGCAATTGTTGTTGTTGTTGTTGTTGCAATTGTTGTTGTTTTTGGTGTTTGGAAAGTGCGTCATTTGGAGCAATTGCTGCGGTTGTTCTTGTTGTTGCTGCTGCTGCTGCTGTACTTGAGCGCCGCTAAATTTTAATTATTATGTAAACACACACACACAACACACACACACAACACACACACACAACACACACACACAACACGCATACACGCGCATAATTCAACATAAAAAGTTGCCCTTTATTCGAGGCAGCGCGGGGGTTAGGCGGTTGCCTCTGCTCAATTTACAGTTATATTTTATGTTGAATTGTTTTAGAATACCGTAAAAAACTGTTTAGACAGGGTATACTGCCTTTTGCAAGCAACTGCTCCATAGAGTTTAGACATACATATATTCCAAATCATGAGCTAGAGATTTATAAAGCACATTTAGCCAAAAACGCGTCTTAAGGCAAACGAGAAAGAGATTTTCTTTCGGCACGCCGAAGTTTGAATACCCTTGCACACACTTTCCATAAGCCTTAGCACATATGCGAGTCTCAAAATGAAAATCTGTTGAAACAAAATCTCATCTTTCGACCGATCCCGTCTATAGAGCAGAATATAGTCGTGGGATCTTGATAAGATTTCGTTTATATGTAAGCAGCATAACCTAACTATTTTCGACCGATTGTTCCTTTGGCAACTGATATAGTGATGATATGATATAGTGTTTGAATCCTGCTCCAAATTTGATCCGACTTATCTCCTGCCTAGAACAGAGAGAGAGAGGAGGAGGAGAGGAGAGAGAGGAGGAGGAGAGGAGAGAGGAGAGCCAAGTTCTGTCTGTTTCTCGTCTTTAAACTTAGCTGATCTTGAATATATATGCTCTATGGGTTCGGAGATGTCTTCTTCTATGGGTTACACATTTCATCCAGAAATTATTTGAAGCTTGAGGAAATGCTGCAGAATTTCGCTTTTGTTGACTTGGCATTGAGAATTACTTTGATCTAAGTTTGGCTTACAGACGATAGGCATGTAGCTAAAAAGCTTGTGATGGGTATCTTCTAGTCGAGCACTTTTCCTTTTATCCTGCTTGCTGTTTGTTTTTGTTTGTTGTTGTTCTTGTTTGGGGCTTGGGCTGCTGCGGTTGCATTTTGCTTGGGCTCTTGATTAAATATTTTGTTTATAATTGTTTGGCATCGATTCGATGTTTGGCCGCTCGCCACTTGCCACTTGCACTTTTGGCCCACTAAGTGGGCAGTCAACACTCTTACCCCACACTCGACCAGCCCCTTCCTACTGCCACGCCCCTCTGGCAGCAGTCAGCGACTCCCCGACAGTCAATTAGCAGCTTTGCTCGCTGCGCTGCGTTAAATGGCTGGCGATTTGGCTGCAGCACGGAGCGACACACACACACCCATACACCCGCACACACACACTTACACACTCATACACTTACACACACTCCGGGGACCGCATATGCAAATTGAATTTGCTAGCCAGCGCGCTTTTCTTTTCACACTTTGAGCCAAAATAGAAAAAAAAGTGGGCAAAAATTAAGGCAACGAGTGCAAGACAACAACAACAACAACAATCAGCAGCAGCAGCAACAACTGTTGTTAAAAATCATAAAAATCATAACAACAAGCAATGTAAACAACTACACACACACACACACACGGGGGAATTATGCATGTCTGATAAGTTTGGAGAGTACGAAAAAAAATATATATAAACAAAAATAAAGAAAGAAACGTTGTCTCTGAATTGCCCCAGCTTAAATACGCTCAAAATTTGAAATCATAGAGGATATTCCCCGGCGTTGGTCGGAGCAAATGATAAGTCTGGCAAGTGGTCAACTTAAGGCATAAAGACTATAAGCCACATTCGATCAAAATTTATAATTAAAACAAGAGTGCTTCAGTCGGGAGTGCCCGACTAGGGGATATCCTATCCGAGCTTCAGGCTGAGACGAAACGTATGCAAAGAATTCGAATTGTCTTTGTCTGTCGTTTGCTCCCTGGCAGGAATTCTTCTCACGTGCGAATTCAAAGAAAGCTTAGGCTTTCCTTATATATTAACTGTATATGTACTTTAAGCATTCCACACTCAAGCCTTGAATGTGTTACCAGGCTCATGACAAAACTAGAATACCCTTTGCAGAGTTGTGCAAACAGAAACCAGAAAAGCGCACAACTTCCGCTGCTATTTGCTGTTCTTTTGTATGTTTGTGTGTGTGTGTGTGTGTGTGTGATTGCTGTGCATTAAATTAAATGCTCGTATGTCTTAAGCTTGCGCCTGCTGGCCAAAGCTCCAAACGACTGGCGCAGGCGCAACAGAAGCGCAAGCAACATGTTGCTGTTGCCCAACAGCAACAACAACAGCTGCCTAACAGCAGCCCAATGTTAGTAACATGCTGCTGTTAATGAAGCCTAGGCCATGCAACCTGGTTGGCTGTGCCCGCTGAAGCGTCGTGCCCGACACACCCGACCCGCCCGCCCTATACGCCCACAGCAGCACGCCAGAGGCGAACCGAACAAAACCAATTGCCGAACGGCAGCCGAAGCGGCAAAAGCTTCGGGCACCTTCGTTCTGTTAGCCATCGCTGCGTGTGCGTCGGCTGCTTTGGCTGCTTCGGCTGTCGTTGGAGGCGACGGCGTCGCTGTCGTCGTGTTGACTTTGTTAGCGCCTCGGCTGCTTTGGCTGCTTCGGCTGTCTCGGTTGCGTCGGCTGCGTCGTCTGCTTCGGCTCAGCTCGTCTCGTCTCGTCGTTTGTTTGACGTCTCCTCCGACGCAGGGCCGTGCGCTTGGGCCGCTGGGCGAGTCGATGCCGGCGCTGGCTGCAACGCTGCCGCGTCAGTTCAAATTGAAGCGTTTGCGTGTGCGTTTCGTTGTGCAGCGACTGCGACTTGTGACTTTAGTGACTTGGTGACTCTGTGACTTGGTGACTTGGTGACTTGTAACTGCGACTGGGGACTGTGGCGCGTGTGCAACCACTCAGCGAATCAACTTTAAACAATTCCTTATTTATATATTTTCTTTTTCCAAAGAACTTCCAACAAAAACCAATTTTTTTTTTCTTGTTTTTTGAGTAAGTCACAGGAATTGAGTGAAAAAAAAAATGGAAATTGATAAACTAAAAAAGAAGAAAAAACAATTTCAAATTGCAGCTCGGCTCTTGGAGTGTTTCGTCGCAGTCCTCCCCTCAAAAACACAAAAGTAACCCCAACTTTGATCGTAAACGCGTTTTTTTTTTCTTATCGCTAGGTTTGTACTTTTTACAGATAGTCAGATAGTTTTTCCGAGCTGTCGTGCTTTTTTCTGCGTGTCCTTTGGAAACCTGTCGAAAATTTGTGTCACATTTTGAGTGAAGTTTTCATCGCAAAGTTTTTCTGTGGAAATTTATGTATTTTTAGCCTTTTTGTCGCCAGAATTCTGTAAATTTAACTTTTTTTTTCAAAAATGTGGGAGAAAAGAGTCCTTTCCTCCAAATTTTTCTGTTGTGTCAAATTGTGCGTGTTAAGTGTTGGAAAATATTGGAATAACGGAAGGAATGCTTATTGAAAGTAAAAACTTTTCGAATTATCGCTAATATTTCGTGAAGCCTTAAGCTTTTGTTTGAGTTATTTTTTGTTGAGCCAATTTCGTGATGTTCAATTTTGCCTGGAATCCAGTTCCTGGAAATCAGTTCCATGACATTATGCTATGCCTGGCTATCGGTTCGATAAAGTTCAGTTATGCCTGGATAACGTTTCCTCAAAGTTCAGTTATGCCTGGAATCCAGTTCCTGGAAATCAGTTCCATGAAGTTCAGTTTTGCCTGGGAATCGGTTCCTTAAAATTCAGTTATGCCTGTAATTCAGTTCCTGGAAGTCAGTTTCATGACATTATGTTATGCCTGGGAATCGGTTCCTTAAAGTTCAGTTATGCCTGGGAATCGGTTCCTTAAAGTTCAGTTATGCCTGGAAATCGGTTCCTGGAAATCGGTTTCTTAATGTTCAGTCATGCCTGGAATCCAGTTCCTGGAAATTCGTTCCATTAAGTTCAGTTATGCCTGGAAATCGGTTCCTTGAAACTAAGTTGATGTCTGGAAATCTGTCTGTCTATATCTATGCTAAAACACAGTAAATTTTATTAAGCGCAGGCTTTGATTGAAAATTCCTTTGACAAAATTGCAACTAAAGTTCTCTTCAATTCAAATCAAAGAATTGCTTTTTAAGTGCCAAGTATCTGAACATTGCGAAAACTCTTTGATATTTTCTCTACTCAAAACTTTCTTCTAATTCAAATATATATTTGAGTTTGAATTTGGCAGAAACTGCCAAGAAATCGTTGAGGGAACAAATTTGTAACCCTTTTGCTTTGGCACTATTATTTTGGCCGCTACTGTGCGGGGGATGAGCTTGATTTTGGTCTTTGCATATACATATGTATATATATTTATATATGCGCTCTTCAGCTGCTCTGCCAATATTTGTTGTTGTTGCACAAATATTTTTGCTATCTGTTGAGCAGTTGTAAATTGTTGTTGTTGACAGCAAATCTTTAAGAAACATATTTAAAGTGACAAAAAAAAAGAAGAGAAGCCAGCGCTGAGCCAGCGAATAAAACGAATAAATCTGCCAGAGAGGACATTAAACGTTGCTGGCACTGATCGCGGCTCGTGTATCTTTGTATCTGACAGATACGACGTTGCGATGGAAATAGCAGCAGCAGCAACAACAACAACAACAACAACAACAGCAACAATTAGTGTCGAAAGTTGTGCAGCCTGACAAATTGCCGACAAAACATAAAGAAAACAGCGCATTTCACACTTCCTCCCTCTCCCTCTCCCGCTCTCTCTCGCGCTCTCTCTCTCTCACCTCTGCTCTATTTGGGGTTGGCGACAATTCTTATAAATAACAGGCCCAAATAAGGCAGAACCCCCAAAAAAGATAAAACCATCTCAGCAAACTATTTTCGTAGCCAGCCCCAAGATTTCCACTCAAAATTAAGCTGATCCGCACAGTTGCGTCCAAAATATTAGTACCAACAAAAGAAAGAAACAAGCTTTGAAATGTGTTAAGCGAGATCTATTACTTTGTGATCTCAAGAAAGCCTCGTAAGGAATTGCATTTTGGGCTTCATTCAGCGTTTTTTTTCAGTTTTGCATTTTGAATGAAAATTTAGCAAAAGGAAGTGGAAAGAAGGAAAGCCTTGGCAGAGCCTTGGCTGCAGCTACATCAATCAATACAGCTAGAAGCCAAATTTGAGCTGAAGTAAATGCTTAATTTAATGTAAAATGAATGACAAAACAGCAGAAAGTTAGCTGTCAGAATTTGTTTTGAGCCTAGAAAATGGAATCTTAAGAAAAAGAACCAGAAAGTTTTCTTTATGAAATTGTGTTTCTAAGCCAAAAGCAAGTAGGATCCGTATCCGCAGCTAAGTTCTCTTTCTCTGGACATTCTTTACGTAAAGTCCATTTAGTTTCTATCTAAAACAAAAAAGTATCTGTATCTAAACTATTTGAAACTATTTGACAAAAGTATGCTTTAAACTTGAGCCTTTTTTCATGTCCTACAATTCGATTCAGTTCATTTCCAAGCCAAAAGTATGAGTCGTTCGTTCTATATTCATTCATTTCTCATTCATTTTCTCTGGAAATCTTCTAAGAAAAGTTCATTTTGTTCATTTGTGAGGCAAAAGTAAGTCGAATCCAAGTCCAAGCTCATCTTTAAGGAAATCTTTGTGAGAAAAGTTCGCTTAACGCATTTCTGAGGCAAACTCAAGTCGAATCTGTTTTGTAGCCTTTTTTTATGTCCTTCATATCTGTGAATACTTTAAACGTAAAGTGCATTCAGCGCGTTTTCAAGACTAAAGTCGGATTCATATCGGGCCCTTTCTCATGCCCTGCAAATTTCTGGACATCATCAATGAAAAGTGCATTGAGCTAAGCTCCTGCAACTCGAGTTGGTTAATTTCCAAGCCAAAAGTCCGATTGGTATCTAAACTTTTTACATATATTTTCTTCCTCATCTTTTCATTTCCTTTCATTTGTGATTGTCCTGTGTAAATTTCAAAAGCAAATTCCGCTTTGCACATTTCGAAGCCAACAGATGAACCAGATTTAAGCTCTTCCCAATTGTCGAGACATCAATTAATGCAGCCAGATGCCAACTTGCAAGGCTTCAACAAACTAAGCTCTTTTTGTGGCCCAAAAGATTTTTCATAGGAAATTCCAAAAATTCTTAAAGCCAGCAGCTGTGAAAATTTGTTGTTGTTGTCTGTTTCTCAAATACTTTTATTTGAAATTTTTGCACCGTTTGCATTTTCGATTTGTGCATTTGTCTCTGTGTGCGTGTGTGTGTGTGTGTGTGTGTGTGTGTGTGTTCCATTTCGCTTGGAACTTTTTCTGTTTCTGTCGCTGTTCAATTGTCGAGGATCAGCTTGCATGTGAAAACGTAAAACGTTGGCAGTTTTTCGCTTCTGGCTTGGGTTTCCCAGGCCCGCATTTGGCTGGCATTCAATGGAATGCCGAAACGCGATTGAAGGCTGCACATATTATGGCCACAAAGAGCTGCGGCTCTGACAGCTTTTGCAGCGCCGTAGTTAGCCCCTCTCACCCTTCCCCCCTCTCCCCCCTCTCGGTTAAATGCTGTCCTGCTGCAGCTTCTGGCACATTATGCCTCATTAATTTTAATGACTTTTCACGCACAAAAAGGCGAGCTAAACACGCTTAGTTAAGCTTTTAATGATGAGATCTTAATATACAAATTGTATATGCTAAGACATCACACACACACAAACACACACACACACACGCGTGTGTTGAGGCCGTGTGGCATGCAGCAAGCGCATCATTACTTGCCACACAAAAAGAGGCGCAATTTTTGTTTATGAATAAAATGGGAAAATATTGCCTGAATAGAGCCTGGTAAAGTCAGCGCGTGCAGCGTGCTGTGAATGCATAATTTGGTAAACAACAAAATCTGCCCAAAAACTGATCGACCTAGAGATGCCCTACAAAAAGAGCCAAAAATTATTTAGATTATATAAATTCCACAAGTTTGTTTCGTTTCTTACGTTTTACTAGCGTATAGATAGATAGAGAACTGTAAGAAGCTGAACCAGCAACTGCACGCCTGCTGGTTCAACGCGCAGTCTCATAATGCCACGCTTCCCCCACCTCCACACCCCTCTTATTTGCTTCGCGCCTTAACTGCTTGGGAATTGCGAGCTGAACCGACCCCAAAAATCGACTTAAATTTCAAAATTTCTTCGTTCTTTCGATTTCGATATACTTTATTTTGGGTTTTTAAGAACTTCGCCTGGCGTTTGGCTGAGCTGGGCAGAGATCAGCCGCACGACTCATTATTGTATGCAGTTTAGTGTAGTTTAGTGTATTGTTGCTGCCGCCGCTTGTTGCCCCATTGTGTTGCAATATGCCAATTATTATGCGTAACATGCTCAGTTTGGCCAAAACTTGGCTGCCGCTTCATGTGCGCCACTTGCTGTCGGGCCAAGCTAAAAGCATTCCTTTAATGTTAACTTAATTGAAACATAGGCAATAACAACCGCAACAACAACAACAGCAACAGCAACAACAACAGTGGCAACTGCTTTTTGTTGTATCTCATTTAATAATTTAGAAAAAAACAAAAAAACTAGTGATTTTTTTATACACCATGGTCGCGGCAGGCATTTTGCCAAATGCCGCATAAACTACAAAGCTTTTACGCGTATCTCATAGATACGGCTTCCGCAGCCAGGCCAGCAACAACAACAACAACAACAACAACAGCAGCAACAACAACAACAACAACAACAGCAGCAACAAAGCCTTTCACGTCACAACATTCAAAAAGCATTCAATATTCAAGCATTCGCGCATTCGACGCCTTTTCGCACTCAAAATCGCGCGCAGATGGTCAAATGCCCCACTGCTGCGACCCCTTCCCTCCCCTCCTCGCCCCGTCGCGCCTCTGGCCACAAGCCTCGCACACACATGGCCAGAGGCGTGCTGCACACACTGCTTAGGGGGGCACTGGGCTGCACTGGAAGGGGCTGGGGATGGGTCTGCATCGGGCATGTTTCAAGTTCAAGTTCATTACAGCGCCGCATGAAATCGGAATTTTTTGATCAATTACTTTATTTTCCTTAGTATTATTTTCTTTGTTTTTTTTTCACCTCTTTTTATTTGCTTATATGAAGAATTTGTTGTAATTTATGCGCGACATTTTGTGCAATATATGCACAATTTGCCAGAGCGACAGGCAAGGACAGAGAGCGAGAGAGAGAGGGAGAGAGAGAGCGAGAGAGAGAGGGAGATAGAGAGAGAGAGAGGGGGAGAGAGCGAGCGAGAGAAAGAGACAGAGAGGTCATGTAAAACTTTTTGGTATTTTTTAAATACTAACCTGCACTTTTTACTCCTCGCTCGGGCGATAATTCTTGTAAATCCCTTTCAATTCAATTTAAACGCATGAAGCATCCAAAATTGCAAAGTATACTTGCGTTTTCCGAAACGTTTTCATCGCTGAACCATGGCAAAGAAAAGTCGCCAGTTCAATTCGATATTGGCCTTCAGCCTTTCTGCAGCCCAGTCTGAGCTCAAAATGTTCGCTAAACTTCAGAATACAATGCATGTCAACTTGTGTTCCGTGTAACTCGTGAGGTTTGAACCATGCTAGAGTAAAAGCACCAGTTCGATTATAAATATGTCATATACTCAACAAATCTGAACTGAGCTCAAAATATTCGCTAGACTTTGTTGAGATGTGTGTCAACTCGTGATTCGTTCGGCCCAATTCTGCGTGTAACTTATGAAGTTTGAACCATGCTAAAGAAAAAGCACCAGCTCGATGCGAAATTGATATGCCGCCTTGCTGCCTAATTCTCAAACTTTCGATCCCCTTCGAGTTTAGTTTCTATCTCAGCCATAATTAGCATGCGTTGAGCTCTGCTTCGGAAGGTTCGCGGTTCAAACCCACCAACTTTTCGCCATCTGCGTTTAGTTTGTTCTTTTGATTTCTTTTTGATTTGCTGCAATCGAAATAATTGGCAAAACAACAGGATTCCCTTGCAGAGTGTGCTTTGAGGTTAGGTTGTGTGCTGCCCGATAACCTTAGACCCTTGCTTAGCTGTCCCCCCTCCACGCCCCGCCCGCAACCTATCCCCTCCCCTGCCGTGTCGTGTATACAAAATATAGAATGGAAATTTGAAATTTTGATGCGAATGTCGACAACAATTGAACAATTGAATGCTGATGAGGCAGCCGCCAGTCCGCCAGTCGCTGCCTGAAAACGGGGCGAAAATTTTCCTTAATATTTTCTTCAGCTTCTTCTGCTTCTGCTTCTTCTTGCTCTTTTTTTCGCAATAATTTTATTTTCACTTTTTTTTTCGGCTCGTCTCCTCTTTTATTTATTTATTTCTCCTGCTGTTTGGGCATATGAAAATATTTTGTTATTTAAAATTAAAGAACATTTAATGCCCGCTATATAGTTGCCCCTCCCTCCCTCCCCTCCCTCCACCCGCTCCACCCTCTCCCCCCGCTGCCGGGCTCAGTGTGTGTCCTGTGTGGCTTGTTTTCCGCACTTTTCAGTTGTCCTTTCTGTATTTTTGTTTATTTTTTGGCACTTTTTTTCACTTTTCATTTCGCATAGACAAAGGCGGAAGTGTCCAATGCTCTGCGAGGATGGCAGGGGGCCAGGGGGGGCGGGGAGGGGGCTGTGCGGGGCTCTTCATTGCTTTCATTTGTAACGGAAATGCTTGTGAAAATATCCCCTTTTGTGTGAGTGTGAAAGTGTGTGTGTGTGTGTGTGTGTGTGTGTCCTGTTCGGCTTCTGTTCTGGGTGTTAATGCGTTGTCTTTGACCGGAAGCGCTTCCACTGTCCGCTGCCGCGCCCCCGCTGTGCGCTTTATGCGCTGCCTCAAGCGCCGCGGGTGGCAAGAGAAGGGCGCGGGCTGCAGCTGAACTGTGTTAAAGGGAAGAGGGGAGAGGGGTGGACTGACGACATTTGTATGAAGCACTCCGGGAGCCGCGCTTTGTCGCTGCCACATTCCACTTGCTAAATAGGCTGCAAATCTCTTGCAGTTGCATTTGCCACACACAAAACAAAAACCTTCGCCGTCGCCGTCGCCGTCGCCGCCGCTGCTGCTGCCCCTTGAGGAATTCCTAGTGACCGCAGGCCAGCTTCATGGCTAGGCTAATGCAGCCCCTGGCGGCCATTTGGCTGCTGTGGGCGCTGCTTGGCGCCGACCTCAGTGCGAGGCGTGGCGTCGAGGCGCGCAGCTGGGATTATCATGGTAAGTTCGCGTACAGATTGACTTTGGCCAGGCCAAAAACTCTAAACGAAGCAATGAGTAACAACAACAATGCACACACGCACAGCAATACACATACCAACATACACACACACACGCACACTCAGCAGTGTTGCACATTCAGCTAGTTTTTGTGTACAATTGCCTACAAAGCCACACAATGCAACTTCTTGCCTGCATTGCAGCTCATAGACAATATTAACTTAGGCTTAAGCGCAGCTAGAAATTGGCTAAAAAGAAGCCGAACCCAAAAGGTTTATAGACTCTTGATCAGAAGAAAGACCTAACTCAATAAGGCCCTGTCCAGTTCTTCGTCTATGCATTCATTTCAGAAACTATCTTCCAACAGCCTTTCGATATCTCCTCCCATTCTTATCATATCGATAAGAATCGTTTTTGAGACGTTTAGTGTTAAGCACAACTCGGATGAAATTAGATGTAGATACAGCTAATGTAGACTTATGTAGGCTCTCGTATATGCAATTGTGTCTCTTTTTGTATGCCCTTCCACAAGCAGATCGGACTCCAGATACCGAAGTGAAGCAGGAATGCGTTTTGCATGATGTATCTTCAGGGGCAGAAGAAGCACAGTTCTCAGCCTGTTAAGCCTTGCCTGGTCAAAAAGTGTGACCGTAGCAGCAAGAGCATATTTCGCTGGCAAAATTTTGCAATGCATTGCAATTGCTTGCAGAGAAACTGTCGCGCGTTGGCTTTTTGTGTGCCTCAAAACCTGGCTAATTAAATGCAGCTATTTAAACTTTTGCAGCATTTTTTTATATTCGGTTTGGCTGGAAATTCGCTGTAGCGACAGCCGGGCAACACTGTCGCCCATCGATTGCGATACAATTAATTTCAATCAGCGAATGGCATCCGCATTTAATTGCCGCTCAATTGCAAGCAGAATTGACAACAGCGCATGCAGCTGCACAGATTGGCGCCCGAGCAGGGACCAGGCGCAGGCATAGACAATGCTTTATGGCATTCGGTCACACTGTTATCTTTCGTCTCAATCGTGCCCGTCGTGCACAAATCTAGGCTAATTGTTTGTCGCTTTTGTAATAATGATGCCAGCGACCAATTAATTTGCACAAACATCTTAATTTAGAAATAAGAGAAGCACACACAAACACACACACACAGAGACACACTAACTCGCACACACACACACACACACACACACACACGAGCACTTAAACATGACGTGGGTCACACTTACAAACTGTGCTTGCACTTGACTTTCTGCTCTTATACTGAATACTCAACCATTACGCAACTGCATTGCTTTCATTACGTTGGAACTGCATATTTTTTTTTCGTTTTTGAAATTTTAAACCAGAATTATGCTCTTACATCTACTTTGTATTTATGTGCCCATCGAAGGCAACAGCCTGGACTTGAGCTATGATTATGATTTTGAATATGTTCGATTTTCGTTTGTTGATTTGGCTTTCGCAACGTCTATAATTCACAAAATTAATGAAGCACGGTTATTTAGTTAATAGACACGCACAACATGCATTTAGGTTCCTCTTCAACATGCCGCACAAGGCGTTGGGCATGCAGCAAGAGAGAGTCCAATAGCACATAAAGTGAGAATTGACAATATATTTCAAAACTTGGAAAGACCTTTGCGAATGCAGCTTAAAAGTAAAACACAAGAACAAAAAACCCTTGCGCAGTTCATTAGTGCAATTATAGATAGATGTATGTAGATGTTGGCCCAACGACAGTAAAACCTTTGCGGATAGAGCAGCAAAAGAAAAACGAAAAAACATGAGCAATTCATCAGTAAACATGAATAATCTAAGAACTAAGCATTGATGTTTACATAACGACATAAGGACAGTAAAACCTTTGCGAATAGAGCAGCAAAATGGAAACGAAAAATAATACATTAACAACATCAGTACATCAATATACATCAGTATACACGAATTATCTAAGAACGAAGCATTAATGTTTACTTAACGACATAAAGACAGTTAAACCTTTGCGAATACAGCAGCAAAAGGGCGGGTGAAGAAGCGGGTGAAGGTAGGGAGCGGGGGGAAGACATCAACGTTGACGAACGTTGGCACAAAAGAGGAACTAAACAAGTAGCAAAAGAATTCATTGACGGCCCGCTCAAACAAAGACATTTGAACAAAAGTAAATTTTCAAAAAAAAAGCAAATAAATAAATGAAATTAAAAAAATGACGCAATACGGAATACTTAAAATAATATCAAAATGCAAACAATTTTCACGGACTTGCTATCTAATATGTATTTACACATGTGCAGCCAGTTGCAATTATGTCGTACTTTATCAAGCTAGATGGAACTCTGTGCTATGTTGGTATTTCCTGATTGTAAATCTATTGTTTAAGCGAGTAACTAAAGAGGGGGGGGGGGGGGAGGGGAAAGGGGGAGGTGTGCTGGGTGGCAAGGGAATTGAGTTGATGGTCACGAGTTGGCTCAAAGACGCTTCTCACTTTCTAGGCCTTTGGTCACGGTCAGTGCTAGACTGAGAGAGAGAGGAAGGAAGGGGGAGGGAGTGCGTGAGGGAGTGGAAGTGGGAGAGAGGGGGAGAGAGAGAGAGAGAGAGAATGAGGTAGAGCTTAAAGCGAACAGAATTTGATATTTGATACACGGTAAAGACAATGCTAAAAGACAAAGGTACATAGATATTAAAACTGTAAACGTGTGTGTGCGTGTGTGTGTGCGTGTGTGTGTGTGGGCAGGTGTGTGCGTGCGTGTGTTTGCGCTTGGAGTTAAATGTATTTACGACAATGTTATCCTTGACTTCATTAAACGGCATGTGTGCTGTGCTGCCGCTTAACTGTGAATGCGCCAGTGTGTATCTGCATCTTTGCATCTGTATCTGCATCTGTATCTGTATCTGCATCTGTATCTGCATCTGTATCTGTATCTTTAGCATTTGTAGCTGCAGCTGCATTTATGTAACTTTATCTATGACGAACAGCACCAGCAGCAACGGCAGCCACAAATAAAACAAACAAACAACATTATTTTCAGCTTTTCTATTTGAATTTTTTATTTTCTTCCCATAAAGTTTGTTTGTTATTTGTCTTCGTGTGGATTTGCGAACGCTTGAATTTTGAATGCTGGCAAATGTCCAAACAATATTTTGATATTATTAAATTTCGGTTGTCGTTTATTTAATATACTCAACATAACAAAGTAAATGTCCAACACGCCGACCAGTTAACGCCTAAATCTAGATTATTTTTGCACTCACTTCAGTTAACATCCTTCAGATTTCTTGCGAAATACGAGATGGTTGGGCTTTAAAGCTCCTTAAATGTTTGTGCGCATTTCAAAGGCTGCTCCATTTCCAAATACAACAGAAAAATGTGTTTTTCTTTTTTATAAAATGTGCAAATATAGATGTGCATAGATTTTAATACCTTCCCAGCTAGCTTGATGTAACCAAATTTAAAAGCTACAAATGCATGTGCCTAAATACCTTACATTCAAGAAACTCGTCTCCTATGTGGACACGTGGTTGCTTTGCGTTTGACTAAAAGCTGAGTTTTATAAATTATTGACGAGTTACCTGACGAGAAACCTTCAAAACAACAAATTCATTAGTTGCAGATTTTGCCACGGACTAAATCTGCTTTTTGGTTAATCACAGACAAAAAAATCGACGCAAGTTTCTTCTATACTCAAACGTAGTTTTTTTTTTGATCCAACAAGCTTAGATTGCCTCGCTTTGTCATTTTATTTTCTCAATATAAATTACCTTTCGCCCGCTGTTTGTGTTTGGACAGTCAATCAATCAGGCGATCAGTCACTTAGTCAGTCAGTCAATCAGGTGGTCAATAAGTCAGTCAGTCAAGTGGTCAATCAGTTGGTCAATCATCCAATTAACCAGTTAGTTAATGCGTCATTAAGCTAGTTATTGAGTCAAGCAGTCAGTGAATCAGTAAGCTAATAAGTCAGTCAGTTAATCAGTCGGGCAGTCAGTCAATCAGTCAGTCAGTCAGTCATTCAGTCAATCAGTCAGTTAGTTAGTCAGTCGGTCAGTCAGTCAGCCTGCCAGTCAGTCAGTCAGTCTGTCATTCAGTCAGTCAGTCAATCAGTAAGTAAACAAGTCAGTCAGTCAGTCAATCAGTCAGGTAATCAGTAAGTCAACAAGTCAGTTAGTCAATCAGCTCTTTAATCATTCAGTCAGGTAGTCAATCTGTCAGTTAATCAGTCAGTCAATCAATCAGGCAATCATTCATTAAGTAAGTCATTAAATCAGTCAATCAAGTTCGATTGAAGGAAATTCTTTTAAAATAAATCAAAAATTGTTGCATCTCGCGATAGTTACAGGGCATTTGCTAGTCGGCCAGGCAGCTTGCGGTGGCTTGTAATGCTTTATTTATTTGCTTAACTGATTTGTGGCACTGTGCATATATGTGTGTGTGTGTGTGTGTGTGTGAGTGTGTGTGCGTGTGTCCACTTTTTCATAATTTATTTTTCTTACTTTGAAATTTGCAGTTTCTTGCTCTTTTGTTGTTGTTGTTGCTGCTGTTGTTGTTGTTGCTGTTGTTGTTGTCTTTGTGCCTGTAAAATGTTTATTTTTAATACAATGCAACAGCCGCCGCCCACCGCCTACACACGCACACACAAACACACACACACACACACACACACACACTCTAGACACATAAAATTCTAAAGTTGCAACACAAAAGCTAAAAACTTGAGTTTTCTGGTTGCCCGCGTCAAGCGCTTCCTGAAGAACCCGCAAAAAAAGGCGAACAAGAAAAGAAAAAAAAAGAACAGAAGCAGCAGACAAAAGCTAAGAAGAAGAGCCGCACTGAAGGAAGAAGCAGAAGAAGCTGTGAAAGGGGATTGTGAAGGGGCGAGGGGGGAGGAGGGGGGGAGCAAATGAAATGAACACCGAAATGAGATATGCTATATAAATAAATGATGCGACTACTGTATCGCGAATGAGTGTGTGTGTGTGTGTGTGTGCGTGTGTGTGTGTGTGTGTGCGTGTGTTTGCCTAGCTGCATGCTCATGCGCTGATGTAAGCGCCGCTCAAAAGTGTGTGTGTGTGTGTGTTTGTGTGTGTGTGTGTGTGAACAATTAAAAGCTTGCAACTTGTTAAGCGCATTTCTATTTGCAGTCGCTCGCCTGTGACTGTAAGTGTGATTGTAAGTGTGACTGCGCCTGTTGTAACGGTGACTGCCACAAATACAGTTAACAGCAGCTTTGTGTATTTGCCCTTTGTTGTGCCTGTGTGTGCGCGTGTGTGTGCTTGTTTGTTGTGCGACAGCAAACTCCACATTTCAGGGCCAGGTCCGAGCAGCTCGTCCCCGGGCACCCCCTTGAGCTTCTTATTTGTGTAGGCTGCATTGTGCCAACAAATTAAAGTGCAACATGTATGTGCTTGAGTGTGTGCGAGTGTGCGAGTGTGTGTATGTGTGTGCGTGTGTGTGTGTGTGGCCAGAGCAGAGCTGCAGCTAAAAAAAAAAATTGATTGCGGCTTCAATTTTAATGGGATTTTGGTCATGTTATTTGTTTGAAATAAGGTTTGCTTGCACTTATGTCCTGACTGATTGACTGATGGACTGATGGACTGACTGATTGACTGGCTGACTGACTGATTGACTGACTAACTGACTGACTGACTGACTGGCTGACTGACTGATTGACTGACTGATTGATTGATTGATTGACTGGCTGACTGACTGATTGACTGACTGACTGACTTGGTCACTTACTGATTGACTGACTGATAGACTGACTGATTGACTGACTGGCTGACTGACTAATTGACTGATTGACTGATTGACTGACTGACTGACTCACTGACTGACTGATTGACTGACTGACTGACTGACCGACTGTCTGTTTGACTGACTGATTGTTTGATGATCAACTGTTTAAAAAAGACAAAGTTTCGGGCAAACTTCTACCCGCAACTGAGAAAAGTGCTATTTAAAATTGAAAGCCAAGCAAAGCCGGGCAATATGCGCTGCCATATACTTAGATGTATATATGTGATATACTATACATATATATACATGATATGCATGAAAATCTGCGGATTTTCTTTTGATTAGCTTCAATATATAGATAAGCTGCAAACTTGAGCTTCATTTGGACTGCTCTCCCCGCCAGAACTAGCTGTTTTTTTTCTGTTGTTGCTTGTCGGCTGCCCTAATAACCCTTTAGACTGCCCAGCGGCAGTTTGGGTAACAGAATACGCGGCAAGTGTATCTAAAGATAGTATCTGCATCCGAAGTATCTACATATGCGGGCAAATGTATCTGCAGCTCGCAACTGACGTCGTGACGGGTTTCGTGTGTAATTTGATGCTTATGCCATTAACAAAAATGTCAAAATGCCATTGGGCATGCAGCCATGCCCACACCACCCACAATCTAGACCCAGGGGGGAGGGGGGACGAACAGGAGGTGGAGGTGTAGGTGTAGGTAGGTGTGTGTGCTGTTGTTGGGGCACAATGTCGTGGCACGTAATTTGCTTTTGCTGAAGCGCGTGCGAAATGTTAAAAGAGCTGAAACTGAAACTGAAATAGCTATGGCAGAATATCTAGCCAGAGAGAGGGGGAGTGGGCGCAGGGGTAGGGGGAGGGGCGAGGGGGTGCAGAGTGTGAGTTGATTATAAGAAAGTTTCCAATTTTTTCGCAATGAGATTTGATTTTTGTATTTTGTGCAAAATGTAAAAGCGGAAGGCGAAAAGTCAGCCTGAGCAGGGGCAACTTTTTGTATTTCTATTTTTTATTATTCTTATATATATATATATATGTATATATATTTTTCCATTTTCCCGCAGACAGCCTCATGCAACGGCATCTAATGTTTAGCTGATTAAATACGTGACTTCATTCTATTGTTGACAAGTTCATTTTTGCTGCAACGCAGCACGGCTTCAGGTCTGCAGTCCATATAAATATAAATAAGTCAGCGCTGGGCTCTGCTGGCCGTGGCAAATCGTATAAGATATATACAAGATATATATACAATTCGCAAGCGACAAGATACTTTACTTTAGCTGTCATATTGTGAATGCAAATTTATGCAGCTGTCAATGGGCCGTGCGAGGCACACACGCGACTGTCGCTGGGCGGTGGCCAATTTTTTCGAATCGATAAATCGCTCAGCTATCGATTAACGATTGAACGCGCACGACTTAGCCTTGATCGCAAGCCCCTGGCCCTGACAGTGCCAATGCTGGCTCAGCCTGCACTCAAGCCATCTTTTGACAGGCAACAGCACTCACTTCAAGCAACAAACGAGACAACACTCACACACAACACACTCTTAACAACTTGTTAATACGCGCAAGTAATTGCTTGGCCATAAAAGAGCAGCAACAAGCAGGGGTGTTCGCAAATAGCATCTGCTCGACTATCGGATGCCCTTAGGATAGCTTTCTAACTGCGCCACATACTCTTCAGAAAACTCTTCTATGCTTTCTTATACCCAAAAACTGGGATTCAGCTTTAAGAATTGAATAGTTTTCAACTTTTCTATAACTGTAAAGGGTATCAAAAGAGTGAAACATTCTCAGTCCGTGTCAACTTCCCAAGAAGCTACATGCTAAGTTTGGCGTAGTTTGCTCCTAAACTCTTCGAGTTATGCTTTATAAACCATAACTCATAATCGATATTTATCGATAGTTACAAAATAATAAGAGATATTGATCAAATATAACAGCCTCTTTTTGCGCAGGCTTGAGAAGCATCTGTAAGCCGAATTCCAACAGAGAAACAGCTGATCGACTGAGCTCTTCGTTTCGTTCGATAGTCGTAGTAGTAATCGATAGAACATTCGATGGGCTTGCTGTTATCGATAACAACAACGACCTGCAACCTAGTTTTGCACAAAGACTCAAGACTTTATTCACGCATTTTCCAATGGCTTCTCAGGGTATACAAAACATTGTGTGATGTCTGTTTGGCACGCGTATCTGCAGCACTTGAAGTTGCCGTTGAGCGCACGCCGCATACCCTGTTACAGAGCAGCAGCTAGGGCATGCTAGAGGCGCAGCAAGTCAAACGGGAGGATTGTCTTAATGTCAAGGAGAAAACCAACCAAGCTGTAGCAAATATATTAGCATGAATATATATTGCGATTGCAGGGCATTTGTTAGTCGTGCATTGGTCGCACTTGCTTTGCAACTTGTCTTGGCCTTATGCAAATCGAGGCCCAGCAACGACAGCGACAACAATGTTGACTTGACTGACTGACTGACTGAGTGACTGACTGACTGACTGACTGAGTGACTGACTGACTGAGTGACTGACTTGCATGACAAATGACAAGCGCAGCGGGAAGAATGAATTCATGAGCGCAGTGCAGATACCGCATAAAGTATCTCACAGATACGCCGCAGCTAAGCTTGTTGCATGCTAGAAAATAAATTTGCGCTGCGGCGCGTTTCGATTCGTGTTGTTGCAACTGGATTTGGAATTGCAATTGCGATGCGCCACGCAATCGAAATATTCGCATAAACATTTTAAACAATTCGCGAGCCACTCGAAAAGCACTCGAAAGTGCCAAATTCCAATGTAGCTTGTGGGCGCAAGTGGGCGTGTCAATTCACACACACATACATATATAAACATAAGAAGATGCACATGTAATAGGCACATGGATATTGTCATTGCTCGGGTATTTTACAGTTACCAGTCGACTAATGTCGACCATTATGCGGCAATTTGCCAAATTATAGGGTATTTGCGGGCAAATCGAACAAATCGTTCGAAGTGTTGTCTTCTCTGGACATTTCTGCAAAAATATTTCAAGTATTTTTCAGTACCTTTTGCCAAATGCCGCTGCCACGCCCCTGTTTGCATTTTTGCTGGGCGTGAAGAAAGAAGAATCGATCATGTGCATCTGGCTTGAATTGTTGCATTAGTTTTGTGCGTTCATCTGAAAGCTTATTGGGTATTTATCAGTTACTTGAGAAGTTAATTTGGGAACTCTTCAGTTACTTGTGATCTTTTGATTTGTATTGTATGCATGAACTGTTGAGCATCTTTTAGACAGCAGACAGCAGCTGAGACTACACAAATGGTAAATGTGGATGAGTATACATCATATTACATAGATCTATGTCAGTTATGTAGATGCTTCCTTCTAATTAAAAGATAGATATCTATGCAAAGCTATAGTTAGTTTGTGCGTCTGTGCGAAACTGTTAAAGCAAGAGACTTGATTTGAATATCAACTTATGTCAAGACTTGAAGTTTTTCGTATTATACGAGATCGTATTATATTGTTATATATATAAGAACTCTTTGTTGAGAGTAGAGCCTTGGGCTTTGGTATACGCACACCTGACTATGTCATATTTAAGCCCTGAAAATTTCATAAAGATCGGACAATAGATACCGAAGTTATTGAGGCACGGTGTAAGAGGGGATGTGTATAGAGACAAGTTTCTGTTTGGGAGCTTGGCTACGTGTGCAGGGTATATGCAGGCCGTGCACTCCCCACTAGAGCAAACTTGTCTTTTTTTTCTTCTATTTGTTGCTTGTTGTTTCTGGACGAGTTTACTGGGTTACTGCGTGCTGTGTGTCGCTCATTGAGGGCTGTGGACGCGGCATGCACGAGTTGAGTTGATAGCAGCGATGATGCTGCCAACGCCCCCAACTGCCACACCCTGCACACCACCCCCCCTCAACCCCCCTTCCTGCAAATACACCATACCAATTGCTAAATTACGCCAAGAATTTTAATCGAGCGTCAACGATAAATGACAGGCAGAGACGACGACGTCGCAGCTGCGCAGAGATCGCTTAAGATGCACAGATAGGCAATCGAGAGTTGGGGCTAGACCAGTTGGTCAGGAGGGTGGGCGGCGGCTGGAAGGGGGTTAGTGGGCTTGTGGGCAAACGTCTCAGTATGTCATACTATATGTGCATGAACCGTTTTTGCCGTTTCGCAATTGCAATTTGTAATTGCAATTTGAATTGCCGGGCGTTTGGCCGCGACTTGACATCATCGCGGCTGCTGCTGCTGCTGCCGCTGCTGCTGCTGATGCGGATTGCTGCTAATGCAAATGCCGCTGCTGCTGATGCTGCTGCTGGTGCAACGCGTGCCAAAGGCAAATGCCATGCCCATGCCCGGTGCAATCCATCTTTCATCTCCGACTCGAATCAAAGCCACAAAAGTGCCGCCGTTTGGCTATAAAACTCTGAATGAATTTCATACAAATTTGTTGCGTGCGGCCAGTGGGTCGGATGCACCATGAATGCATTCGAATGTAGAAATGAATATGAGTGTCAGTTGCAATTGAATTAGAAATTTGAATCCAAATGAGCTTCTGGTTTTCTCCAAATGCATTTTGAATACAATTCGCATTCACAAATGACAGCAATATGCATATGAATATTCATTTCTGATTCACGCGCATCTCAAATTATATTCATTCACATAAGGCGCATTACCTCGATTTATTTGAAGATGCGAGTGAATCAGCTGCAACATGCCTGAGACAGCTGTTAGTCAGTTAACAGCTGTGGACTCTGACTAATCTGACCATGGAGGACAGGCGAAAATTGCCTGAAAAGCGTGCCGCATTAGTTATGTAAGCATGTCGAGCAAATAGTTTCATATAGCTGCCAATAGTTATGCATAAAGCATCATAAAGTGAACATGGAGGACAGCTGACTGTTAAACGATTGCAAAGCATGTGAAAAGTCATGTGTTTCGAGGGTTTGCTTTAATTTATATTTGTGCAAACTGACAATGGAGGACGTACTTCAAGCTAAAAGTAGCTTAAACCTTGTGAGCCTGAGCTGTAGAGAGCCTTTGCCAGACTTTCAAGATAAAGATATCATATTTATAGATCTTAAAGGTCTGGCATACCCTATATCGAGAGATATAGACGAGTTCTGCTAGAAAAAAGTGCCAATTGATTGCTGAAAAGAAAAGAAATGAAAATAGTTGAGGCAAACGAAGTCGGGCTAAAGCGATTCATATGTTGAGGCCATGTAGAAGTTTCTACTTATCAAATATGTATTTTTATATGTTTAGCTTATGGGGGAGTTTAAAGTTCATCTGCTATCAAATCCTAATTCCAATTAACTAAGCAAATAAACGCATAAACGAGCGCTTGGCAACACGAGCCAAGATAAATGACTGAGGCATGACTCATGCAGCAGCTTTCTCAGGGGCAACTCGGGGCTTTAACTGGGCAGAAAATCATTGAAATTAGCTAAAGAAGAAGAAAAAAAAAAACTAGCTGATAAGACAAGCGAGTTGCAGTTGTATTTGTTGAAATGCACGCCTCGAGCTAAATGCTGTGCATGCTCACAGAATCATATTCGTATTCAGATTCAGATTCGTATTCAGATTCATATTCATAGTACTCAGCCCGGTTGGGTCACTGTCATGACGACATTTGCTGAGATCATTTTAACGAGCCACTTGCCCGATTGCAGTCCACAAAAATGTATTCATGAATATTGCATCATAGCTGGACATATGAATCATTTCAAGCTGGCTGCTGCTGCATTTGAATGTGGCCCGCACGGAGGCGGGAGGCTGTTGTCTGTTTGGGGCTGTTTGCCTGGCATATTGTGTAAGTCGAACCATACACCGTGCAAAAAAAAGGGGAGAAAGGCAGGCCTAAAGACAAGACAAGCAAAGTTCTTCCCTCGCAAATCAAGCTAAATGTTCTTAAATGAAGTACAATTCTTGCTCAGTTTCAGTTAAGCTCGAAATGCGCTTAAGCTTGACGTAAGAAGAAAGCTTTGGAATCGAGCAAAAGCTCTTTGAAGCTATTTAAAGTTGTAAGAATCAAGTTAAATCCTAATTTGTTGCAAGTTTCAAACGACCTAAAACAAGCTTGATTGTGCTTGAAAGTTGTTGTCAGACAAAAGTGAGCAAAATTTCTCAAATCATTTCTCATTTCTCATCTGCAGTCGACAACTTCGTTTAAGCAAGAGCTTTTAAGCTTCCTCAAGCGTGCTTTCAAGACGAAACTTACTTGATTCAAGTTGTTTTTAAATCTAGTTTTATCCGCTCGTTCTCAAACCTTATGTTATGCCCAGGTTTTGCCAGCCTTTGCAGCTGTCTTGATCTTGATACGATTTGGCTTATATGTAAGCAGTGTAGTCTAGCTGTTATAGGTCAAGATAGCTTGATAAACAAAGAAGTATTTCATACAAGAACTTACTTTTCGACAGATTCCTGCTATGGCAGCTTTTCAATATAGTGCTTCGATCCGGCTCCAATCTGGCTACGATATATGCCTGCAACAAACAGACGGAGTTGGCTTTATCAACTCGCCTGTTGCTGTAGATCTAGAAGAGATATGCTCTATGGGCTCAGAGATGTCTCCAGCTATGCGTAACACATTTCATCACAAAGCCAAAATACCCTCTCCAAGAGTATATGGACGACAAGCCTTAATGAATTTCGACTGGCTTTGTTTCCAACTGTTTCTCTCGGTGTATGTCAGGCGGCAGTTGGCAATAGAAATTTGGTCGAAGGCCCAACAAATATTTGGCCACAAATTGTTATTATGATTGTTGTTGCTGTTGTTGCTGTTGTTGTTGCTGTTGTTGTTGTTGTTGTTTTAGTTGTTGTTGTTGTTGCCATTGCGTGCAGCGCGCGTCATTCGCGATGATTAATGACAATTTTCCGGACGTAGCCGTATCCATGTCCGTGTGATTCTGATTGTTCAGCCTTCTCACTTCCACAGGCTATCTTCCGCTCTTCCCCTCTCTCTCTCTCTCTCTCACTCTCTCACTCTCTCTAGCTATCTCTCTCTGCTGGCATTCTGTCCGTGCTGCTATCTTTTTGGACGTCTCTGTGACCGATAACATTTAATTGCTCTGCGATATATCACAAGATAGCGCAACAAATGAGCGTGCGAGAGGCAATTGCAGGGGTGGAGCGAAAAGAGGGAGGGGGGGGGGGGTGGTTTTGGGATGGTTTGTTTGGGCTTAAGACTCGAAATTAAATAAAATACATGAAGATGAGCATATATAGTATATAACATATAAAGTATATCAATATTTGCATTGCTGCACTTTTTTTTGTCAGCAGCTTTAAGAGAAGCCAAATGCGGCTGTGCTTGACTAGCAGATACCCACTTTATTGTGTTTGATTTTGTGACTGACCAAAAGGTGAAATATTCCTTTGGGGGGACAGTCTACATATCAAATTTGGTGTCTTTAGCTCTTGTAAGCTGCGAGATATGCTAAGAAAAAGCAATTTCGATAACGATATCTATCGATGTGCGAGTTATCGATTATTATCAATAAACTTGATCTTCTCGGCCAATTGAAGAAGCTAAGTTCCAAGTCTTACGGGGAAGGGCTTGCAGCTGCCTCCTTCTGCCTGTGACATGCAATGGCTCGCAGCAGGGCATTACCCATTTGCAGTGGACACAGGGTATTAATATTTCATTGATAAAAAGCATTCAGTTAGAGCCTGGCCCACATATATAGATCGGGCATCAAGCACAAAGCTGTGCTTTATATAATTTCCATCTATATTGCAAATAGGGTATACAACATCACGCATACGCCGCGTTTGCCAAACAAAACTTCACACACTCAGGGCAAAGGCTGTGTGACTGTGTTTATGTGTTTGTGTGTGGCTGAGTTTATTAGTGCGCGCACATTTGGCCAATTCCAGAGCACACGGCATTAATTGTGGTTGTTGTTGTTGTTGTTGGCCGCCGGTTGCCCGCGGCAGCAGTTGCTGGTTTTAGGGGCAACCGCAAAAGTATTTAAGAAAGTTGGCTGCAAAAAACTACAAAAAATACAAAAAAAACTGGGAACTTGGGCTGGCTTGTTGGTGCCAGGCACACGCTGACACTTTTACCTTTTGCCAACGCAGCGTGGCAGGGGGGCGTGGCTGACGACAGAGGGGCGACAGCCGGCGACGACAACAGCAACAAGAAGTAGAGAAAGAAGAAGAAGAAGAAACGATTTGCAGTTGCAGGCGACGACAATTCTTTTGTTTTACGTGGGCAGCAATCGAGCAGCAAATGACAATTATTTGCCTTGCGGTTAGCTGCAACTGGACTGTTGTCTCTCTGCGGCAGGCTCTGTCTGTCTGTCTGTCTGGCGGACGGCGGCTTGGGTTGTGGTTTGAAGGGGGCGCGGCGAGGGGGGGGCGGTTTAGACCTGGCCACAATGATAAATTTATTTAATTTGCCATAAATTGCTCAAGTAACTAAGACGACGCACGCAATGTCGTGGCAGCAACAGCTCCAACCACTACACAACCACAGCATACACACACACACACACACACACACAAAACACACACAAACACAACACAACACACATACAGAGCTAGGGCACGCTTTGGCCAGGCAAAAGTTTTTTGTTCTATGCAAAACAAGGCACAGAAATTAACGTTTGTCACATTGCGCAGGGAATGCGACAAATCAGTGGCAACAACTTGCTAACTTTCTAAGGGGGTTGGGGGGATACGATTGATAATTGGGGGTTGGGGGCAGGTAGCCCAGAAGCAGTCAGACAGACAGACAGTATGTCTTCACACACACGCACACACGCGAGCGTCAAACAATTTCATCGATTTTGTTGTGGCAGACGAGTCGAAAGCCCAAAAGAGAAGACACAGCAAAAGTCGCAGAGTATACCCGACTAGCGGACATACCCTGTTAACGACATCGGAGCTCGTGGACGGAGAACTGGAACGCAGGGACTTGAACCCGAAGATACCATATAGATACCTTAGCTTTTCCCTACTACGGTCTTCGCCTCAGTTCACACGACGCACACATACCCTGCAGGAAGATTCGAAATCTCTTGCCTGGTTCTTTGCATGAAAGAATATCTGTATCTAAAGTAGATTAATATAGATATGCTTTAAATGTTACGTCTAACTGTTGACATTGCTCAAAGCACATATTGCCCACTGGCAACGCCTTGCTGATTACAGGGTATGCGCTTTGAGCTTTGGAGTTGTGGAATGTGGCCAACAAGTTGGCAGTTGCCACTGATATCGACGCTGGCTTACAAGTATTTATGCAATGTTTACATTGTGTGCTGAATGCCTACGTCCTCTGCTACTATCCGACCTGCCCACCAGGTCCAACCCCAACCCCAACCCCATCCCCCCTCCTCAGCCCGGACCGTGCGCCCCTGCGCAAACAGCGCCACATGCAAAGGGGCACTTAAAACTGCAGACGCCACATAATTGTCGCCCCTGCAGCTGCAACACACACACACACAGACACAGACACACAGATACAACTGACAACTGTCGCAGCAGCTGCTGCTGCTAGTTTTTGACACGGTTACCCCCCCACTCCTCTACACACACACAGAGGTGTGTGTGTGTGTGGCACGGCGCATCAAAAGTCGCTGCAACCAGGCCAAACTTTTGGCCCCGAATGCCCGCCGGCTAATGACTCATTAAATAACGCGCTT
Organism: Drosophila kanekoi; assembly: GCA_037075305.1. NCBI lineage: Eukaryota > Metazoa > Arthropoda > Insecta > Diptera > Drosophilidae > Drosophila > Drosophila kanekoi. The sequence continues at coordinate 12,664,535 of JBAMCE010000451.1, forward strand.
GCGGCTGCAACCGCCTACAAGGGGCATGGTCTGCTTACAGCGCCCACCTACACAGACACGCACACACACACTCACACACACACACGGAGCACTGTGTGTGTGCATATTCATGAGCTAAGCGACGTGAGGAGCTTCGTGTTAAGCTGCCATTTTGACGTTGCCTGCCAGTGTTTACACAGCAGAAAACCAGAGAAAGAGAAAGGCAGAGACAGTGGGAGAGGGAGAGGGAGAGGGAGGTGGAGACGAAAAACGAGTGCACTTGAATGACAATGAGTATGAGCATGAGTATAATTATGAATATGAATATGACAATCAATCAAGCGAGCGTCAGTCGAACTCAGCTTGAAATACGTTTGCTTAAACGAAGCGAAGACGACGAACGACAGTCACGACAGCAGACACTTGACATGAATCCTGCGGCAAGTGGCAAGTGGCAAGCATAAAATGGCTGCCACAAATTTCAAAT